>VZTD01005133.1:503410-611081 GCA_013397725.1 Rhagologus leucostigma
ACTTTAGCTCTTTGTGAAATAGGGAAGTGTTGAGAAGTAGACTTTTTATTCATTTTTTCATGTCGGCCTTTTTTTTTTCTAAGACAGCCTTTAATTACAAACATACGCTGCTAAGTATATTAATATTCAAAAACTGACCAATAGATACAAATTATTACCAGAAGAAATATTGCAATAGCTAATCTACTGACCAAAGGAGTTTATAGAACAAGAAATTTAATATGAGTAGGGAAGTTTCTCACAAAATAAAATAAAGAGATGGTGGTGAGGGTGAGAGAAGTAGTTAACTCCTTCTCTGGAGAAATTTGGGGAAAGTTCTTCATTTGGAAGACATGGAGCAGCTAAATATTTCTCTAATTTTGGGCAGATAGTAAAACCATTCATTCTGCAGCTATTTACAGTAAAAACTCTGAATCTCCAAAGTCTACTTGCTGAGTGATAATGGCATTTATTCCATCTATGAAAACTTTCTCACAGTGTAGCTTCATACTCTGAAGCCTTTTAGTCCTTTGTGTACCATTTCTTACCATTTTCTCCAGTTCATGTTCTCCCATTTGTGGTAGTGTTCCCTCAAAACAGTCACATGCCCCTATCAGACAAATTGACTTTAGCTTGATGTACAGTAGATCTCCAGAGCCAGATTCATGCCTTGCATGGTCTCTTCTTATTTGTGGGAAGCCAGTTTTTGATAAAGAATTTACTGAAGTACTTTGATATCTCTGTAGAAAAATGCAGATCTGTGTTTGTGAAGTTATAAAAAGAAATTTCTTTCATAAGGAGCTATGTGTATTGAAGTTACAAGGATAGGTTTTATATTTAATAACATACTCATGTAGAAAAAAAAGAAAGCAAATCAATAAAAATATCTTACCACAGTAGGATAGTCATGCATGCAGAGCAGAAAACGTGATAAGGTTCCAGCACAGAGTGGCTTTGTGACACTGTTTATTTTTTTCAGGTCAAGAAAAAAATGGGTTTTTTTGTCTCTGAAAGGAACCCTTTCCTGGTTTTTTAGACATAATATGCTGGCTTTTGTGCATTTGTAAAGATGTGCTTGAGCTTGTTAGGTATCTTTCAAAGACGAGGTATACTCAGGGGTAGCTTACAGACAGACTCTCTGGAGAAGGATTGAAATGTGTGTGTTAAATTTAGAAAAAAGACTATTTTTACACCTTTTGTAAATGGTACTCATATTTATCCCAGGATAATAAAATTGTTACAAGCTTGTGAAAATTATAAGTGTGTGCCTGCACGATATTATTTGTGTAAAGTAGTATCCACAGCAGAGTAATATGTACAGTGTGTATCTACACTTTTATAATAGTTTGAAATTAAGGTGGGTTGAATCCTAAGATGTAATGTTTTTTTGTCAGACTACCAACCAACAAAACACCAATTTATTTTGGAGAAAATCATTGTCTCACGGTGTGTGTATATGTGTGTGTGAGTGGGTGTTCAGTTTTGTTCTGATGGCTTATTTTCTCTCTGATTAGCGTCAGTCAACTAAGTTCTGTCTTTGCCTCAAGACAAAGAATGGAAGTTTATTTTTGCTTTTAGTGTTACTGATGTAAAGCAAGAACCTTAATGGATTTTACCCTGTCTGTATGTTAATAGGAAATGCACGTAGTATGTAGCTTTGTACATGTCACGCATAGCTACAGCTCTTCTATACGTTCTGCCAGCTCTAACAGTTGGTTTGTCATGTGTTATGTGTGATTTGCAGTGTGAGGTTGTAGGATTTTTGTAGTCCTACATTTTTCTCTCAAAGTGGATCTGGGACAGGGTAGAGAAAAGTGCTGACAGCAGGTGGCATTTCAGGAAAAGGGAAAGCCGTACAGCACCAGTGCCCCTGCCAGGTGGGCAGCACAGTTCCTCCAGTGTCCTTCTGCAGTATTGCCTGCCAAACCACGGACTTTCCAGGGTGCTCGCAGGCCTGGGTCACGGACCAAAAGTCAAAGCATGCTTGATTATGTCTTATGAAGGGGATCTCCACACACAGAGCTGTTCCCAGGGTTGTCACAGGAGGGTGATTGGCCCATAAGAGGCTTATCCACACAAACATGAAGGAGCACAGACATGCAGTGGCAGGGAGAACAACCTCAGTGGCCCAGTCAGAGTCAGGGACACTCTGCCCTGGCTCCTTCCAGGAGAGCTTCAGCACTGATTACGAAACACTTCAAGACAAGTCAATGAGAGCAGACCTTTGCAGGGCTGGGCAGACTGACTGACATTACACAATACAGTGAAGAGCCTTTAGGGATTGTTAAAAGCTTAGTATGGGTTGTTCAGGGGGAGTAACCAAAGGTGAAGAAAGAGAGGGATGAAAGTGATTAGGTGAGGATCAGGCAAGGGAAAGTAAAAGGATAAGAGGTTAAAAGGGTCTGGATGTGTTTAAACTGGACTTGTCCAGTAGGTTTGTCTCACTGTGTCCTGCCCCCAGTCACTGCAGTCTGCCCTGGCATCTCACTAAACGCCATTTCTATTTTCTTGGATGAGGGGTTCTCTATTCCATGTGCCTCTGTGTTAGTGGAGGTCTAGGTGCCAGCAGCTGAAGTTAGAACAGCTATTAAAGCCTGGGGCTTCTAGGACCAGCACCTGGAGTGAGGATATGCACATCAGTCTGTGGTTGCTGGTAAATATCAAGCTGGACTAGCTCACAAGTAGATTAAGTAACTTGGTAACCATGTTTTGAAGTGGTTGTAAGTCTAGGACAGGTATGCATGTGTGTCTGGGGAGGAGCTGACTGCTGGAAGGCCAAGTACATGCCAGCTACTGGAGAGACTGTGGAGTCTGGGAATTGCCTAAGACACTCATTTGTATGCACATATGTGATGTTCGCAGTGTTGACATAGTTTTATGTAAGTCTATCATTTTCTTTGAACTGGACATCCTAACTTGTTGCAGTGTGCTATGGCTGATTCCCTGGCCAGCAATACTGTAGCAGGTGCACTGGATTAATACCCACGCAGCCCAGGAGCCCTGTGAGTGCCCAGACGGCTGTGCGAGGTATACAGATCACCCCCCCATAACTGGCCGCTGACATCTCCCCCCTTTTCCCCCCTGTATTTGCTTTCTCCCGCTGGAAAGTTCTGTATCCCTTGGTCCTCCATCGGCCCCCGGTATTCCTCTCCTCCCATGGTACTTCCCATTGGTTCTGTACCCCTTGCCCGCGAGAATTCAAACCCCGCGTCTCTGCCTCATTGGTTATCTTGTATTCTGCCCTCCCACTGTGAAAAGGATAAAGTGTCTGTGTGACTGTCTCCCGTGGGCTTCCACGCAGGACTTCCAAGTTGAATTAAACCCACTCCTGTTCTCCCACGCAGAAGTTCCCTCCGCCTCGGTCTTACCTCCTCAGCACGCCTGGACCATTTGTGGGTTAGGCGAGTCCAGGCTGGAACCTCTCCAACCCTCCCACGCGCCCACGAGCAGCCTCTGCCACCCTCTCCGGCATGGGTGGGTGCCCGGCACTAGTGGTCCTTGAGCCAGCCGAACAATATAGTGCCGTGGCACTAACTCACATATATTAAATCATGTGTGTACAGCATGTAACCCAGCCATACAGTTCTTTCACTAAATACTTTTTCCCGGACTTAGAAGCCTAAATACTTCCAGGCTTCTGTCATCAGAAGTCTTCTGATTTTCTCTATGTATTCTATTAATCTTTCTCTGCATCTGTTCTGATTTCAATGTATCTTTTCTGATCGTTAGTTATTCCAGCTGTACTGGTTCCAATTTAGGTGTCATCAGTGCCAGCACAAGAGACATTGAACTTTGAATTGGCCTTTTTATGGTGTCACCATGTGATGATGTCAAATACAGTACTCTTATCTACACAACCTCCCCAAATTCCTATTCAAAAATGCACCATTATATTCACCAAGAGAATAGCTGGTAAAATATTCTTCCACTAATAAACTGAAAATAGCTAAAATTATTGCAGATTACAATACAATTTTTAAAAACTTATGTTAGAAAAAAAAAAAATCAGTTTGAAAAGGATAATTCAAGTGTTCTATTAAAATTTTTCATGTTTTCAATATCCAAATAGATAGTGCTGGACTGCTTGCATTATTTTTCAGTGTCAACCAAGATGAATGAAACCTTGCCTCTATTACCAAAGAAACTTCAGAGTTAGAAAAATAAAGAGAAAGAAGAAGGTAATATGAGGATATATTTGTCTATTTAAAATATTTTAACAAAAATGAATGTTACAGCTTTTTTTTTCTGCATATATAAAGAATGTGTCTGCTGCACAGCCTGTGAGATATCTTGATTCCTGTTAGAAGGGGATAGCTTCTTTTGGGAGGCTGGGTCCCAAGAATGAGCATCCAGCTACTGAACATGCAGTTCTGGATGAAATTAGTTTGTGAAGAGGCCAAGGTTCAAGTGGAGCTGTAAGGCACTATTGGCAGCAAACTCAAAGTGGGCACCATGGG
This sequence comes from Rhagologus leucostigma, assembly GCA_013397725.1. Lineage (NCBI taxonomy): Eukaryota > Metazoa > Chordata > Aves > Passeriformes > Rhagologus > Rhagologus leucostigma. The sequence continues at coordinate 507,847 of VZTD01005133.1, forward strand.
TTGCTATAGCTGGTCATTGCACAAATAATAGTTACCATACAGTGCTAGTATTTCAAGTTCTTATGGGTTCCACCAAAGACTGGTTTTTCCAAATCACATGATTTATTTGCTCACATTTTCAGTCATTTACAACTATAGCTTATTGACATCAGAACATATATCTTGATAGATTTTAATGTTCAAAATTACCTTATAAGATAGGTGGCTTCTTTTTCTTTGCTGGACAAAAATAAAAAAATAAAATAAGGTAAGGAATTCATTCTTCATTTTTAAGTAGTACTAGAGGGCAGACAGGAAGATTTTTGAACCTCTAACTAAAGCTATTATTAGGAACTGGAATTCTTTTGCTTAGTATATAATAATACTTAGTGTGAACTTTTGCTTAGAAGAGATGCTTCAGAAAAAACTCTTGACATACTTTTATATGAAGATTCTTTCCTGTGAGAAAAGGCTGTAAGAACATTTCAAAGCTATCCTCAGCTAAATAAGGGCTAAAATGCAGCACTCAAAAGAGGAAAGAAAAAAGTCTGTTCATCTAACACATGCTACTGCAAACCGACTGCTGGAGAAACAACTGAGAATGAGAGGAGAAACCTTGATTCTAATCCTCCCAGTTCCAAAGTACAGAAAAGAATGGCTATACCTCAGATGGGAGGAGTTGACTTATTGCTGCTTCTTTCTCAGAATACAAGTGAAGGAAAGGTGTCAGAAGTTCTCCTTACAGCTCCTCTTTGGGTAATTTGCCTAGATTACATTGAGCTCAATTCCAGTCCCCTGAGACTAGAAGCTATTCATTATGAGAAAAATATACTCTTTTAGAAAAATATAGAACACTTTTTCCCCCCATTGTTTCTATCTGTTTAAGGAAGAAATTAAGAGAAGGAACAAACCTTAGGAAGAGACAGATATACTGGAATATGAAACCACACTCTCTCCATTTACAGGAAGACATGAGAAACATAAACATGCAACAGCTTTTAAATTTGACTCTCAAACCTTTTTAAGTGCTCAGTTATGAAGAAATTGGAGTTTATGAGAGGGATTAATCACCAGGTTTCCTTTGCTGAAACCTCTTCAATTTGTAGAAAATGACTTTAAAATTGTTTTCCTTATCCTTTTGGAAGAAGCAAAACCTATTCCTTCAAAGCTGCCACAATATGAAGACTTGCTGTTCCACCTCATATCTGCATCTACCTAAGCCATCATCGCATAATAGCTGATGTATGGAGTAGTATTTGTCCTGAGAAATCTTGACTATTTTTCTTTGAATTGGCACATGGCTACACTAGTTCTAATGTGCTCTTGGGTAATTTTCTTGCTTTTAGCTTTGTATGCTAAGCTGGAGTTTGTACATCATCTCTTCTTGATCACGTTTCAATTGCAAAAAATAAAATTATGCACAATTTTAATTATGCAGAGATGTAACATATCTTTCTTGCCTGCTTGAACTCTACATTTATTCAGGTACATTAACTATAATTACTGTACTGGCTCCTCATACTAAAATATCACAAAACTATGGTTAGGATTTAAGCATGTACAAATAATCCTTTCAGCAGACACATTATCTGAAAACAGAATTCCATGTGATACTCTAGTACTGCTTGTAGCCAGAATAAGCGTTTCTACTGCAGGAGTCTTACTTTTGGTTTCCACAGAAACCTCTTGCTATTGAATGTAATTTCATTATTAATAGACTCTTCATGTGTTTTGTTTTGCAGTTTTGGGTCAGTTTTACAAATGCCAACCAGTTCTGAATTTTGCAGTTAGAATTCCCATATGGATTTCCTTTCTACATCTGCTGCCTTAAAAAGTAAAAAGAGTTTTAAAATACTGACTCAATAGTCCTCTTGAAGCTGGGTAGGCTGCCTCACCAGCCACATTTGATGTACTGTCAGGATAAAGTAGCTTCATGAACCTATTGTTCTGTTATTCTACTTGGTCTCCCTCCTTGTCATCTGAATACATATGTATGTGTGTGTGTGTTTGTGTGTTTATATATACATATCTGAGCTTCAGTTGGAGGTTCACTGAGGAGAAAAACTGGCAAGACTGCAAGTGTTTGGTTTCAGTTTTCTGTGGATGATTCCAATTGTAGCTTTTCTTGAGGATGGAATGTTTTCTTATTTGAATTCATAAATTAAAGAAAAGTTCAAATCTTGGGAGCATTTGGTCCTTCCAACAGCTAATCTGAGCTAATAAGATTTGTCAAAACAAAGTGTCATTTCTCAGTCTATAGTCTTTTCTCAGTTTCTAAGAGAAATGCCTTTATTGCATCGACTGGCTATGCATTATTACCTGACATTGTGTAAAACAGGACAAAAGGAGTGGTCCATTCCCTGGAGCAGACTATGACCCAGCTCCACACAGCTGGCTTAGTAGGGAGTAAACAATGGTAGCTCAATGAAACAGGTTTCCTGCCTAAAACCGAGCTAAACTACTGTTGGTTTAAAATCTCAAGAGCACTTGCTCATGCACTGACACTGGGCCTTCTGGGGCAACTGCAGAGTAGATGGGTCTGCCTAATGTTGGACACATCAGCAAATAAAGCAGTAAAGACAGATGTCATGGAATGAAAAAAATTTTTTTTTATGACTTTCAGAAAAGAAGTTTATAGAGCAAAATAGACTGTCTCAAGTTTTATTTTTTCCTTATGTTATAGTATAATTGGAATTAGATTTTAGATTATTGGTAAATAGAAATTAGAATTCTTTAGTGTTCTTGCTCAAATAAAATGCAGTTACATCTTTTTGACCAATGTAGTGAAACAGGGTTGAGAAGCAATCATGCTCCGTGTCCACCTGCTCCTCCAGAATGTGGATCTGCTTGTTGACCACTGAGGCTCCCCTCGATGGCTTTAGAGACACAATATGGCATATATGGTTTGGATATTAACATAGTTTAAACACCTCTAAACTGATATCCCAGAAAAAACCGTGGTCCTTATGGGGTCTTTGAGATTATAAATAGACTTATTTTGGATTCAACATAAGTCTGAATTCTATTTTGACTGAATTGGTTTCTTTTCCCCCTTCCCGGAATTGTTAAAATTTTATAAGGCACAAAGTGAATTTAAGATGTATGCCTCCCTTTTGAAATTTACAGGTGCTGCTTCATCATCCATTCAAAATGCTTGCCATGCCCTTGTTTCAATAAGAACAATTCAGGTGTTTACAGTAGAGAAGTGACATGACCTTGAAAGATGATCATCTTTCTACTGCAAAGGAGAATATTCTCTTATCACTCACTGACCAATTCATCCACACATATTCACACACTGTATTAAAAGCTTCTAGCAGCATTTAATGTATTCACCCTCTCTCTTTTAATAAATGTGTTACAGATAGGATTTTTTGTTTGTGCTTGGCTGGAGCAAGGCTTGTCTGGAATAAACACAGAAGTTTCAGCTCATTTATCTTCAGCCATCTAAAATTTTGACGTCTAATCTGCACAGTTTGTCTAGGTTTCCTCTATGGCTAAGAGCTAAAAAAAGAAATTTCAGACAGTGATTTTTCTCAGATAAAAATGTGTCTCAGGTGAGATAGATTGATTTCTGGACATACAGATGTATTTTTTTTCCTTTTCTGTTTTACAGAGAGAGTCCACATGAACAACTTAAACTAGACATAGAACTTTGAGCAAACTGGAATGAGATGATGCTAATTTTAGGCATGCATCTTGAATTAGTTTTGGTATATAAACTAGACAGAGTTTCTACTCTGTAAATAGTGCTCTGTAAGTGTGTTTCTGTGTAGGAAAAACCTTTCTTAGAGGATATAATATTTGCAAGAAAGGCAGAAGTGAGGAAAAGGAGGAGGGGAGAGAATGATTTAAGAAAAAAAAAAAGGAGAATTAGGTAAGCTGTTCTATTTCCCCTTGTCCTCTCCATTTCCTGAGACAGGCTGCTCTGTACTTCAGCTGTACTTTGCCCAATATGCATTTTGTGATTTCCCACAAGAGAGCTATGGGCAGCAGAAGAGCCAAAATGATGTGAAGCAACCAGCCCAAGAACAGTTGAAAGGTTACTGTTACACACATATGAACTCTTTGTACCACACTGGCAGCTTTAATTGATTTGGAATACATCAGAGATTCATGAAAATGTCTGGTTCTCTCTCCAGCATGGTTTGGTGCAAAACATGCTCATTCTCTTATCAGTTTGCTTCACTTTTAAAGACTTCAAAATTCTATCAAAACTCTCTTTTTTACATCTTCAACTTCTAGCTGCTTAAAATGTACTTCAAGCTGCTTTAAGATGCTTAAAACTTCATTCATGACAGAGATTTGAATAACTTCTTCCAAATACCAGCATGAGAGACAGTAAGGGGAGCTGTGGTAGCATTTCTTTTTCATTTTCTAGAAGAAATGTCAAAGTTTTCAGATAGACTGAAACATCAAGGAAAAGAAAACTAAAGTGGAAACTACTAGTATAATCAGTAGGAATTAATAATGTGTAGCAATGAATAAGCATTACTAAATTTAAGGTACAAGCTTTTGCACAATGAATATATAATAGAAAATCTCATCAGAGTCAGTGATAATTGCTTAATTTTTAACCAAGTTGTGTGTTAAATCCAGACTATATGTTCCTTGCAAGCTTTTATTCTGCAGAGAATGAATCAATAGTTAGGAAACTTGGAAAAGGATCCTGATTTTCTCTATTTTAATATATTTTACCTTTTTAGTTTAATCAAAGATGAGAAAATCCATATGTGATCCTTAGGCATCTAAATCAGGGTTTTACAACTTTATTACACGTAATGAATTTAGTCAGGAGGGTTTATATACACCTAATGTTCTGGGCAAAAAATAGCTTTAATAAACTAAATTTGAAAAGAAGACACAGCTTTTCTTTGCTATATCTTTTATAGCAACCTGACCTGGACACTAGCTAAATGCCAGAAAACATGAAGTGGTAATGAAATCTGGCTGCTTGCCACTGCCACTGACTCAACTCACTGCAATGCTAAATCTTATGTAGGAGCCTATGGCACAGTGACAGAATTACTTTCAGCTTGGCAAGAAGAGTATAAACAGACCTATGGACTGAGACTACAAGTGCACAAGAGAAGTGTAAACAACGTGACTTCAAGAATCCCAGCTGAATAACATATCATGTTCTACTACAGTTACAATGCTAGATCTCATGAATGTAACCTTCACAAGGGATAAAAGCCATAGAGAAGGTGGCATGTTTCACATTTCTTTGTGTATCAAACACAGAGAAGGAAAGAAAAGATGTCACTTTGAAAAAAAACCTGCAAACCCCTCTACTCTCTTCCACTCTTGTGCACACACACAAAAAAAACAAACCAAAAAGGCAAAAAAGTCTTATACAAATTGTCAGAATTTGCACTGGCAAGTAAAATATTCTCCTATTTAAATCGAATTCTAGATAAATTCTGGCTTTATGTCTTTGCTATCTGACCCCAGGGACTGAAAGAGTTAGCTGCTTTCTCAAGAATACCGGGCAGGAAGGGGCAGCTAATGATGTGTGTTTCCTTTCTAATGATGACTGTGGTATTCTCAGAGAATAAACAGACAATTGTACAGTGATACCAGAACAATTTTTTTTGGTAAGCTTAACATCAGTATGATGCATCACTGCGTGATATTGATAGCACACCCTTGAAACCATTTCTTAGGCTGTACTGGAAAGTGTCAGCTTTTGTTTTGCGTAAACATTATGAAACATGTCTGTAAACGCTTTTGCATCTTATGATCATTTAATGATTCAGCAGGTATAGAAGGAATGACAAATAAAGTACATACCATTTAAGAAAACATCTCTATTTTTTCAGTACCAAACTGTATCTGCTACAGCTGCAAGTGTTATCATTGAAATTAGTGAGACTGAAAACTATTTAATGTGACCTGCCTGCTGGTTTAACTATCTAATAGCGCATGTCTGCAGATAAAGACAGCACCTGCAAGAAACCACTCAGGTGTGCTGACGCAGGCAGCACTGACATATGTCCTTCGAAACAAAATATATCTGACTTCATGCATGTGTTCTGATATCATACACCATAAGTAGTCTGTGGACAGGGGGCTGAGAAACACTATTGTATTGCACCTTATTTGAAATACAATTAGCATTTTCAGATTTGAGGTAGAAAATAGTGATGCAGCTAAGAAACCATTGACCCCCTAGAGAGATCCTGCAGGCTTCTAAGAGTGAGTTATATATTATAAGCTGCAGCTTTGTTATGATCCAGTTTAAACTCAGAAGAGCAAAGAAAACTAAGTCTCTGTGCATAAACTAGATGGAACTTTGAGAAGGTTCAAAATATTCCCAAAAACGAAACTAAAACCAAACGAGGTTAGATGTTGGTGCCAAAAAATTGATCTATTGTATTTAATAGTAAAAGAGGCAAAGAGAAGGAAAGAGAAAAGAAAGAAAGACATGGAGAAAGAAGTGTGCATGGGGGGGTGTGGGGACAGGGAGAGGTGACAGGGCTTAGGTAAGCATATCACCCATCCAGGGGTCCCAATGACGTCTCGTTGCTCCCCTCCATCTGCTCTTCCGGTGGTGAGGGTCCCCCACTGCCATGCCACACCACACGCCACCACACATCACCACATGCCAAAGAGTAAAGAGTTCCGAGGATTAATATATGCTTTGGGCAGGTGGGAACGCTTGCGTGTCTCCCTTGCAAGGGCCAGTTTGACACACTGTCCCTTGCAACACTGAGGGTCTGTTGCATTATCTCTGGTGCTCTGGTGCAGGGTCTGGGGACCCCTTTGGGGGGCCCTTTGCTGGGCCATGACACCCCCTCTGCTGCGGGTGAGCTCCCCCCGGGTGCAGGGCCCCTCAGCTGGGCTCCTCTGCACAGCGGAGGATGGGCGGTCACTGCGCCTCTCACCAGAGGCTTTTCCAGCACACACCCAAGGCCTCTCTCCCCCACCCTTTGGTGCGAGGGTCTGTGTGAGCCTGGCCAGCTGATAGCCCCGGGGCTGTGGTCTCCACCTCGGAGGTGTTAAGCTTGTCCTTTGTGAATGTCCCCAGCCCTGAGTTGTTACTTTATCTTATCTTCATCAGCTAGCAGTGTAAGGCCTCAGTCAGGGCCCCTTGCAGGGTGCGGTAGTCTTCTCTGCAGCTTTTGCAACAGTTTTAAAAGTCCTTCATGAAAAAGTGTAAGTCATAAACTGTAATATTTCAGTCTCTGACAAGCTTGCCGGGGTTATTTTATCCCTTAAGTGGCATCGATATAATTTTAGTCATATATTTTTCATGAAGGATTCATAATTTTGCAGAGTTTTACTTGCCAATTAACTCTAGAAGGAACCCATATAACTCAGGTAGTCTAAAATCACAAAATTATGGGTTGGTTTGGGTGAGAATGGACCTTTAAAGATAATCTAGTCCAACTCCTGTGCAATGAGCAGGGACATCTCCAACTTGATCAGGTTTCTCAGAGCCCTGTCCAACCTGACCTTGAGTGTTTCCAGAGGTGGGACATCTACAACTTCTCTGACCGAAACTAGACCCAGTACAAACCAATAGTTTGCATTTTCTTCTGAAGTGATCACGATAAACTGAAAAATAAGCTATGACTTGTCATAAGAAAATTGATAGTTAAAGATGATTTGGGGGTATTATGAATGTCACTAACCTATGCAGCAAATTTTTATCATCATGAATTCAACAGCACAAAAAGAAGACTCATGAGTCCTTGATGGCTCACATATAATTTATGGAGGCCTTACTGGAAATTGTGTTTATTACTTAGAAAATTAATGTTCTACTGTAAAATCAATCATTAAGATGTTGCACACAATAGCAAATACATTGCTAGTCAAAATGCAGAAACCATAGAGGAAATATAAGTGGTGATTTTTCTGCTATTAATTTATAAATTATCTTCCTAAATAATGGTCATACATACATACAATATCTTAAGGATTCCTTTTGTAGATTAATTTTTAAATTATCACACACATTTTGAGTCACTTGTGATGACCTGTTTACTTGGAGAACTGTTATTCTTCTCCTTCCCTCCTCTTTACTGTCATTTTTGACAACTACTGATACTCTAAGCAGTAGTGGAGGCTCTAAAGCATGGGAGAAGGAAAGAGAACTGATGGCAGTATTGGGATATTTTTCCAGGTTTGGTCTCTCTCTTCATTCAAAGACAATAGCTGGAGGCCCTTAAAATTTTTAGGGCATTAAAGTTAATATATGGGATAAATTCTACTTTTGCAATAGAAAGAAAGTAATTCTGATTTTTAACTTCTTGTAAGCCACTGAAAAACTTGAGGAACACTAGAAGAGAGAGTACAATTAAGGGGCATGAGGACATTCAGCTGTCATTGTACCTGGTGTTTCTTAACTCCTTAGATACTAACATATTTCTGCTTCATTGTGCAACACTCACTGTAGTCCCACTTGCTGACTATTTGTGCCCCCTTAAAAATGAAGTGCAATTAATTATATAGAAAGAGAGATGTTTAACGTATATATCTTCACATTATCTTCTAAGCTTTGAACTGCAAAAAGTTCCATGCTTCTATTAGCCAAAAGTCATGTGAGTTCTGATGGACAGAAAAAAATCTGGTATTTTATATATATATTTATATATAGAAGATTCAGGTTAGCTATGATAGTCAGGTTTAATATCTAATGTACTACTGCACTGCTATAATTTTTAAACTAACACTTGAGCTATTTCTGTGTCCGTATAATCACCTATGAGATAAGAGGACTTATGAAAACAGGTGAATTCTTGCAGAACTTACTTTGCTGGACTATCTACTCATTGCGATAGGGTTATGGAGGTTCCCAGGGAAGTTTCCCAATCTCCTTTCCAACTCCCGGCACCAAAATATATCCCAGAAATTGAAGGAAAATATTTTTAGTTTTCTAATTGATGTTTAAGGGAGGAGGAATGTGTGGAAAATTGAAATTTTTGTCCTTCACTATAAAAAGTACTTAAATAGGGATTTCCCAGGAACATTCACATGGCTTATTAAGAAGATGAAAATACCTTTGTCTCAAATTTTTCATATCACTAAATTTTCCTTCCCTCATCCAGAACTAGAAAAAAGCTGGAGCTCAATAAAAGTAAAAACTTTCTTATTAACTTTGGCAAGATGGTATGTGTTTCTGTGTCTCAGTCCTCTGAAACAGCTGCCTTTCTTTTTGCTAAACTTTGTGTAAGAGGTAAATCTCGAGAAAGAGTTTTAGTAATGAAAATTTCATACCTGATGATCAGGCAAAGTAATAAAAACTGAAGAAATTACATGTAATAAAAAGTATTGGTAAAGTCATTTTAGCCTAGCAGAATCTGCAGTTCTGCTTGTTATAAATGGATACAACTGAAACACCTTGTTCCTTTTATTTTCCTTCAAGTTTGTCTTATAAATCACAAATGAAAATAAATGTCTGATACATATTTATATGGTCTTCCTTATACTCTATGTATATAAGACATAGCTGCATGTTAATCTTGTGAAAAATTGGAGATGTCTCATGGTATGAAAAAAGTCAAAACTGAAGAAAAATATATTTGGGGGTTCTAGTAGGGTAGGAGTGGGTTAAAATGAAATTCCTCGTGTTGAAACTCACTTTCCTGGTTGTATGTTGAAGTCAAATTAGTGTGTGAAGCTCACGGAGTGGATTCCAAGTGCCAGTTTCATTGTGTTAGAAACCTCTCAAGACAGGCTGTTTTCATAAGCTTTTGCTTGACATAAAGCACTACTTTCAAGATTCATTTACACAAGTTTTTACCCTTTCCTGTGTAGCAGCAACCTTTCAGAAATCGGGCAGTTTCAAAACTTATTCTACTTGGGACCTATATCAGTGAGCCACGAAACCTAGCTCTGATAAACTTAATTCACAACATATTCCATTTTAAAAATGTCCACTTTTGCCAAAGGTGTATGACTGTCTTTATTATATATGTAAAATTATCTTATAAAATTCCTCCTTCTAGAAGTGGTAATATTTGCTTTAATTAAAAAAACACTTAGCACTGTGCTTGCTAGTGCATGGAATTTTATTTGCATATTTAAAAACAGTTTTGGAGTAGTGTTTAGGAAGCAACAGATTTGTTTTTTGTTGTTGTGTTTTATTTCTCATGTACAATATTGTAGGATTTGAAGCAAATAATTATTAGGGTCAGGGTACTGGAGTGGTAAATTTTTTACCCGATCTCTCAACTCTATGGCAGAAATGTGATCTCAGACCATTCATTTTGAACTTGGGTGAAATACAAAGTAGAAAACCACCAAAAGCTTATCTGATTAATTTCACTTTTATTTTAAATTCTTCTTCACATCTCTTTTTATGAAAGCAGAAACAGATTCAAAGGCATTACATACTATCAGTCAATCGCAGCATAAACTGCCTAAAACTCATTGTTGAAACTAAACATACATAAATACATAAATAATTCCCCCTACTCCTTTTTTTTCTTTTTTTTTTTGTCCTTCTTAAGTGCAAGCAACTGAATATATTTTAAAAAAATATTTTAAAGGGTTGCAGGACTATTAGAGAAGACTACGCATTTGGGTCTTAAACTTGCTTTGTTCTGACCACCCATCTTAGTGTATTACATATATTATATGTGAAGTTACTTTAGAGATCAGTTAGTAATATGTTTTTAAGTAAATTGAATTAATTAATTGCATGTTTGTTAGGTTTTCAGAAATGTGATTATTAATGCAGCGTATGATATAATTTCAATTATAATAGTAGTGCTTTTCATTTAATGCTAATATAACAGTTATTGTAAATGAAACTTTTCACACCACATCTGTCAAATTCATATTCAATGGAACCAAAGCAGTGTTGTCAGATAACCTCCAGTGGTCTAGAACATAATTTTCAAATACACGTATCATAACTGAGATTTCCAAAAAGCCTTTAAAGTAGCTTTCCCTCAGGCTTCCATTCCATGTGCAGGCTAGAAATCAAAGCTACGTAAGGAAAGATGCTCTTGCCTGTAGGATCTTGTGTCGTTTCTTACAGAACTTGATGGATATAAAACAGGTGTGGCCAGGGACTGCACAAAGCCTGCCCTGTGAGTAATACGATTAAATCCTCTCTCAAACACTAGGACAAAATCTTTCTTGGTTATGCCTTAGGGTTGCTTTGTATTGCTTAAAAGTTGCCTTAAACTTTTTCTTCTGAATGAGTTCTCTGCAAGATTGTTGGTAAATGATCTTTGAATACATATAACCCTGAGCAGGGCTGCATAATTCTAAACATCCAGGACTTTTCAAGCAAAATTAATGAACATTTTGGTCTCTTGCTAACTTAGTTGCTTATCTGCAATACTAATCCTTATTGTTTACCTCACAATATTGGCATGAAGTGTATAAGCATTAACAAACTTTCAAATATGACAGTGTTGCTAATGGCAGAAAAGGCTGTTAGCAAAGGGATGCCTTTTACTGTGAAGAATTTTAATGGCATGCAGTAGACAAAGCACAGAATGCCATGAGGAACAATAAAGAAAGGCAAAATATTAAAGAGCTGCTTGTTTAGTGAACACTGTCCATCCTGTGGATTGAGCTTCCAGTCTTAAAGAAAAATCTTACACTAACCAAATTAAGGCTTTTCTATACTGGATATATAATGGACAACTGCATTAGAATGCTTAGGCAAACTGTCATTACTTAAGTTTGGGAAGCTTGACTTTGCAATCGCAATGCTATTTTTTACAGTGTCAGCTTTGCAGGTGTTACACGCTTATGGACATGTATATAGAACTTCTGAATTTTTTATGTTGTAAATGTCAACTGTTATTATAGGAAGGATACAGACAGTTTTATAGTAGTCTAAATAAAAAGAGAAAATGCTCTGGGTTTGGAGATATATAAAAATTTGAGAAATAGGTTGATCCATTCAGTTGTCAGGTGTTGATTTCTTTCAGGAAGATCTGATCAATATATTTCCTCGCTTAGATTTGTGATAAATAGAAAGAGACTAGACTGTTTTTTCTAAGTGATAAATAGAAAGAAATGAGACTGTTTTTTCTGAGTTTAAACTCATAAAGAATCCTAATGCAGAGGTCTGGACCCTATTTAAAGTCGGAAGGATTTTGGTGTTTTATTATTTGCTTCAGTTTGTAAAAATTTAATCTTAGTTACTTTAATAGAAGGAATTGACTATTCTTGATCAATTGCTTTGCAAATAAAGCGCGTAAGTGCTGACTGTGTTTTGAAACAGTTGGGAAAAACAGATGCTCATACCAAATAAAGAATATTAAAGAAAGAGCTCTGTGTAATTACAGCGCAACTTTCTAGTAGTACATTGTGACTTTACTATGAAGGCATTTCACTTCCAGTGCAAGTGCTGTGTATTAATCAGTTAATGTGCTTGAAGGATCTTGAAGAGCTACTTAAGTGCTGATCATTAATAGTAATTTACCCTATATAATGTTTTACTATATGCCAGAGAGAAGTGTGGTTGCATAGTTGTGTCAAAAACTTGCTGAAACTGTAATTGCAGTGAAAGAAAGGAACTGGCCAGGAGCCCAGCAGGTAGATATCGAAGACCTTGTTTAGTTTGTCACGCTTGTGAGAATGAAGACTTATTCAGAACTGGAAAAAACCCTCAATTAAACAAACAACCAAAAACCCCCAAACAAGCACATTTCCGTATGTGTTTCCTGGTAAAGTTCAAGTTCTGGTAAAATTCAAAGATTTAGAGGACTGTTCAAAATATGTTACAAATAGTGATACTGGAAGTTGTCAGGTACCTTTTTTCCATCATGTCAGTGCAAGAAGAATGACTGCTAATTAAAACAAGGAAGATGTAAGACCCTGAGATGTGATGGAGGCCAAGAACTTGATGACATTTCGAAAAGAGTATTTATATGTATCACAGCTATAAGCATACCCATTATTAAAAAGAAGACATGACATTTGTTCTAATAAAATATGTGTTGTAAATCTTTACATAGTACAAATTTATAATAATTGTTGAAGGTTTCTTCTGGTTTCCTCTTCATAATTTACTCCCAATTAATTTTTTCAATTCTCCTTCAGATGACAGCAGACACCGCTGGAGTCACAAGAGTGAGCTCGTGATGATGCATTTGGATCTTGTAAACCTCATTCTGCAAAGGATACCTGCCAATATATTGGACTTACTATATTTATTGACAGGAATACTGTCATGCTTGATTCTGTCAGAACGAGCAGAAACCTTTGATTTAGGCATAGGATGCTCACTCATTCATTATGGTTATTTAATCTAATCATGATGTTCTTTTTGTGTTTTCCTGTTGACTTAATTGAGGTCATTATCTGTCAGTATAACTTACGTAAAATATGATGACATTGATAATGTTGGCAATATTGCAAAGAATAGAATTAAATACTGGATGAAGATATGGAGGGGAAATGACATAATGAATGTAGTGTAGCTATACTGGACAAGGTTAACAGCTTCAATAATGAAAAAAAAAGCATGTGAACACAAAAAATGCAACTTGTTTTGCAAATATCACAATAAAGTGATTATGTATTTATTGAATGTCTTATAGAACTGTTAACACATTTTAGATTGTCATTTGAATGATATACAATTTAATGATCATGGCTGGCATATACAAAGTATTTTTAAAATACACATTGTGCTACACTGCTTCCAATGCCTTCAAGCTTGAAATAGTGAACCATTATCAAAAAAGAAGATGACCAACAAAAAGGAGGGATTTTATTTGCCAGAACTCCAACAACTATGACTGTGTCATTGTTAATGAGAGTATTCAAACTACTGAAAACTCAGTGACATGACCAAGAAAGTAATTTTAGAAAATATATAGTGCAAATCTGGAATATTTTTGCTGGATTTTATAAGTTGGAAATGTTGCTTTTTGGTGGTTTAGAATGATATATCATTAAACTATTCCCTAGACTAGGGCAAAGTTAAAACAATGCACATGAAAGCAGCTGTTCATAAACTGCTTTCTTTACCAAAGGAAACAACTTGTATTATTTTTGTTTTGGATTATCATCACGGCAGTCAATTTAGTATTGCTAGTTCTGTATCATGTAAATGAGAAATATATGAACATTTTCCTTTGGACTGATATATGTTGTCTCAAATGTCTCACATGTATCGTTTGGAGGACACAAAAATGTTTAAATAACAACTATTAGAAATTAATTTTTTATTCTAAGGTATAGAGAGAATTTTCTACTAAACAAGCTGCAGGAAGTTCTGAGTTAGATATTAGACCCTGAAACAAAGCTCTTTACTATTCATTTTCAATGAATACTCTCCTAAGATTCTTCCTTCCCACTACTGAAGGGAATAACAAAAATCTCCTTTATTGTGCAGAGAGAAAATCCTATATGAATAGATTAAAAAAAATCCCAACCAAACAAAAAAAAGAAACCAAATGTGACCATTAATGATTGGTAATACCTCTGAAACTGCTGTGTCATTTCTTGGAAATCTCTCTGAGTACATGAATCTTTCAGTTGAATATTACCTGATATAACACAAAGGCTAAAGAGAGGTCAAAGTACTGAGGGAGTATAAAACATTAATAGTCCTTAAAAACAAAAGAGATCAGATTGTTACAAATCTAAGAAATAGAACTGCAGAGGAATTAGAAGTAAGTAAAGTAAAAAAAATATGAACTGCAAATACTTCAGAATACTGAATAAGGAAGAACACAAATAATTTTGAAAGTGTGTTTGCCATTCAGTTGTAGAGCACAAGTGTTTGGTTATGTCTTTTTTTCTTTCTATTTTTGTTAATGTTCATCACTTGAGGAACACAAGAGAACTAATAGTTCTCCTTGCTGTTTTAATTATTTTAATTCTAACAGCATTAAAGAAATTAGTTATTGATTTTGTTGCCATTTATAGCTAATCAATGTTTTCAGTGTTTCAGAATAAAGTATCTGTTGCAATGCACTTTGCACAGTGAAATTCTTCAAACAACCTAAAATAATGCGGACCCATTACTAGAGCAAGCCAAGATTGTTTCTGTTTGGAAAATGCCAATTCAGTTAAATCAGATTTTGCAATAGAAATTTATTACTTCCAGCAGTATATCTGAAAAATTATTTTGAAGGTCTCGTGGTTTAACCCCAGCCAGCAATCAAACCTCATGCAGCTGCTTGCCCCCTTCCCCACTAACAGGACTGGGGAGGGAACTGTGAGGGGAACAGTGAGAATATTCATAGGTTTAAATTCAGTTTCATACGTAAAGCAAGAGCTGCACATGCAAGCAAAGCAAAACAAGGAATCATTCACTGCTTTCCATGGGTGGGCAGGTGTTCAGCCATTCCCAGGAGAGAAGACCTTCATCACCATCAGTCCGCATTCCTCCCCTTCCTCCTTCTTCCTCCCACTTTATATACTGAGCATGATGTCATATGGTCTGGAATATCCCTTGTGTCAGCTGTGGCCACCTGTCCAGGTGTTTTTCCTCCCAACCTGCCGTGAAACCCCAATGTCCTTGCCAGTGTGGCAGGACAAAGAGCAGAAAAGGCCTTGGCTCTGTGTAAACCCTGCTCAGGAATAACAAAAACATCTCTATATTATCAGCATTGGTCTCAGCACAAATTCAAAACCAGCAACTGTGAAGAAAATTGGCTCTACCCCAATCAAAACTGGCACAGTAGGGAACACATTTTTGGCCAAATATGAGGAAAAAATCACATATTAAAAACCAATCTGGTGGTTAGGTCATAAGCCTGAGGTATGATAAGCAAGATGAAATTCCTCTTCTCTCAGATTCATGGCATGTATTTAGATGTCTCACAGGGTGAGTGCCCTAGTCATTAGCTCTTCTATACAATGGCTTCCTCCTCTCTACGGCTTTGTAAACTGTTCTGTACTTTGCCCAGTCTTGAACCAAGAGACCCACCTCGGTATTTTACAGACTGAAAAACTTGTCTCATCCATCTTCATCTGTAATCCAAGATTTTATTTCTCCTTAATTTGAAGGTCTTCCTTTAAGTTCTTGAAACATGATGAAATGGAGAGAAATCTGCAGGTATTTTTCCATCCCCTCACTTTTCAGTAAGTCATGACTCACAGCCACTTGTTTTTAGCATATATTATGGGTCTAAAGAGGATTACTCTAAAAAGCTCTAAGAGCCCTTCCCAAAGCCCCATGGAAAACAAAAAAGTTCTTTGATGCAGCTGACTTCACAGAGCAGTAATTTACCGTGACTGGCAGTTCACAGATAAATAAATTCAGGGCAGATGAGTTGGGGCTTTGGTACACCAAACCCTTAGCTCTTGTCTCCTTCACGAACACCAGCTTTTTGCAGTTCAGCTGGTGGTTGGTAATTCATTCTCTATTAGCAAATCTGCCATCCCACTAACTTCTTGACAGCGTTTCCAGCTGAACTGCTGTCTGAAGTTAGGTTCTTTATCATTTAAGGTAGAATTAGGAGAAAATATACACTTTTGGGATCAAGGAATACCTGTTTTGCAAGTACCACTTGTAGTTTTTTTTTACAATTTATAAATAAGAACTTCTGAGAGAATGAAACATTTATTTTTTTATTTTGGGAGACTGTAAATATATCAAAAGTGTTTATTGAGTCCTTTTGGAAATACAATCACTAAGTTTGTGCTGGTAATCTAAATAGTTCAGGAATGGGTTCAAGAGCTCTCTGTGATTAACGGTACTGCTAACTGTTAGCATGATCCCTAGCCTGGTTTTGTTCTGTGTCAGCTGTGCCTGGGCACACTTAGGGAGTCACTAGGGACAGGAGATCATTCCTAATAGGCCATTTGGAGTTGGCTACTGTGTTCTGGGAGGGAAGAGTGCTTAGCTCTGTGGACCAATAGGACCTGCACACTGCCAGCTGGCCTGAGGTCCACAGAGTGATCCATGGCCCATTTAGTTTACTGGTGTAGATGTAGACAGTAGAACTGTGGCCAGCACAAGAACAGATGAAGCAGAAAAGTTTCAGTAGTCAAGATTATTTTGACCTCAATATGAGCAGCACTTCAAATTGCCTTCTCCTAGACCTGCATAAAATCTTCTATTCTTGAAAATATAATTTTGAGGTTATAAAGAATTAGCTTAGCCCTTTTAATTTAAACTGCCCAAGCTAGAGAGTGCTCTAGGGAAGCATTTACATGGTGTTCTGAGTGATTTCATACTTATGTATTTAATTATCTTCACTTCATAATAAACTGCCTTGTAACAGTAGGTAGTGCTCTACCTTGTTCTAATTAATGAATCAGTTATGGACAGTTAATGGACAACCTGCAGAGTCAGAGTATGCTAATTTAGAGAGCATCTAGTTAATTTGGTGAAACATACTGATGCTGTCCAAGCTGCCCAACATTTGGAATGATAAAGTAGCCCTTCCAGACAGAAACCGATGGTCACTGTCAGAAAAGCTGGAGTTAAAGTACTGTTTCTTTAAATCTGTCACAATGCTGAGACGTATTACCCTTCAAAATGATGCTTCTTTAAAAACATTTCATGAATAATACATCAGAGACATGAAGAGGATACTCGTGATTGTGTATTAGGATATAGTTCCGAGGCACAGCCTCCACATATGGCTCTTGGTGCTGAACCCTTTCTTGTGTATTGACATCAGACAGTTCTGGGGTCCTGAGGCCACAGTGGATGTGCAGTAACTACGGATATAAACAGGGAGCAGAGTACAGTGCTGACAAGCACTCAAAAGTTTGTGTGCCTGTGTTTTGGAAGGAAGGGTAGCATGGGTGCCATGCAAGGCCCTCAAAATTACTCCAGTCAAACAGATGTCTTCCAGGATATGGAACGCAAGTGATGTCACACATAAAACAGGCAATGAAAATGTGTAGTGGTAAAATGGAGTTTGAATAGCAAATAGCTAAACAGAAAAAAATAAATAACATTTAGTGCCACACTGTAAACAGAAAAGCTTCTAGGGATTTAATTGTTTGGTTTGCATGAACATCAGGGAGAGCAATTAAAGAGAACATTATGGGGAAGATAAATTATTTCTACCCCTTGCAGAGGATAACCTCTTGAAAAATAATAAGGATCAGGTATTATCAGAAATAAAGACACTCAGACAAATTGATTAACTGATGAGCAGCAGGTCCCGAGCACAGGACTGTACATGTGTCTGAGTGCTGGAGTCTGAGAGTGAAGCTGGTGAGTAGCTTCTAATTAAATTGATTGGTAGTTCTTAATTCTCAAGTTTATGTGAGTGTTTGAGTGGATGATGTGTATCTCTCCAAAACTTCTTTGAGAAAGATCTTGAACACTGAATACTGACAAATTTTCTTTGAATAACTGGTACAGTGGTTGAAACAGTAATTCAAATATAATTTCTAAAACTTCCTGGTGAAAGGCAAATAAACGAGCTTGACTTCACACAAGAGTACAATGGGGGGTTGGCTCTAAAGACCTTCCAGCGTATGTAAACAAAATGGTAGGCAAAATAGAATTGGAAACATTGAATGTGGTTTTCAAAGTGCTTGCTAAATCCCATGTGGAAAGACCTTGCGGCAGCTAAATAATGATCGGTTTACAGGTTCACGGTACTGTCATGAAGTAATAACCTGGTGAGGGATATAAAAGGCATTCAAATTTCATCAAAAAAAAGAAAGTGAGGTTGCCTGACCTTTCATTTTGTTTACATACAGTTAAAAATATTCATACAGAAGGAGAGAGCAAAAAGGTGGCAAAATCTGTATATGACACAGCTATTAATATTAACCAACTCAGGAAACTTCAGAAAGACCTAAGAACATTAGAACAGCTATACTGGGCCAGATTATAAATCAGCTTTCTCCAGGACTCTGTTTCTGATAGCAAACGTGTAGGAAAAGAACATACCAAGAAGAAAGGCAAACATTAATATTTTTCCTGGTATACCTTCCTAGCTTCTAGATATCTGCAGCGTAGAGACTTGCCAAGACAGAATATCCATCTGAGACTTTGTATTTAATAGATTTAGGGAATCTAATGAGTTGTGCAGCTCGATGGCAAATGAAATTCAATAAAGATAAATGCTAAGTAATGTATATTCCAGTAAATAATTTGATTTATACACATTACTGGGTTTTAAATTAGCTGAAGTCACTCTGGGAAAAAAAATACTAAGGCACCAGTGTGAACCCTTTATTCTTTGTCATTTGTATATTAACTATTTGTCTTGCAACAAAATCTCCAGACACTGATCAGGCCTCTACTCTGCACATCCATTACACACAGAGAGTAAAAAGTCTGTAGCCTGAAAAACCTCACAATCTGAGTGTACCAACAGACAGGCAGATGTGGGAGAACAAGGAAACAATGAGGCAATATTGATTGGAAGGATAAGCAGTGGTGTCAGATTAATTGACCTTTGCTCATTCTGCATTGGTGGTCAAAAAGGAAACAACATGTTAGCATGTATAATGCCATTACATGAATCAATGAGTTCTAATCTTACCATCTCAAAAGGCTACAGTAAAACCAGAAGGATTTTAGAGCCAGAGGACAGAAATTCAGAAAGCAGAAATGTCAGATTCAAAGATTGGGAGTAGTTAATTTAGACAGGGAAACATGGTTTCAAAATGCGAAATGATAAAGGAATGAGTATAATGACACTCAAAGACTGTGTCAAGTGGATTTCCCTAATTAGCTATTTACTTACGTAGAGCATAGCAGACAAAATTTCAAAAAACAGCATTTGAAATGTAATTTTTCCTCTCACACTGCATTCTTAATATATGGAATGAGCTGTTATTGTCTGATGTCACTGTGACTGATATCACTTCAGTTCTATTCAAACTGGAGCTGCAGGTTAATGTGGATAATACCATATGTAATTGTGATTCTCTTCTTTTAATAGTGCACATCTCTATGCATCCAGACATTGTCCAATAACTATCTCCTTCCAGGAAGGACAGGAGAATATTTTCCTCATGGACAGTTTAGCCAATAATTGTTCAGAACTGGGTTTCTTCCTGCTGTCTCTGAAGCTCTTAATGCTAGATACCCAAAGTGAAAATAGGACACCAGGTGAGGCTGGTCTGAGGTAGACCCAAAATTGCTGTGACCTTTAATGAGAAATTTTATCAAATTTCAAAATTGAGATTGCAATGTATGGCTATAGATACCTGGCAACGTTTAGTTTTTAATCTGCATTTGGTTTTCAGTTCTGACTCGCTAGACTGCAACTGACGAGAGCATTTCAGGAACGTCTTTCCTTCTCCCTCCCTTTTCTAGTACTGTGGAAGGAGGGAGAGGAGGGAAAAATGGCAATGTTGAACTGATTTAGCTACAAATGGTATCGCTAACTTCAAGAACAATTAGAAACTGCACAATGAATAATTCAGCTTTTTGTCACTTCAGGGGTTTCCCATTCTGCCTTTATAATTCAGAAGATTTCCTCCCCTCCCCCTTCTCATTAAGGAGAAATTGTATCTGGAGAAAAAATCTCCAGGGACCGCCTGCTGCTTACCATGCAGGTGGCATTCCCTGGGGGCTTGCGGGCAGCCCCAGCTGGAGGCATGGAACGTGTGCATGTGGGACCTCTATGTAACACGCGGCTTGGCCATGCTCACGCAACTACCAAACTTAAGAAGGCATTTTCTGTTAAAGTGGTTTTTCTTTTCTTATTCCTTACATTGTTTGAGGAACAGGATGTAATGTCAAATTAAAGGGAGATTGCATTATCTGAGAATCCTGGAGGGCTAATAATTAACAACAGGGTTTATATATATATATATATGTATGTATATACACACTTTTTTTTTTTCTCTAGCAGACAAAACTGTTACTATGTAACAACAGGGTCTGATTAAACACAGGAACAGTAAGAGATGAGTGGGCAGACAGGCACATACTATAAGTGCAACAATTTTCTAGCACTTATTTTATCTGAGGAGCTGAAGACCTCTTGTTGTCCTTCAAATGAAATCACAGGCATTTAACGATGTTTATATATACAAAACACCCAAATAAACAAACAAAAAACCTTCTCTGCAAAAAACTCTTTTCAGCTCTTGCTACTACTGTCAATAGGAGCACTGCATTGTGGTGACAAAACATTGAACAAAGAAAACCTGCACTTAAAGAAAAGCTTTAAAATAGGCTTCCAAGGACAACATATTGTTCCAGCTCAGAATAGAACTCTGCTTTTTAAAAGTCAGGGTTTGCAAGTCAGTCTATTTATAGTGCCAAGGTTTATTATTGTGGTGTTCAAATTTATATACAAACCACTAAATATTATGTTATAAGGGAATAGTGTGACCAGATGAGTGCGATATTTTGCAGCTTGTTCATGTATTTTTTAAAAAATTGTACAGGCACTAGGCACAGTTTCTAGCACATGTTTTAGGGAATTATTCAAGCCACATTGTGGTCCATAACAAAAATGGGGATAAAATCATTGCACCTGATTGCTGCAACTGAGATATCAGTGAATCTTTATTCACTCTAATATCTTTCTGTCTACATATATATTCCCAACATCTTTCTCACATACTAATAAAATGGTTTGCCTTGCTAAACATCACTTCAGAGCTCATGGGCCGCTTCAGTCCTTTCAAAGCACAGGGAATGTGATGCAGATTCTAGGCTGATTGCAGATTAGGGCAGATACATTTCTTCACCTCTTTTCCATCTTGTCTTCCCAGTGTGTCCCTTCAGCAAAGCACTCGTGAAATACAAGTAGTGGTTTGTTGAATTATCTTAGAGCTATGGTTTCATCAGCTAAGACTGCCCTGTCTGTGAAAGGAGCAAACTCCTCCTTTGCTGCCAGATGAGAGCTCTTGAACCACTCATTGTGGTCATCCGGATCATGAAGTTCATCCTATTAAAAGGCAAACCCAGCGGAAAGTAAGTGTTTTTTTGCAGAACCATCCCTGAAGTGTCTGATTGCTTGGTGGTACAATGCTGTCATGGGATGGGGGTGGACAGGAACACTGCATGGGTTGGAGTCAAACATGCATTTCAGATCAGTTCCAGCACTAGGCCGCTGTACCCTCAGTTATTTCCTTTTATACGTCTCTGTTCTTGGAGTCCACAGTGTTCCTAACACACCAGTTAAAGGTACATGATTGTTGTTGGTACTCTCCAGTGATGCCAAGCCTTAGTTTATAAGATGTTAAAATTTGTGAAGATTGAAATCTGAATTTACCCCTGTGGCATTTCAACACTGCATTTGGTAGGATGTTATGCTACAGAAAATGGCTTTCAGGAGCTTTTACATACTTGTAAGGCTATTTGTAATGTGAAGTTGACTTGTCTAGATAGTAGAGAATAACATATGTCTTCAACATTACTGACAATTTTGCCAATTTTTAGTATTGCAACACTTCTGCAGTTAAGGCTATAAAAGTAAGTTGTTTCATGAACCACAGAACAGATCTAATTAGTCATTAGCTGTGACTACCCAAAGCTGTGCACGTTTGTGTTTGCCAGTCAGTACACTTGGCTGACTGGCCAGTAGGTACATGTGTTGTGCTGCCAAAACAAGACATATAACAGATGAATTCTGCCTGTCTTTCCCTTTCTGGTGTTCTCCTTTAACCAAGCAAGATTCTTCATGGAACTTGCAGGAATTTCATTATCTTTGACACCTCGACTTCTCATTCCAATTCACTGAAAATCAATAATGCAAAATGTAGTAAGTGTGGTCTGACAAGGAAATGTACCATCAGTTAAGCTGTATATGCCTTAAGAAACCCATGTTAAAATACATATTAAAAAGAAAATGTTGCGGCAGTATTGCAGGGATTGAAACATAATGTTCATATCAGTTGTTACACACTTGAGCAGAAAACAGTCCAGCTTTGAAAGGCTATCCAATAGCTTTTGTTTCAGGGTCTTATTTCCATATCTTTTTATGTCTATACATTCCTACTGATGTTTAACCACTCTCCTGTATATCTAAAATTGCTGCTTTTTTTACTGAAGATCACATAACTTTAGGCAATGACAATATTATTATGCTAATATTGTTATAATATGCTATTAATCAGCATTATATAAATATTTCATAAGTTAATTGCCTGAAATTACAAGCACCATAAAAATCTTGTAAGAGGAACACCACATGAGTAGAGACAATGCAGTCTGTTTTCCTGCTCTGAAAGATTTTATCCTCAGAAGCCTGTCTATTGCTTCCCATTTGTCAGGTAACCTGATAAAAGATACTTCTTCCTACGAAGTCCATTCTTCTCATGTACCAACAACTATTTTGTCTATAACACTCCTATGTGATGACTAACAGTGCAGTCAGCCCCTGAGCTATGCTGCCTTGTGTGGGGAAACAAGCTAGCTGATTTTGGGACTTTTGAGGCCAGATGCAGCTTAGGATAACATTTGCACCACTTTAAATTATTAAAAAAGGCAAATTTCACAAGAAAACAGGCCTTAAACTTTTTTGTCCAGTCCTAGCATCTTTTCCCTCACTTTTGTCCCAAATATGTTTCTCCCCATGTATGTATTTTCAAAAGGCCAGCTTCATTCTCTTACATATTGCATCTCAGTCTGTGGATAGGTTGTTCCTAATGAAGTGCTAAGCTCTCTTGGGTTTCTGGTTGACAGCTAGTATGTCAATGTATAAACCATCTTTAAAATGTATTAATATTTTCTCATTGTCTCCCTTAGTTTTCATGTATATTTTCATATTTATATGTGTTCTCTCGAGAGATCACCTCTTTTTCCCCTGCTTGCATAAAGAGCATTACCATAGGCCTGGGGCCTGCATTTGATAGGGAGCTCCTGTACATTAGTAAAACATTGGGACAGTGGATACAGGAGGGTAGAATAAACTCTCTGTCCTAGTGATGTTAAAGAGTAGAAACAGAAATGGAACATTCTCATCAATTTTGCGTGTTTTTAAATCATAAAATCTTAGAATATCTCTAGTTGGAAGAGACCCATAAGCATCATCTAGTCAAAGACCCAACTAGATAAATACATACATGTATGTATGTGTATGTAAGAGAGGAAACAATATTCAGTATTCAGAATAAGTACTTCCCCTTATCTTGAATTTTGTTGTCCTGATTCTGATTTTTAATTCCAAAGCCCTGTGAACTGTTTCAGTACCACTGACAGATGGCTGAGGGAAAGACACTGAGATCTACATGGTAAAAACCATTTAGATGGAAAGGCTGAATTAAGCATGTGCTTTGTGAAGTTGGGAAGAAGATAACAGAATGTTATGTCTAGCACATTTTAACAATCCAGTTTTAGAAATGTCAATTGCTCCAAGTTAGTCAGAAAACAACAGCCCCCGGCTGTGCCCAGACCCTAACCCCGAGTTTGAAGGACAGTCGTGGCTAGCAGTTGCCAGCAAGCAGTAGGTGTGATGCTGAACACTTCAGAACTGTTTCTCATTCTACATGTGGCTGGTGGGAACCACCACTGCAGATTATACACTGTGTGCACAGTGATTTCAGACCACAAGCAAAATGCAGACTGATGTCTTAGATTGCACAATATCTGGAATAACTTTAATATAGGCCTGATATCCAGTGTCTCAGCTCATTCAGATTCTTTAAATGGTCCTGTCTTTCCAATTTTGGATCCTTCTTTGTCACAAAACCAGGACTGTCCTCACTGAACTACTCCCATTAGCACCACACCACGTTAATCTTGTGACTAATATATATCTTTTTAAGTAATTTGAACAAGAAATCATTAGATAAATAATTCTGCCCATTTAAATCTCTCCTATATGAAAACTCATATGTTCAAATATCCACCTAAACCTGGGAAGCAATCCAGACTGTCTTCTCCCATTCCACTTCCAAGTGACATGGAAGGGTTTCACAGAGGCTGACACTTCACTGCCTGTTTAGGAACTAGAGGCTCTGGGATGAATGTAGTAGATGCCCGTTTTACAACAAAAGAAAAGAAAAAAGCTTTAGTTAAAATAAGTAATAGATCTATTAACTTCTTGCCAAAGGATATTGTGGATAAAAACAGGCTTTTTTTTCAGTGGAAATATTACAAACGGAAGAAATATCCTTTGAATATTACTAAATAGACTGCGTATGTAGATTTGACAGATCCCCATCTCCCTAAAGTAGGCAGGGGAAAAAATGGGGGAAATGCAGTTATTTCCCTGTTCTTGCACTTGGTGGCCTGATCTTGCCCTCTTCTTCCATTCTCCTGGTGTAGGCTTATGGTTACTGGGTTAGGTGAATTCTTGGTCTGAAGCAGTTAACCTGTTCTTGCCTATTTTGCTTAGTCCTGTGAGCCCCTGTAGGTAGCTTTCAGTCTGGTGTTGAAGTTCATTAAGTATATGTGTTTTCCTCCAATGCAAATGCAGAATCAGATGAACTTTCAGTTCCTTCAAGAAATCCATTCTCCTTCAGGATTTCCAAACAAGCCAGCTAATCAACACTTCTCATAGTAAGAACATTTGCTTAGGCATTGGGTGACCTACGGCCCAGGTGACTCATTGTCTCTGACATTCTTGAATGCTAGCACACACTCAGTCTCCTAATATATCCCCAAAGCTGCAGCTTTCTTTTTGTGAACAAAAAAGCTGGTTCAGATGCCAAAAATATTTCTGCCCAGACTGGAAAAACATTCCTGATTTCCAGCCCTCACTAAGAAGTGGAACTGTTCTGTTTTGTTCAGGCTTTTCTCCTTGAGGCACTTAGCATGTATCACAGAACCCTGAAACTTTTTCTTCCGCTTTTCTCCAATTTTACAAGCAAGCCCACCCTGACACACTGCATCACATACCAACCTTGCAGCTTTGGAAGATTAACTGAGAAACCCCACAGTTTGCTAACATCATATAATTGACTGAGGAAGCACTTCTGAGGGGTAGTATAAGGAACTCCCTCCCCTCTAGAACTCTCATCATTGGCTGTTTGCTTTAGAAAAGCTTTTTATTTCAGGAAGGGAAGGGCACAGGGGGTGGGAAGGAGAATGAAGCCTTGACTGCACTTTTCACTGCTTTCAGAAGGAAAATCTCAGCAGTATTCATGCAGGCTGTGCTTGTTTTGTCACTTGTCACTTGCCTCTGCTTGGAAGAATTAAAGCATTTTCAGAAAAGTAATCTTATCGCATGAGAGGGCAATTAGACATTTCGTAATCCTATCACCCATGTGCTGAAATTACCATGCCCAGTTAGCAATAATTCTGCTTCCAAGAACAGAGTGAGCAGCAGCACAGCATGAATTATTTAACTCAATGCTGCGCTTCCTGTTTTCAAGTCACTGGAATAATACTGGCACCACAGACAGTAATTATCCCCAGCATAGAGTAGAAACAGTTAATGGAACCTGCCTTTTAAATCAATATTATTAATTCAAGGAAAGAAACAGCATGTACTATCTGACGCCTATGGAGTTTTGATCTGGGCTTGATGTCACGCTGAAGTAAGTGGTTACCATGGAGACTGGAGCTTGTGTCTGCATATCCCTCCCTGCCAGCGAGCTGTGAGGAGTGTTTTTGGAGAGGAAGTGCCCATCTGTAGTCAATCACTATTGTTCTGGCAGAGCCACATGCCGGCCTCGCTGCAGCCCTCCGAACTGCGTCACTACACAGCAGTGTCAGTCCCTCTGAATAAAGACTCCCTGTTGGACCAGGTTTATCCACCCTGCCATTTTCACTGTCAGTTGATTATCTGCTTGTATTTTCTGGCTGCGTTAATGCAGTCTCTTAGCACTGTTATCATAGAATCCCTACAGCTTGATATCTCACAGTTCTGGATGGATCTTCTTGTGTTTGCTTGCTTTCTTTGTCACCCTCTTCTCTTAATCAAGGGAAAGCACCCACTACTACCCCAACACTTTGCTTGTTTTCTTTCCTCATAGATGCAGAAGACTTTGAAAGCCTGAATGTGCTTTCTTCTCCGTACAAATTCGTAGCAACCAAAAACTGCTTGTAATAGATCCTTTTATTAAATCATCATTATTAATTGCCAGCATGTGTTTCTGGAACAAAGACTGGCAGTTTGGCACAGTCCACCATGATCACTGAATATACCTGCTTATTAACCAATTAAGTAATGGGCTAGTATGCCAGTGGCATATGAAATCAGGGCATTATTACTAACTGAAAGATGTCAGACAAAATTACTTCTGCTACCTGAAGACAATGCAATGAGGCATCTTCCTGAATACTGGGTGGAGTTTGTGGTCTTACTTTATTTTCCTCTGTAAGTACAATACTCAAAGTAACGTCTGATAAATTTCTGCCAGAAATTCCATGAAGTGACTGTCTTGAATACCATGCACAGAATGAATCAACTATGATGGAAGCAGAAGATTTATTTAACTATTTTCCCCTTTATTTTACTTCTCTTTCCCCTCATTTTTCTCTTCTGTATCTCTTTTTTGTTTACCTCTTATGTCAAGTAAAGATGCATTTGAGCTATTTAGGATTCTCACTGAAAGGGATGCAAGAGGTTTTCAGAACAGCCACTGTGTGTGTCCTCCTCTGCTATCATTCTTGGAGATGACTGAACATTTTTATCAGAAACATCAAAATGAATCAGCTTTAAGCAGATACCTGGCATGAAAAACTGCAGGAAAAACAATTAAAGTTTAATAAATTCCAATAACGATAAGCATTTTGATTGTGAAGAATGTGCCTGCCAGGGATGCTGGGTTCTTACCTAGGCACCGAATACTGTCTACATACACTGCTACCAGTGGTAGGTCGATTACCACTTGAGTACTCCCAGCCTGGGTACAGGTGTAGCGTTCAAACCTCAGCTTGCATTGTATGCTAACTTTCCGAATTACGTGATGAATTGTAATGCATTTTCATATTTGAAATCTGCCCTACTGCTATAAACAACACAAACATTTCTTTATTCTAGATGGGGTGGTTCAGGCAAGGCTGCTGTGGAATTGTGATTGCCAACTTCAGGGATGCACAGGAAAAGAACAACGACTTTCCCTCACTACCACCCCCTCCAACATGTTTTATTTATATCTCTTCCATTCCAGCTGGCATGCACACTGGCAACTCTGGGATCTCTGACCCTGAACTAAACTGCTGCAGGGCTGATCAGGAGACTTGGCAGGTACTTGGTGAAGCTGAACTGCTCACCAAATGCCCTAATTTTACTGAATCTATGAATTTAAGAGAAGTTTGAAAGGGATTTTTCTCGACATTTATCAGTTCTATAAGCAGCGTGTTTTTAGATTTCCAAAAGAACTGTCATATCACATGATTTTTCATTGTAATTTTGGGGTTTGCTGTGTTATGAGGATTGACTGATGATTTTTGAGCTTTTGAAGCAGCCAGTTTGGATGAAGAGTCCAGCCACACCTACACAAACAAAGCTAATTTGCAAATAGAAAAGCAGTATATCTAAGCTAAGCAAGGAAACATAAGCTTTCATTTCTGAAAATGAGTGGAAAGTTGGATTCCTAGTCATGGGGGAAAAAAAAAGCATTACTCTCTAGGTGAAAACCCCTGGTACTTGGAAATCACGTTGGGTTAAGGTTTAACGGGGAAATAAACAATATTTGTAGAGATGGATGAACACATTTTAAAGTGTATTTAAACTGTCCATCAGAAATGCATAGAAATTGGCATATTGCCACAGAATATGTAAATGATTTCGTTTTGATAAGGCTTTCAACTAGCATCATGACAAAGCATCTAGACAGGTTTACTTTCTTCTATACAAGGTTGGGAATTTTTCACCTGGTTGACTGAAAATCCCAGGACGTCAACTATGGGAGACCTTGTCTATTTTTTTAATAATTGCTCAGAGTGACCACTTGACATCTGAGATATCTGGAGTTTATTGGATCTCCAGCTTTAATGCAACCTGCGAATGTGTGAATCCAACTCTGTGTGGGCAATTCATAAATAATTTTGGTAACCAATGTGACATTTTTGATAAAGCAGGACTTATGCAGGTAAAAATCATATGGGATTCTGGACAAGGATACTTCATCCTCTAAATGAGGAGTTCTCACAAGATACTTGTCACACTTGAACCACAGTCATTGATTTAAATTAAGTATATTCCTTGGGCAATGTTCACCTCTTCTACAAGAGATGATTAATTCCACATGGAGGAAACTCTTTTGTTTCTCTGGCCTGAATTATTTGCCTTTTTTGCTCTCTACAAAACTACCACCAGGGAAGAGATACAACTGCTGAATACAATTGTAATTATTATTTTTTTTTCTGTTTAATCTGGTCCATTATACAGCAGGGAACTAAGATTTTTCATAACCTGAAGGAACCTGTATGTAGTCTAAGAAGCAAATATGTTGTTGTTGGTCAACAGTTTTGTGACACTGAGGTGTGAAACAGCTTTCTGGTTGCTTTTTCAGAAATTTGACTTCAGAATTCTTTTAGAGTGATGCAAAATATTCAAGCCCCTTTGTGATCCTACATCCTGTAAGTCCTAGAACTTTAGAATGGAGAAATGCTCTCTAATAAGAAAGCTCCCTACCTTTGTTGGAAAGCTTTTCTATTTCAATATTTCCAAATAAATTTTTTTAAAAATGGAATTTTAATTAATGTAAATACTTTAGTTTTATGAGCATTATCAATTAGTTTATTAATTTTATTTTAGGAAGTCAATATTTTTAAAGACATGGACAGCTCTTAACTTTTATCTTATAAATATAGCAAAGACTTGAAGCTTTGCTCCAAACTTAAAATGAATGAAGAATATAAATATATGATTTTTTTTGTTTATACTATTTTTGCAGTCCATTTGTATTCTTTAGCATCTTTTCAAAGCACTCAAAAGGACGTGTTCAACCTCTGTCAGCAGCCATGGCCTATTTTATGTTCTGAAAAGTCTTGCTGGAATGGCCCTCTCAAGCAACAAATGGCCCAATTTATTTATGACAGTGCCAAAAAAACTATTTCCAGGATGTTCATAGGTCAAGAGCTCCTCTGAAATAGAGAATGCCTTAAAGACCTATTGCACTGTTTATTATTTAGTGTGTGTGTTACACTCGTGCCCCGAGGCCACAATCAAAATCAAGGAAGTTGAGGGAGACTGAAAGAATGATGATCTTGCTTGCATTTTGAGACTCTCCTCATAGCTTTATCCATCTATGTGCTGTCATCCCTCTCCTCTAAGTCATCAGTTTACACTTCGAACAATTTTCTTTTAAAAAGTCTCCTTTCATTAGCCTCCTATTTCTGTTTTTTACCTGACAGCTGTCTTGAGACCCTTATTTACCATAGTGGTTACATCCAGTAAAAGGATGCTTAAAATGGATGATTCATGATTTGTCTTTTTATATTCCTTCTTCTTTTATATGCACACAAAATTGTACATGATATGAATTAAGTATCTCAGCAACTTCTTGGTGTTTTAAAAAAGATTTCAAGATCACTTTTTGCAGGAGTTCTTTGGGAAGGGTGATACTGCTCTGTGTACAGAGCTGCAAGTCACTTAGGGAACTAGAGCAGTGTTCAACAGTCTTGATGAGAAAGCCCATCAGGTCAACTCCTTGTAATGAGATCCACCTCATTCTGTTTCTTTGATTACCCATCTCCTTCCTAGTTCTCCCAAACGTTGCTTCTGATTTGACCTTTCCATCAGTCATGCAGTTAAATCACTCTGGGTGACTAAAACCTGCCTTCCTGCACTGAGACATTTTACAGGGAAAGTAGAGAATTTGTGAGCAAAGCACTGACTATAAGAGTATAAGAAGGAGCTAGTGGTAGTGAATTTTTCAGGTTGTATTTTTTGTAGGAAATATAGACTTCCTCCTTTTTTTTAAACAAATCCATAGAAATCACAGCACATATACTGTAACAATTCAATAATGTGGAAAAAGCCTATTTATACGTAGTTAATACTTGCCAGTGTTTGTGAGATATGACAGTACTTCTACTTGCTTAGATAGCCTGAATTTTTAAAACACGATAATATCTAACAATGAATACAGGATGAATTTGTCATGCTTGTTCTTATTGATAAACACATTGCAAGGAATAATGTAACAAAAACAGACTTGTAGATTCTATAGCGGAACAAAATACATGTGAAATTGTTCAGGCCTCCAGAATTCACATTACCATTTCCTGCTTTTGAGGAGGAAAGATGGGTCTGAAAGGACAACAGGATGAAGGGAAATATTTGATGTAATTTTGTGGAGTTAGAAGAGTGATTGGGCAATAAGAATTAATCTATATTTGTTCTGGTTTAGGGATAAGTTTTGCAGGGGTTAGCTGAGTTTATGCTCTGTTCATTTCTTCTTTGTGCACTCTGTGTTATCCTTTAATTTATTTTTTCCTAGTGTAAAATTTTGTAATACTAGATTTTGCTGTCCACTTGGTCAGACCGGCGTCCAGTTACTCATTGTGGCTGGAATTTGTATTTCTGAGGTTTGATTCACTTGAAGTCTTTTTATGCTTACATCCTGAGTCTGCATGAGCAAGATGAAAAATGAGACTGCAGAGCACTGAGACCAGCAGAGTTTTCAGCATCTACATGCAATAATGTGGTTTGACTGACTTGTATGGACCTGAGCCCAAAAACTACAAAAAGGAATCGTTTAGGCCGTATTAGCTGACATGTGGAAGATGTTCCTACTATAAAAGTTATGTTGATTACAATAGGAAATAATTTTCAGAAAAGCAGATAGGCTTGTCTCAGTTTTGTGCCTTAGCTTCTGTTCCTCTAGCCGGTTTCCATCCCACTGTTTGTAAAACAGTTTGTACATCTTTAATAATCACATAAAATTGGTTAAGAAAAATATCCAAAATTCTATTAATCTGTACTGCATGGAGGTTTGGTTCATGAGCCTCTGAAGAGAGAGAGAGAGAGAAAAAGCATACAAAGTGTACTGTATCTTCAGTACAATTCAGGTTACTACACAGAACCTCCTACTCACCACACTTCAGTGACTCACGCATGCTAAGCATAATGATTCCTCTATTTTTTTAATGTGCTCTGATGCTAATTTTCTCATTTACAATTATAAATGTTACATTCATGTTAAAAATTTGACAAAATCCAATCTCCAAAAATATGCAATAGTGAATAATGTTGACTCATTCTCAAATCAATTTTTTTGATTTTGTACATTATTGTAGCTATATTACATTAACTTTGTTCAGTATGTGTCATGATAAAATATTGGGAAAGATGCTATTAACTATATTTTTCAAAGCTCTTTCTTTGTGATTAGGTTTTCTGTTACTACATTTGAATAAAACATTGATCACAGAACTGTCGAATGAAACTTCTACTAAAATCTTGACTGAAAAAGATTCCTCTTCAATTACACATTATTCTTCTTTTCCCCCTCCTTTGGAGTTACATAACAGATTTCTTTCTGCCCTTTTTGATGTACTGTTCTTTCTTAATATTCCAGGAAAATGAGATTATGAATTCACTTGAATCCAAAGACCGATTTCCATGCTAAAATGAAACCAGAGAGCTATATAATATATACCACTTTCAATTATTTGCAGTGATGTACAGAGATGTAGCTCTATAGTTAAAAAAAACCCCAACTCTATCAGCTAGAAGGAACTTTTAGGTGATTTTTATGACCTGGATAAATGTTCACCAACAAAATTAGGTAAGGTGTTCACAAAGGCAATAGTATGCAAGCAGAAGGCAGAGTATTTTCTTGATTGTCTTTGAAGGATGATAAAATTCTGTCTGGGTAAATGGAAGTTTTGCCCTGTTGTGTCTGAACAGTCTTCCTAAATATTACAGAATTAAAAATTCAAAATATTACATTAGTGTAATAGAATAGTTTAGCAAAGTTTAAGATACTATATTTTTTTGCAGTTCAAATTTTCAAAGAGCCCATGTGTCTAGCTATCACATGCAGTGAAATGGTGTTCAAAGGTGCCCATGGTTCCTGTAGCAGGATGGTAGTACAGAAGCCTGTCGGAGTATTCTGTCCCCATGGTATGAAACCTCACAGGGAAAAAGACATTCTGAGTCGTTTGAAGTTACACAGCAAGTGATGCTGAGCTGCAGACTTGACTAAAATTAATGACAAAGTTTATTTTCTCTTTGGAGAAGACCTGAACTTGCCTTACCTATGGCCCAATTCAAGATGATACAAACAAGTACTGGTCTGAAGGGCCTGTGCTTGATCTGCTGCAGTAAGGCCTGATGGGTGTATGGCAGTGTTTGCTTTGGAGTTTATAAACCTCCCATTGTGATGAAGTGCAAGCAAAGCAAGCACGGGTCTAGGCACCAGACTGAAGATTTACAGTGCATTATGTAACGCTAATGCTCAAATACACAGTAGTCTCTTGACCTGGAGGTAAGACTTTTGGAGATAAGGGGTTTCCCTTATTCAAACAGATATGGGAGACAAGCTAAATTAGAGAAAACTAAACACTATGATATCCTAAGGAGCATTATGTAATAACCCCTTTTTTCAGAGACTATTTGTGCTCACAAAAGACTCTTTGGGCCAGCCTACATAACTCATAAATCAAGCATTAGGTATTCTGGTGCCTTTTTCAGAGTCTTCGTGGTAATAGCACCCAATGTGTTCTGCTGCTTGTTTTCCCTAACAAGTCTTTCTGCTGTTTCTGGTCAGTAAATTATTTGTACTGAGGTTCTCAGATGCCCCACAACACAGGCTAAGTCAGTACTGGTAATGATTCATTGTGAAATAATGCTAGGTCTCTTGGACCCTCTCACCACTTTTGTCTACCTGAAAATCTTTTCTTTTACTCTCAGAAATTTGTGTTATTATCCACTGTACTCAGCAGAGAATCGGTTTGTAAAATATGTTAAACCATTCAAGTAAGATTATTAGACCCATGGAAGTATCTATGCCTTTCTGTTGTCTGGAGAGGAAATTTAACAACTAGCTTAGATTAGAAGCTGAAGGCAGGCTTCAACTGGCTAAACATATGTATTTGTGCCATTTCTTGCCTAGAGTATTTCAGATGTCTGCAAAGATGCTGAATATCATTGGTGGTGTAAAATAGAATCAGAAGGAGCTAGAAATTGCTTGAACAACTGAAACAGCATTAGATATCCATGTTGAGACAGACTGAGACACTAAATTTACATGTGTACAGGAAGGTAACTGCATGTGAGCCAGCTGTTTAAGTTTCTGCTATAATCAGTGAGGGTGCAACTCAGTTGCCTAACACAGGTTACCTGAGGAGCCCCAGGGTACACAGCATAATCTCCAGCTGCTGTAACCAAAGGGTGTGGGCTGCCTATAGGTGCCATGCCATACCTGACAGCCTTCAGCTGACTTCCTGGACATCTGGAGAGTCTTAGATGATGCTAAACACCAAAGGTTATACAGAGATGAATGCCAGATCTAGTCCATATAGTGAGCAGAAGTGAGAAAGTTATTAATCTCACCCTGGAACAGTCACCCACTTTTGACCATCTCAGTAGCTCTCTGTACTGCCCTGAATCAGCTGACTGGATTAGGGAAGACTACAATTTAGCCAAGACACTGAATGTATACCTAGTTGCGTGTCTGACTCTGGAGCTGAAATCCTCCCATAGCTGATGGAGTTCTGGAGTTAGGTGAGATGAATCCCTTTCCCATCAATCGTGACAAGAATATGTGACAGGCAATTCTCCCACCCTCACATTAGCACTGTCATCTTCAGTTTGAAGAGGCTTGTCAGGCTGTTAGCAACAAGCTGTTTATTTAAAATGTCAGTTATGTAACTTATGACTATTTAAATAGTTTTTTTCTTTATATTACAGTAAATTACCATCATTTAAGAATTACTCTCACTTCCCACTTTATTCACTCTGAAGTTTATGGAGTTCTGATTTTTGCTAAGACATCAATGAATCCAGTAATTTAAGCAGCTGCCTTTTCCTCCAGTTTCTGGTTTTTTTTTTTTTTTTTTTNCAAATACAATTTTGACAAAACCAGATCACTTGGAATAATGTTATTGGCTGTGCAGCTTTGGAGAGAATTTTTTTTGCAATGCGCTCCATGTGAAAGAGCTCGGGCATCCCTTAAACACATTATTCCATAGATGAAAACCTAGCAGACTAGATGACAACACCCTCCCTCCAGTCTGTCAGGTATTGAACTTTGCATTGGCTCAATTCCAAAGAGTAAAATCATGTGAAGTATAGCACTAGCACAAATCAATGGTACAATTCAGTTCATCTAAGCACTAGTTAGTTCATATAGCCCTACTCAGAAAACATAACTTTCATTAGAGTTGCTAGCATAGGGATTGTCATTGCTATCAGCTTAGATGTAAAATCAATGAATTAATTCATAATTTTATGAACATAAGTGGAGAGAATATATGTTTTTGATACATGGCCACTTTACTTACAGCAATGATAAACTAAAAGGTGAAGTAGAGCAGTCACGTGATCAAGCAAATGAATTCTCTTTAAGACTAAAACTGCTTATCCTTAGTTATGCCCCCATTCTTGCTCAGAGGTGTATCTTTAAAAGTCACTTCTGATTTAATCAGGCTGTAGAAATTCAACATATGTGCACACAAAAACAGAGTGCAGGTAAAAACTACAGAATAGATTTAGCTACACAGGAGCACAGAAGGAAGCAAGGACCCGACCTTTTAAATTTATATGTCTATTTACGTGATTTGGATCTTCCAGAAGTGTATTTTTGTCTTTTCTGAAGAAAGGATGTGTAAGATGCAAGCAGCTTTCTTGGTTCCTTGATCTGCACAACTGTGGTAGGATTGATATATGTGATTGGCAGTAGCAAATGAGACCCAAAATCAAGGGGGAAGTGGATTAAATTGTGGCTTCTTAATTCCTTTCCTAAGGCACTGATGGACAAATGCAGCCATATGACACTCTGTGCTGTACTACACTGACAAAAACTAGCTCCTAAAACGTACAAACAGATTTCCACCTGTATTTTGCTCTTTCCTAAGCACATTGGTCTGCAAAATCCACTTGTGTATGTGCAATAGTATTTAGTAAAAAGACGATATTCTGTAAAAAGGCGTTTAATGTACGTATAAAATAGAAATATGGGAATATGTTTTGTAATAATTTTAAACCTGTCAAAAGGCTTGAATGATACGAGAATGTCAAAGGCAGTAAAAGACCCATACTGTTTATGGAGGTAAACTGTGCTACAATTATCTCTGGATACAAACATCTTTCAATAAATTTCCTATCATTTGTACACACAGAC
Source organism: Rhagologus leucostigma (assembly GCA_013397725.1). Lineage (NCBI taxonomy): Eukaryota > Metazoa > Chordata > Aves > Passeriformes > Rhagologus > Rhagologus leucostigma. The sequence goes on from VZTD01005133.1 coordinate 543,826, forward strand.
ATAAATTGAACTCTCCCATTGTAACAGCTCTGAAGAAAAGTTCTTTTATATTTCAATCTGAAATCTCTTAATCACTGTGCTCTCTTAGAGCTATGAAAACTTACCCTGCTTGTAAGAGTTGTGTTCTGCTTCTGCTGTACACTTTAGATACACAATAAGGAACATTTAAACTTTTAGACAAAACAGGTAAAGAGCTGATACAACACAACTCGTTTGTGAAAAAAAACATGCTGACCCCTAACATCTAAATATAAAAATGAATTATATTTTATCTTCAAACTGCGTATTGAGAAAGGATGAGGTGGAAGGAAAGAGACAAGGCAGTTTGAAGGGTCTTGTTCTGCAAGAGTCAGAGGTAACTGCAGCATTGTGTGTCTCTGTAGATCAGATACCTCGGCCAAAGGTTGTTATATAGAGCCCAGGCTTCACAAACTCTTTCTCTGTGCTCTGTAGTACATGAGCTTGTACTAATGGTATTTGATCTAGTGTAGTTATACAGCCAGCCTAAGTCAAGTGCCCCAAAAAATCTGTTTTCAAATTACTAAGTTAACCCATTTCTTAATAACCACAAAGCATAATTTAGACTAATTTTATTCATTTCTGAAATTACCGTGGTATTCCAAGGTTGCTTTGTATGTGGAGAAAAACTGAAAACTGTACAGGCAAAAAAGGATTAATATTTTGCATACTAGTACTACAGAATCTGAAATTTTACTCTCTTTCTTGCCCTCACAATTCAAATTTGCCAGTTATTAAGGGTAATTATTATGGTGCTCAACAAACAAGATGAGGGAGAAGTAACACGATTTAATTTAGGAAAGCTGAGATAACAGTGGAACCATTTTCAGCCAAAGATAAAGGAAGAATATGAGCTACAGGTCAAGGAATGAAAGAGGTTTTAACTAACAAACAGAAAATCATCAGGGAAATCACATTTACTTAAAGTTCTTAAAACTCAGTTTACTCAAGAAGCATCAAGAAGACAAATGTTTATATAGTTGCTCTTTGCAGCCATGTTTGACTTCTGTATATATGAGTGATAGATTGTATTTCTACTACAATATTTGCCTTTTCATGTGTTACCCTTCTTGACCTGTTTGAATAAAAAACCACCAAAACTGTAGGGGGAAAGAAAGAAGGAATAATCAAAATGGCTTCTTTCCTGACTAGCATCATGGACAAAATCTTTTTTTCATTCTTTTTTGTCTCTCCTAGGTTTTCTCTTGTCCATTAAGGGAGCAGTGTTCTAAAAAGCCTCTTGAGATACTTATAAGGCATTATTGTTACTTATTGGACTGCTGGTCCTTCTTAAGGTTGCTGGTCCTTCTGCTTTCTTTGACTTTTTAAGGTCTTAATATGCTCTCTTATCATCTGTGAAACTTGTAACAGGAGATCAGATTCAAAAGCTGTTTGATGCTATGACTGAAGGCACTGTGTGTGTGGATAAGATACTCACTGAGAATATTGCTTGTGAATGTCAGTGCCTGCTATAATCACAGAGACAAAATCTCTGTGGCAATCGCAGCCTCTGCCAATCTCTGTGCACTGACTGGTTTTGGCAGAGACCTAGCCCATTGCCTCTTCATTACACTCCTAATCATACAACGCTGCACATCAGTTTTGAAGAATTGAAAAGTGGTTTTAGAAAGCAGCAAAAATAAGGAAATAGTGTGTCACCTTTTTCGGTGACTAATATTTCCATAAAATTTTTTGCTTTCAGGTGACAGTTTATGTTATGAAATTCTGCAAAGCCTACAAAGACTCAACATACCCCGAATGGCCTATGTGGCTGCAGAGACATAGAGCAGTTATAAAACCAACTCAGTAATCTGAAGTCAGTGCATTTATGCCCGTTAATTGAAACAAAGCATTACTTATTGATCACTGAGGACAGTGAATGTTTGCTTGTGGTCCCTTATTTCCTGTGACATCCAGAGATAAACATGAAGGTTTTTCATCAAATTGATTTCTACATAAATGCAAACTTTCTCTTTCCCCTCCCTGTTTCCCAGTACTGCTGAAGTGCTCTTGTACATTCAGTGGTTTCAGGAGTTACTTTTCTGTATGTCTAATTTGGGCTCCTGTTTTTGACAAACTTGACAAAGGAATGGCGTATTGGTCTGAGCTCTGGCCTGGATTTGCTAGAAGCATACTTGCTGCAGCCATCACATCTTTCCAATACACATGAAATCACTGTTAATGTGAAGAAGAGAGACAAATTACTCATCACAGAAGAAACAAGCACAACTGGGCCCCAGAAATGCTGGCTGCTATATTTAGCTTATAATACTAATATTGGAACGTCATAGTCGTGCCCTCTTCCCTAATGGCAGCCCTGTGAGATTCTATCTAGATTTTATGATCTTATATGGAAAGTAATTCAGCTATTTGGGGAACTATGCTGTGTGCATACAAACAGTGAGACTACTTACGTCTGTTCTCTGTGTTATCAGTACCATTAAAAAGTCACATCAGTTGGGAGGATACGCTGCTTTATAGTTTCTGCTTTTAATGTCTCTAAGGAAACCACTTTACTTATCCATATTTAACTGTGCTTGCCACATCTGCAATTTACACACAGACAGGGCAAGGAAAATAATACATCAGAAATTCTGTTCTTTATGTAAATGTATCAGTAAATGTATCAGTATTAATCGTCTTCATGGTTTTTAAGTTTGAGACTCTGATTTAGCAAAAGTCCTGTATTTATGTAGGTTTCCACAGGAATCAGCTGCTGTGGAGATACTTTGCCACAGGTCTGGTCAGCACTTTGAGGGGAATTTTACTGTTACTGAAGGCCAGAAAGACTAGAAAGAACTATGCTTTGTTAAGACAGACAATGAATAAGGGGGGAAATGATGAAAGAGTCTAAGGCTGAAATGTACATTAAAACCATTTGAGTTCTCTCCTTCCTTCTTCATTTCATAGAAAGACTCCTTGTGTTTACAGAATTTAGGGGAAACATTTTTTTTTAGAGTAGAAATTCATACCCATGACAAGATAAAGAGAATTATTATTTTCACCTGAATCTGCTTTGCCACGATTTATCAAGTGTCTTGAGGGACTACTTTTCAAAATGACAGCTTTTGTCACACACTGCTAATTTTAAATCTTTCAATTTTTTTTTTAAGCTTAACACGTCAGGCCCAGCAGAATCTGGATGTGCCCATCATGTGAATGAGGTAGGCTTCATAACCACACTGAAGCCCCCATGGACATTTTTAGAATTGTACAGCACTTTGGATGACACTGTTGGGAGTTAGAGGAGTTGGAGGGAGCTGGAGCTCCCTTAGTGCTTCTGGCCTCCATGGTGCACTTCATCTTAGCAGCCTAAATTTAATAAAGGCTAAGGAATCACTATTTTGCTGAAGAGAAGAGGATTTACTAACCTGTGATTCTGTCTTTAGCAGTCCTGAGAGGTCTTATTTGAGAGAGATGTATCATGTCCCTTCACAATGGGACATTAACTATGTCAGTTAAAACTTCTGGGTTCCTGACCTACCAGTCAGAGACATACTGGTCTTGAATTATGGTAAGTCTTCTATAAATATATTTACCCAGAGCACTGTCTGACCAAACATTTCAAGGATTCCTTCCAGATGGAAGATGTAGAACTTATTGTACCCATGGAAGATGTAATTTCAACACAACCCAAGCAGAAAAGAATTTAGAACCAAACAGAGATTTTCTGACAATTTTTTTTCATGGAAGTTCAATTTATTAAATAAATGTATAAATGTATAAGCAAATATTTTTATTTTAATAAAAAGTATTCCCTTTTTCAGGAAAAGATAATATTGTATTTCAATATTTTAAAAATATCAAAGAGCAATATATCATTTATTAATGTAGCCAGAGAGGGATTGACATAAAATTTTCTTATATAGGAAGTAAAATATCTTTGTTTCTGGCTAGCACACAATAGAAGTAGTGATAATAACTATGCACTGAAAGTCATCTATCTTTTAAGCAAACATTTCAAAATGATAATATAAGAAAGGTAGTGCAACAATTTATGTAGATGCCCTGGGTAGGGTTAATATGAAGCTTCCATTTTTAGGGTTCATTGAAATATAACAGTAACATATGAAAGAATATTGTACAGGTAGAAATTACATCATAAGGGTTTACAGCTGTAACCTAGCTTGAGTGTGCATTTATAGGTAAAATAAACCCTTAAAATTGCCTTTGTGGCATTTCATAGTTCCTGTATTTAAAAGCATAAAGCTGACATAATATTAAAAATATGACTCACAAACATATTTCTGAAAAAGGGTTAAATTGGTTTCATTTGTGAAATAATATGTACTATAGGTATTCAGTCCCCATATAGTATGTTTTAATATGCTTATGAAAGCCTACAGCTGAATGTAATTTAGTATGAATGATTATCTGTTAGAAAGTTCACTCATTATTAGCCGTTTCTCATTTGTTATTCCAGACATACTGTCATGGAACCAAAAAATACTGCAATTCTTAGGTAAGCAGTTGCAACAAGATTTGTTTTCAGCATGTAGGGGGAAGGTATGTCCTATGGGACAGTCACAGATTATCAGGGTGATGAATCCCATGCTTGTGAATAATTATAATGCTTGCAGAAATAGGGACAGGTTTCCTGATAACCTGAGAACAAAAATGCTTGTAACCATGCCAGTTGTTAGCTGTGCTGTAGCTGTTGTTTTAACCAGTTTCATGTTTTAAGATGATTTTTACACTTTTTCTACACTTTTACTGTACAAAGACATTTTGGAAACTTCAAGGTCCTTGACAGAAGGAGACTGCATTGGCTGGTTTCTCCAGGACCTTTTTCCACTCTCCTAGACATAAGACAGGACAATTTCAGCGCTCCAAAGTGAGACGTTGTGCAAACTTGTTTATTTGGGGCTTAAAACAGATGTAAGCAGGTAGAGGCTAGTGTGTTTTGCCTGGAACATGACATGGTCAATATGACTGTGTAATGCAGACCCTTTTTACAAGCCATAATATCATGGAAAATATGACACCATAAATTTTTAATTAAACCTCATATCATTAAGCAGTAGAGTGAAAAAGTACATGCAGTATCCCTGCACAGCTACTTGATGTTATCTGTCTGCCCTTTCACATGAGCCAGGAGGAGAACAAGAACATTAACAAATAGCTTCTATTCTCACAACTCAAAGCAGGAGAAGAATAACAAGTTGCGTAAATGGAAGAAGAAATATTAGACTTTGCATTATTCCTTTCCTTTTCCCTCTCTTCTGAAGTGCTATTAGTAACAGAGGTAAATAAAAATGTTGTAAACGTTTAGTGTCCTGTTACCTGCTAATTCTTATGTCTTCCTCAGTCACTGAGATTTTACAATCAGCCATAAGGAGATGACTTTAAATCCTTTTCCATCACTATGAAGAATATTCTTAAAGGGACCCTGATAGGTGTTGCAGGTTCATATTTTGATTTGGAATTTTGGAAGCTCTTAGAGAGTTGGAGTTTGGGGAGTCTTTTTAAAAATAATTACTTTTTCAGGTATTGAAAACAAAACCCAAACCCATGATCTTGTGTGTTGCTATGTTATGTTCCTTGCTCAGCAGAGAGAGGATTATTAAAATAGATGTCTTTCATTTTTTCCATACCACACTAACTTGCTTTATCTTAAAGATTTCTGACCTAGGAGTAAAAACCCCCGGAATGTTACAGTAGTTACAGTAGGACACTTGATTATTTCTTTAAAATAAGTTAAGAGTTGTCCTGCATTTACCAGCAGGATCTGCAGGACTCATTCTGCATCCCACCAGCCCTAACAGTGTCTTAGGCACAAGCAAATAAGAAACTCCATTGTCTCAGAGACTCCTGCTCACCACTAAAACCTGATGCAACCAGCTGAAGAATAGTGTTTTCAGATATTTTTTTAACAACTGGTTTCACATATTCATTATCACTCATTGTGATGACTACTATATATACAAATAAACACGAACACACGAATGCGTGCGAATTCTTTTAACAGAGTTTTTTAATAAAGAGATAAGCAATCATTATGACATGACCAGTCTGTTTCCTGTCAAGTAGATGCAGCGGAATTGACTTTTGAGCTCACATTTTCCAACAAGACATATTACATAGATCCATGGCAACACATTGATCTGTTGTCCTTCTATAAATCATTTATAAATGTCCACTAATAAAAGTTTACTTTTACTTTTATGTCTGTAAGACACAACTATTGTGTGTAAAGTCTGCCTTTTACCAGCCCTTGCCTCTGGCCCAAAAATTAATGCAATATGGCTCCTGCTGAAGTTCCAGGCATGTCCATCTTTTAATCGTTTTTTTATGCCATATGGCCAGAAATACTGAAATGTAATACATTGTCATTTACTGACTTTAGGGAACTCTTTCTCAATTTAATTAAACAAGATAACTTGCTAATGCAAGTGCTGCCTATTACGCATGAGGAGTCTAAAATGATAAATGAGTTACAAATGAGGCCCTTTCTGGAAACTGAGACAAATCCTTTTGACTGAAGAGATGGGCCCCATCTGCAAATATTTTGTATTTCTACTTTTCTGAGAGCCAGGGGTGAGCCTATATAGATAAACATAACCTTTTACCTGCAGAAAAACCTGCAGGTAGTTTGCATTGGATTAAGATGGATTAATATCTCTCTACTTAAATTCCTATTGTCATTTTTTCAGTCGTGTACTTCACGCTGACAAAAATGATAGTCATAGTTTGCATTTATTTGACTGAGGTTTTGTATTTTAAAGAATCCCAGTCCAGGATATTAGTGTCCTCGTCACAATTTTCTCTGACGGATTGAATGTGATCTCAAGTGAATTATTGCACGTGGATGCAGGAAGAGCATAGATTTAAGCTGACACCTTTAGTTTTCTTGCCCTGGTATCTTTAGTTTTCTTGCTTACTGTCCTTGAACCCTGAACTATATAGTGTGAGAGGGCACATCTGAGTCTGCTTGTCCAGTACCAGAAGAGAGCTATGAACTAGCTCTCTAGTTAGAGAGAGTTTAGGATCAAAAGAATCTAATTTAAAAATTAGCATTATAATTCAAATCTCTTTTGCAAAATAATGTGAAGGACTTCATTTTTAGGCCAGTATCAGAATGAATTATCAGAAGTCTAAACCTTAAAAAATGTAGTAAAATAAGATCCTTGTCCTCCAAACAGCTCTAGTTTGGGTATCTTACAAGTATCTCTCTAAAATGCCAAATACAAATCCCTGAAGTGTCCCCAGAGTGGTCCGTGAATATGTAATTACAGAATCACAGACCAGTTTGGAGATATTGCAGGAGTTTTTTTGGCATTTCAGAGAGATACAAGCTTTCTTAAATTACCAGAAAAAAAGCCAATGGAACTGGAATGTCAAGAAGAATTAACAAGGCATGTGAACTGTGTTACTTGTGTTATGTTTGAGAGGTTTGTGACTTATATTTTCTAACATTAAGTTGCTTTATTGTCCAGTTCATGTATGAAATAAACTGGTAAAATTTTTGCTATTTCCTCATGAAATTTGTTGTTAAAATGTATGCCTTTTCAATGAAAATTGCACGTTACACTTATTTCAAGGGGTCTGCATCTGAAATTGTCAGCGTGGCCCTTGCAACACTTTTCTGAGAGCCCACAGTCTGTGCCAAAAAAAAATCCCTCAGAGAAATAGCAGCAAGATTTCCACCACTGGGGCCCCATAAACTAGGATTACCCATTTAGGGAGTTAAACAGGAGCAATGGTTGCTACATCTGTCTTAGGCTAAGGGCTGCCCCCGCTCGCCCCACAGTGTCTCTGACATCATGAGAGCTTTATTTCTCAGTGCCACCTTGTAGCGTTCCGTTATGAAGAATTTAAATGTTTTGAGTTTTCCTTCATGGCAGGCGTCCAGCAGTGCTGTACTATAAACCTGCCACAAAGAGTGAAAAAAGTGCAGTTTTCAGTTCAACTGGGGGCCCAGACGGATGAGCTCAGACAGGCTGAACTTCTAAAGGTTAGTGAATCTGAACCTCAGCTGATTCACCGAGCACTGTCAAATTATGTACTACTAAGGAGGTAACAAAAATTTTTAAAGACTAATTACTTGAGAAGGTTGTGGAGGGTGATTAATACAGTCAAATCCTTTATTGGAGTTCTCTTGAGGAACCCTAATGAAATAACAAATTCGGAGAGAGGACAAATTCTTTTCCTTTTTTGACAAGTAGTTATTTAAGCAGAACAATGCTGCCAGCTGAAGGCATCATTAAAGGGATGGCTTACTGTTGCACACCAGAACCCCTACTGTGATAAATGGTAAATAAAACATGTCTTTCATCCACACATCAAGGCAGCTGAGGACGAGCAGAGCAGGGCTACCAGGATCAGGCTCTTGGCGTTACCAGGCACGGATGGCCTGTAGAGGGCTCTCAAGGTCCTCTGCTGAGCCTCCTAACCCAGTTTCACGGGCTGCAGCTGGAGGTTTTCTAAGGTCACCGAGGTCTCTCTCAAAAGAGCTAAACAAAAGGATCCTTCAGCATAAGCGTGCATTTTTTTTCCCTTTTCTATGGCCTTGCTGTTTCTATGTACTATCTCTAGCCACAACTTTGCCTGCATTATTTGCTTTAGCAAACAGATGTTAGAAAGTCACTGCTAAATATAAGTCTCCCCTGTAACAGTCATTGTGAAAAAAAAAAAAAAGGAAAAACGCAACAACCTTGGAATAGGAATGAACACTTTCAGTATTTTTTGCTTACTGTCATCTTTGAGACAACGGTACTATAGGCGCACAGAACACAGATGACTTGTTTATATTTAGTTAGCTCATTTTGTTCAGTTCCTAGAATGATCTGGGATGTGCAGGAAAACAAATATTGCATTCAATATAAATCTTTAAAGCTGACTATACTGCAGAATGCATGTCATTTTTGACACATAAAGTGAATAGCAGAACCAGCTACCAGTTTTTGTATTAAACCCCAAAACCAACCTGCAAACAAGTGCTATACATGCACAAGAACATGAAGCCTGAAGCAAATTAAATTTACATATATATTTCATGGCAATGAAACCCTTGTCTTGTGAGTTAATAACATGTTTTAATTGCTCGTAGCCATGGCTATCTTTTGTAAGAATATGGCCTGTTCTGGAGGAAGAAAAATGAGCTTTCCCCTTTGACAATAGTTGTGTTTTAAATCCAAAATTCTTGCTGTGATTATCTCTCCATGTAGATCTGTAAAATTCAGAAGGAACAGATTATTAGAGCAAGCTTAGTTCCTATCTTTCCTTGTCTGGTTATACTGAAAGGAAGAACCCTCTAAAATTAGGATAACTGGGCTGTTTTTCATTTCTAGTAAAGCTCCTTTATGGAAGGGGACATCCTGTAGCAGTTCTTGATGGCACCTTCTAGCATTACTTGTTTGTTCACCTTTTCAGGAACAAAGTTTTTTCTATTTTATTACCTTTACTTCATGTTCCTATTTCCTTTCCTTGTAATGCCAGGGTGGCTTTAGCTAGGACAAAAGTCATATATGAAAAACTTACATCCTGTTTTTGTCCCAGAATGCAGAAACACAGCTGTAGAAGTAGTCCTGTAGTTTTCTTTCTTTCTTTCTTTCTTTCTTTCTTTCTTTCTTTCTTTCTTTCTTTCTTTCTTTCTTTCTTCCTTTCTTCCTTTCTTCCTTTCTTCCTTTCTTCCTTTCTTCCTTTCTTCCTTTCTTCCTTTCTTCCTTTCTTCCTTTCTTCCTTTCTTCCTTTCTTCCTTTCTTTTCTTTCTTTTCTTTCTTTTCTTTCTTCTCTGAATAAGCCATTCAACATACTAGTTGGTCCTATTCTCCTTTAACTGTAGTAGCTGCTGCCACTGGGTTTCTGAAGCTGAGTTTGCTGGGACTGTGCAGCAACCAGTGGAAAGAAAATACGCGATATTAAGAGAGAGAATTGTAGGCAACAACAGGAAGCTATGACCATGTCACCAGGTGGTAGAGACTGCAAATCTCAAGGCACCGAATGACATGCACAAAAAACCCCAGGACTCTTCAGGTGTTCCCAGCTTTATAGACCTTTACTACTTTTTCTTGTCTTTAGATCACCTAAGGGTAGAGAACCATGGCCCTCCATGTTAAATGGATGTGGGCAGCGAGATCTGTATGTGGTAAGATTGTCAGGCACATGTACAAACTATTTCTTTGGACTGCTATGTAAGCCTTTTTAAGTACCTACTGACTGGTACTGTTGAGAAGCTTTTCAGTCTTAAGTCTGCAATATTGTTGAATTTGATGCAAAATCTCTAATCTCTTAAAGTGGGGGAAACTGTAAATTCCTTTAAACAGGCAGGTCCTGTACATGTGACGAGAAAGAGTAGACCTTTCCTATCTGTCATTGCTCAGGAGTCATACAGCACATGCCACTGCTGGATGCTGGGAGACAGTAAGGCAGTGGCTAAAATTTTCTGAAAGTGTTACAGTATATTTAAGTTTTCCTGGACATGTTCTGGTTATTTTGGGCAGAGATTTTCTATACAAGGATTTTGAAGACTTAATGTATTTTTCCAGGCCCTAGTAGGTCATAATCTGCCAACCAAGAACCACACATCTGGAATTCTTCAATATACTGCAAACCAACTCCATGTGCATCAAACCATCTGCAGATGTGCAATGTGGTTTGTTCTGTGCATGTCCAGGAGGTTGAACATGTCCCAGAAATTCTGGGTGTACTGTGCATGTGTAGAAGATATATACACATAGATTTCCAGACCAGATGTACTGAGATGCTGTGCACTGACAGTGAGAAAGGTCATATTGGAAATTCTGACTCTGCAGAGCTTTGATCTGAAGGATATTCTAGCCTTTCATGTTTCAAGCACTAGTCCTCTGTGTCATTTTTCTAGACATTACATGAAATGTCAGTAGTCACCAGTGATGCCCTAACACCAGTGGAGCTGCCTAACATCCATAGTGTCAACTGCGTACTGTCAAAGGCACAGAGGTTCAAATTCATGGTGTTTCTTCCATTCAGTGCCCATTACCAAAAACCTTCCTGGGCATTATGCCCCACTGTCCTTGCTAGATCACAGAGAAATGAGCATTGTTTCCTGGAAGCATGTTCTCTTGGGACATCATGACCATGCATGTTGGAAGAGACTTCAAGACGTGTCAGTCCAACCTGCTGCTCAAAGCATGGTCATCCTGGCCAAACTACTCAGTTTAGTCTTGAAAATCTCTGAAGAAAGAAAAGTTTCTATTCCTGAAACCATCACTGCTCCAGACTCAAAATCCCAGCCCTTGGCCCCTCCTCACGAGGCAAACGCACGAAGTGCTCTACCTCTGGTCTCCCACCACTAAATTCACTCCAGTTCACTGATCGGTTGTGAACTCTGGGGCTCCAGACCACATTTTTTCAGAGCTGTTAAAGGCTATGGAATAAGAGGTGCAATCCCTTCCCTGATGGGTGTGCTCCTGCTGATACAGTCCAGGAGGCTACTGTTTTTCCTTGCTGCCAGGACACACACAGTCGTTCATGCTCAGCTGTCTGTGTCGGGGAACAATGAGGGCTGGCTGCTCCCTGAGGAATGGGAGGCTGGAATTTGAGCCCAATGCATGGGCTTTCAGGGGCGGGTCTCTCCAGCCAGTGTCTTGTCCCACTCTGCAGGACAAGGACGAGTGGAGCAGGCCTGGAGATGGTGCCTGGCCTCAAGCACAGCCTGGTGGTGGCCAGGCAGGTCCATGGTGACAAGGCAGGTCCTAGGTCGAGGTGGGAAATGTCAGAGCTTAGCTGGCTTGTCCATCAGGTAGGAGTCAGGGGGCCATGGACAGGCACAGGCACAGGCCTGGATAGGTCAGTCTGTGGCCGAGAGAGAAAGAGCCTCGACTGAGAGCAGCTCTCAAGAGTCAGGAGGTGGGAAGTCCCCCTGTGTCTTCCTATAGCTCCTTTTCCACTAAAGCTCTGCTCAGTCAGCTGGCCTCGAATGCAGCCACCTCTGGCATCCAAACTCTGGGAGGGCAGGGGAGTGCATCCAGGATAATGACGGCTGTCTGCGGAGCACCCAGATGCTTTGCAGAAGAGCTGCTCCCCAAGCAGTCAGTCTCAGCCTGTACAGCTGAGTATATTGTTCTATCCCATGTACAGGAGTATGGATTTGTCCCTGTTGAATTTCATAGACTTCCTGCTGTTCCATTACTCCAGTTTGGATAGGTGCTTCTGCTCCTAGATGGTGACCTAATGATCCATGGAGCACTTTTCTGTCATCCACAGACTGCATGAATGCGAATTCCATCTCTTCCAGACCAATGACAAAGATATTACACTCAGGCAATAGCAGTATAGACCCCTAAGGAATGTCATTTGTAACCAACCTCAGTGTGAACCATCAGCTCCATGAACTCACCGATGTTCAGTGCACTACCTGTCCATCCAGAACATAACATCTTAACCTGGATAAAACAATACCATTGGGGAGCATATCTAGAGTCTTTTTGAAGTTGAGTGAGTGATATCTACCAGTTTCTCATCAGCTATAGAGTTACTTATTTTATCACAGCAAACAATCATATGAAGTCTCTTTCATGATCACACAACAACTCGACTTCATTCCTTACTTGCTGTCCCTTGGACACTTGATAAAAATTAACTAATGACCTTTAGCCATTTTTAGACATGTTATGTGTATTTTATTCCTCTAATATTTTCTTCAGAAAAATACATGGGGAAAAAGGACAGGAACAGATAACAAGGGAACATCTTGTGATAAGCTTGTTAAATTTCTAGATTTAATAAAGAATACAACAACGTGGGTTTATGGATCAGATGCTCTTGCATTCATAATTCAGAGATTAAATGGGAACATTCTTATTTCAAAAGGGTAGGATAATCACTTGCCATTTTATATGAGCAAGTTTTGAATTTCATTTTAGAGACTTCGAAGAATATTCCTCCTTCATCCTGAATGGCTTTTAATTTCACTTTTTAAACTTAGAATTCTAAAAAAACGCATAACAACATCTCCATTTCTCGTAGATCTTCTGTACCAACTTCATCATCATAGTGGTGATCTAAAGCCAATTGAAGTGAGCACAATTTTTCCTTTAAGATAAGTAATTTCTGGATCAAGCAGTAACTGACAAAGCATGCTACATTAATTTTTAATTCTTTTACCTATGGCTTTGTGATGAGGATGTACAAAGCCATATATAGAATGTAAAAGAAAAATCTGCGGTGAATAGCAACTGTTCTACATGTCCCAGATGCCTGAGCATAGTCTATTGTTCTTGAATTACTTGTTACTGAAATTTAATTTTAATGTTTGTATAATAAGCTTATTGTCTAAAAGTTCTTTTGAATGTTTGATACCTGATTGCAGGCAGAAATCTGCTGTCTAGTCGTGAGTTCCCATGTTTGCCATATGTTGATTCTATTCTTTGATTAGAGGAGTAAAGCTCAGACTACTAACGTCATGTGTGAGTCTGGAATATAATCAGGATGACTGCAGATATCTTAAAAACAGCAGACAGAAAAACAGAACAAGGCATTTTAAAAAGTATTAAGCTGCTCAGGGTAATCAGATGCAGTTAGCTCTATAGAGCTGTGCCTGGGCTAACAAGCCCTGTGTAGAAGAGGGACTTAATTGTTTAAACAACACTAATGTCACTAATTGCACTAATGGCAGGTGATTCTTGTCTGGTGAAACAGCAATAAGTGAAGAGTATCTGCACATGGCCACAAGGATGTCTGCTGTGTATTGACTATATAAACCTGCCATAAATTCCCAAAGTAGTGTCCTGAGGAATATTATGTTACTTCTACCTTCAGTGGTTTGGGAGTGACTATAAAGAAATATACATTGCCACACAGATGGCAAAAAGGCTGGATTTCTGCTTTGCTGGGTTATCTTCAAAACTTGAAACACTAACAGCACTGGGTCCTTGATCCCTAACCTGGTACCCTTCCAGTAATTTTGGCAGGAATCCAGTGAGATCTCGTCAACTGCAGATGCATTGGATTAAGTGTTTGGGTTAAACAGAACACCACATTCCAATAAGATTTTTTTAATTTGAAAATTCTCATCAGCACTACTGGTGAGCTCTTCCAGCTTACAAAGGGTAACTTCCAACACACTGTCAACATTGCTAACATGTTCTTCATAAGGAGGTTCAGGAAACTGCCAGTTTTTGTGGGGGGTTTTTATGTAATATCCAGTAATACTTTCGATACAAATATATGGAAGTAGAAATCCATATTTACCTTTAGCAAGAATTTCTGTGGACAAAAATCAAATCATGTCTGAAACTAAGTTACTTTGGTTAGAGTGCAGAATATCTTTTTTTGATGTTAACACAACTATAGCACAAAATCACTGAGTTATTTTACTACAGGACAAGTCATTTGAGAACAAAAACAACAAAACCCACTAGGCATTCCTATCTGGGTTTGGATTAATGTTTCAAATGAATACCAAGGGATTATGATTTCTGGAATTTGTTAGGCGTAATTGCTACCAAAATATAGCAACGGTCTGAAACCCAAAGCTCTGTGCCATTTCCAAATTTTAACTCAGCTATGAATTCATCACACTTTCCTAATGATGTTATAGTTTGGCATTGGCTTTGAATAGCTCCTTTACTTTTCTTTTGTCTTATAGAGGCAACTGTGTAGCCGTCTTTTGATGTAAATTCAAATAGCAGGCTTTCTGTGACAGCTGGGTGTATATGTGAATGCTGTTAATGCTGTCAATCCCAGTGCCACAAAGTTTTCTTCTTGTAGCAAAGCATTGGATAAAAATTTCCTGATGGAGCCATTCCAGGTTGCTGTGTATGGGCCAGACCATATTAGGAGCCTTGGGAAATTCTTAAATGTCCATTAATCTCAACAGCTTGCTATATTATCTCTCCTTTAGAATTTGCTGGAGTATCATAGAGTCATAGAATGGTTTGCTCAGTGGAGGTTACTTGTTAATCTTGCATTGAAGTCAGGACAAAAAATAGCGGTAGGACACTACTGCAGTGGATTTTACGAAAGCTAATCAAAGCATGTTTTTACCTTGCAGTGAAGTGTGGTGTTGAGTCTCAGGCTAACCATTGTATAAACCAGTGTTTCTACACCTATTGACATGTCAGCTCCAGTCTTGGAAACCATAGTTGACTCCTGATGCTATTTGGCTATTTTAGGGTTGGACTGCCTTCTGGTTTGGGCCAGTGCTACTTTACATACTACATATCATATGAATATGTGGATAAGTTCCTAGACAAGTATTTTTTGTGTTAATTAGTACAAGGGATAAAAAAAAAAGAGATACTTTCCTTATTTTTCTATGATATTTTGACATACATTTTGGCATACTATGATATTTTGACATACTTATGCAAGTCAATATTTTCTTTTTCTCCTTTCTTTTTTTTTTTTCAGCTTCTGTTTCTGCTGGAAGTACTTAAGGGTGCCTGCAAAATGAAGAATGGAGAATTTATGTTACCTGTGTTATATTTTGGAAAAGTCCTACAAATTATCTCATCTCAGAAGTTCCTGGCTATAGGGTGTACAGAAAATTTCCCCTTTGCCATACTTTTTTGCCTCGAAATCATACTGTTTAAGGTTTCCTTTAACTTTGTTTCATGTGAACTTAAAATGCAAGATAATCTCTCTGCAAACAAGCCTTTAATCACTCCTCTCCAAGTTTCAATTTTTTTAAGAGCTGCTGTTTGTATCCTTTCCCCAGCCTCATTGCTTCAAGCCCAAATCTGTGTTTCCTGTTAAGTGCTCCTGTATAAACAGAGTCTCCAGTGGTCCTCTTGCTTTGAGGAGACTGTAATACCATCCTTGCTGATGTATGGCTTATTTCACAGCTAAATGGTTGGTTATTAACATAAGAGTTCCATGCTAACACTGGGATTTATAAGTCCTACCAATGGATTTCCAAAATCATCATCATTTTATGAACAAAGAAAATAAGAAAAACAGGGACAATTTATTGGCCCAAAATGACTAGCTAATGTCTAGTAGCCATACATGTCAGAGCACATATTTTTACAACCAACTTGAAATTACCGGATGCTTTTAATAACAGCTGTCTATATACAACAGTCAGCTGAAACATCCTAATGGACAGAGTTAAATTTTTTCTTCCTTGCTTTCAGCAAAATTGAAATGAATGAAAGAGAAGCAGAGAAAGAGAGATTTTATATCTGAGCAAAAATGGAAGACTCCTTATTAGACGATTTTAAAATACCAGAAAAGGTCTTGCGACTAATCTAATTTCTATGAAAAACATTAGGACAAACTCTATTAGAGCTAATACTTTAACCTCCTCCTGCCTTCATTCCTTATTGTCTGAGATTGCTTTAGACTGTGCTGCGAGGGAGCAGCCCAATTGCTGATTCATAGAGTGAGCTTTGGCATCAGCCTCTTGACTGCTCTTAGGACTTGCACATGAGCACTGGAAGAGAATAAAAGGCTGTGTTTGGCAACTGTCACTGCTTTAAGTCATGCCATTCAAATCAATGGCCAGTACATCTGAGTAAAGCACGTGAGTAGTTGAATGGGGGAGGATTGAAGTGGCAACACTGAGCTCAGGTGTTCCAGTAAGAAAAGCATGGCATTGAATAGCAAGCCCCTCATATTTTTGCTTGATTTCATCTCAGACTTGCTGGAGGTTTGAAAGAAAATCCTTTTAAAAAAGCTTATTTTGGTCTACTGTACAACTTTCAAGTATTGACAACGGCTCCCAAACCTATGTGCTTTTCATGTCCTCTAGAAATATATTTCTTTATTTAGCTTTTATTGTTTATAGAAGTTATATTTAAATTTTTTAATAAATTTATATAATTTATATAAATTATTTATATTTAATTTATTACTGAAACTGCTGTTCTTGCTCAAAGTTATGGTAATATTACCTCTATGGGAAAGTAAATCCATATTTGGTATTTAAGACTGAGTTTGTACATGACTCCTTACTTGTGCAAACAAAACTTGAATTAGAAATTTCAGCTAGCCAAACCAAAACCCAAAAACAAAGCAACAAAAAGCCCCCGCAAACCCCCCAAAACAACAACAAAAAATTGTGCACAATTATTAGGTGCTATGACCTCAGAGTACAGCTCACAGCTGGGTTAAGAAAGTTCCTGGCTGGTTGGTATAGCTGTCCAACACAGGGCAAAGCATTTCAGAGATTCGCTTGTGCATATGAGGCAGTTTAGCTGATTTAGCCTTGCCTGTCTGCTTGGGTTAATTAGCCCAAATTAGAGATAATTAGTGAGCTAGCTCAGGTGGAACAATATCCTGCTGCAACTATCTAGTTTGTGGTTCTGAACCTGGTTTCCCCTGAGGCAACTCAGTGCTCTCTGCTGAGCTCTGTGGTGTGAGCTTGCCCTAAATAACTTGTTCAGGTTCAGCTGAGTACAGTTCAGAGCCAGGAATAGAACTGCCATCAGTTGACTTCATGACCTGCCTGAAACCGTGCTATTGTTGGTTTTCTCAGAGTTCTTGATTTTATTTTTAAAAAGCCTTCAATTTTTCAGCTGAGCAGCTTGAGGCATAAAGAGGTCAGTTAATGGCACTACTGGGAGTAGCACCCGGTATCCTTTGGAGAGCCTATTCCCAGCTCTTTGGCTCTAAGCAGCAGAACATGCAGCCTCCTTTAGACTTACTCCAGAAATGATCTATAAATACAACAGTGCCAGGTTTGTTTTGAGCCCACACATAAGGAGTTCATTTGAAGGCACCCTCAGGCAGCCTTTTCAGTTATGAAATAAATTCTGAAGCTACTCTGCTGTGGCTGATACTTTTTAGATAGTCTCCAGGTTATACAGTAAGTAGTACATAATTTTAGTTGCCATTTAAGGTTCCAGAATGTGGCAGTTGCCCAGATCTGTAAGATAACAAGCTGGCATTCTTCTTCCCACGTATTTATGCATTCTGCCAATTGCAGCTCCTCCTCCGCCCTTTTTTTTAAACTTCTCCTCTTTCTTCCCTCCACCCTGTTGGGAAAAGGAGAGCTGACAGAAGGCAAGAAAGGTTAGTGGGAGCTCCATTTCAACCAGTGCTTGTTGATGCTTGCTGTTAAATGAAGTGTAAAGCGGATTGTTAATGGCCCTTTTTTTTCTTTTCTCATGAAGGATTAGCTTTTTCCTTTTATGATAAAAGAGTGATTCACATACACATCACTGTTCAGATCCAGACATTCAGCTTTGTATATTCTATTTCTGGTCTCAATTGGGCAAGTGAGGTTTATTTACAAGTAAGGGTTAACAGACTGCATAGCAAATAAGTTTTCATAACTGTTTTCTGTTTTTTACTGGGTCCAAGTTAGCAGAAAGCTAAAGCTTTATGTTTATCTACATTACCTGAAGCAGTGGCTTAGTAATCTTTTCACTGGTGTACTCAAGAAACATGGTCTTATTCATCTCGAAAAATAATAGGAAAGAAGCTACCTAATAGCCAAATCTATCCTGCTTTAAGTAGCAGGTAAGTTCTCAAATTGTGGTGTCTGCATTGTCGATGAGATGTTGCAATACTATATTTGGGTAGAAATTTATTCAGTTACAGGATGTTTTTGAATTTAAGCCTATGCATAAATCAGCTAAAAAGGCATACAGTTACCTGTTTTTTGCTAAACAGAGGTGGACTATAAGCCTATGTCCCTTAAACTCCATATTTTATACTGAAGTTCTGCTTCTGAATATCCTAGAACAATGGAAGAGCAGACAATGTAATGACTCAAGCGAATCTTACTGGAAGATAACATACATAGTACACATAATTAATAGAGGAGGAAGAAATAGTTTGGACAAATATAAAAGAATTTACCCAACCTCACTTTTAAGCAAGCCTATAAAAAATTTGAGTGGAAGAATAATGAAAGATGCAAAGTTCTGAGGAAAAGAAAGCAAATATTAAAGGAGTTTGTTGTAGGCTGATTGTATGAATCTAGCCAGGTGTCTTTCATTTACAAAAGAGCTGTTACTTTTAGACAAGGGAAAACAGTGGGCTTAATCTACCCATAAAAAGGTAAACCAATGCTGTGGTACCAGCCAACAAAATGGATTAGTACTAAGATTGGAAAGTAAGCCTGAGACTAGTTGAAAAGAATGACACCAAGTTACCATTAAGAAAAACCTGAAGAAAGTTATGACTGAAATTTCTCAAGGATCAATCTTAATACTTTTACTGGTTTTCTTTTTGTGCTGAAGTCATTAATTCTTATAAATAGTGTTGAACACACAAAGTTAGTAATCATCATCCAATCAGAGATGTGCTGGGATATCTTGAAGAAAGAAATAGACAGAATTGAGGTAATAGAAATGGAATAAAATACTAAACTAGAGAAAGCAGTCTCTGTACTGAAGAACAAAAATGAATATTTGTTCTAGGTGATCAGTGAACTAGAGTGCACATTTTACGATAGCAAATAAAAAGATCTTGGCTTAAACTCACAGAATGGAGGCTGAGAAGGGATGATTGCTCTCTAAATGCATCAGAGGGGAAAAAACAGCACAGAGGGAAGAAAATGAATTAATCTAAAGGACATTGTTGGCACAAAAACAAAGATTCATTATAAAATTTAAGTCAGAAATTAGCAGAACTATCAGAGGAATGAGGAATGTCCTTCTGATAGAAGTAATGGAATCAACTTAAGTGAAGTAGAATCTACTTAGTTTATAAAAGTAATCATATGATATGATTGTCTGTAATAGGAAAGAGCTAGACCATGTGAGTCAGAAGGCCTCTGAGAGTCTTATGCCCAACCTCATCTTCACCAAGTCTTGATATTTCTGTCTATATGTTCACAGAGGGGAGAACACAGTTATCAACCATCACCAGGTGTAACCTGTCTATAAAAAACCAGGTTTTTTCATATGGTGTTAAATTTCATGTTCATGGACTTCCCTAGAGGCAGGAGGGGATCAAGGCAGAATATTACATGGAAATAAATGCCAAAAAAAAAAAAAAGATCTGAATTTTAATTTGATGCAAAAACCCCTCATGAAGTCAGTCAGTTATGGGCATAATGCCCGTATTTGAGAATAGACACAAATTATGTCAGAGGACATACAATAGTGTAAGTCAATCTTGCTCTTTATATAATTACTTTTTCTCATTCAGAAAAAATGTATCATGTCTAGAATTCTGTCCATTATGTTCTACTTATCCTTCATCCTCTTTCTTATTCGCCCGCTTCCCCCTCCCAAATTCAAAAACTCTGTTAAAAAAAGTTGGCTCTGATTTTCTGTGGATGGGCTGAGGACATTAAAGCATTTTGTGTTTTTAATTTTTTCTTAGTGCATTGAAAAGTCAGAATAAATGGAAATCACAAAAATAACTGATTTTATGTGTCTTTCCCTGTTCAGTACCTGGACTGTTGGTATATCAGGTTGCTTGCATTTTAAAAGTATAGAAAGTAATAAACCCTTTTTTTTTTACCTTGGATGAAGCAGTTTTTTTCCTGTAGAAATTAGTGATATTATGCCACTTAAAACTGGCAGAAAAATCAGAACTAGTATCCATAATTGCTGCTGAACAACATTTATTCTATGGCTAAAGAAGGATTTTGGTTTTCAATATTGTCAATCTGACACTTTCTGCAAGTCATACATTGACCTTTTCTGTAGAAGTTTAATCATTTATTTCCTCTATTAAATGTAAAAATGCCCAGCCTTTGTCCTCAGTTTGATTCAATGTTTAGAAAAGAAAAGCAAAGAAAAAGGGTTGATCTGCCTGTCAGTACACATGCATTGACCCTTCCGTGCTCTCGTGATCTTTATGAGCTGACAAAATAAAAAATCAGAACTATGAAACTACACAAACACTGGTAAATGCAAGGCATTTAAGAAGTTTTTTTTATCTTCATACTTCTACTTTCATTCCTATACCATTCACGTATTGTTGAATGATGCTGTTTTTATGATTCCCATTAACTTATTTTTTGTAATATATGGTTTACTGAAAGTAATGACCTAGATTGTCCAAATGTACCAAAATATTCTGTATTTCATGATAAACATACTAAAACTATCTGTTTACACACACATGTTTTAAGATACACATATGTAAAAGTCACAACTGAAAACAATTTAAGGGTTTTAAAAATGTTTCAAGTTTTTCAAATGTTTCAAGAAATCTTAGCTTGGGGATGCCAGAGAATTCATTCATCTTCTCTCCTCCTCAGACATAAAAGAGAAATGATGATGGGCAAGGGAAAATCTGAAACAATGTCATGCAGACATTGTTTTTGTCATGGTTTTTCATTGACGTATTAACAATACAGTATTAACTGAGTTATGTGTCTCATCTTTCAAGGATTTATGTTAGTATCTTCAAAAGGAAAAACATGCAAAAATTCACTGTTCTGCCTAGTTTTTATTCTTACTTACACTCCATACTTTCCCAACTCTGTACAGTAATTTTCACAGAGAGCATTCTGATCACAGAGGTTTCACTGTGAATGAGATACAAGCATTACCTTCAAAGGGTGTTAACATACTACTTGAAAGGCCACGAACTAAAAAAGACAAAGATCAGATGCTAGTTAGAGGATTACAAACCCAAAAAGTTTGAATTTATCACTGTAGCGCTGAATAGGAGGGAAAAAATCCTAGATTGTTTCACAAGACTTGATTTATGATCAATCATTTAAAGTGAAAACCCTTTTCTAAAAAACAAACATACTGCTATTTTTCGTATTTGTTCTCAGTATCCTTACAAAATAATTTTTGAAGGAGACAGCCTTTAGTAAAGCTCAGTCCTAACACTGGACAAAAATGTGCGCTCTGAACTGTACATATGCATTCTCTGCAGAAAAAAAAGTGTCAAACAGATGAGAATTTTTTGTGCTAATTTTCATTAACCTTGTAGGATAAGTAATTAACTGTTCTCGCCTGTACAAGCTCACTGTCTACATTTCAGGAGATTGTGTTCATAATTGAAATAGAAAAAAATATAGTACATGGTGTAAGAGAGGTTATTAATTTTTAGTGATATCCAACCAATAGTGTTATTGAAATGTGTTTGATAAATGAATGCACCATCTTATGAAATGAGTGTGTTGTGCATTACGGGACTTTTTGAGTAAATAAATTTGTTTAAAAAGTAAACATAAACAAACTTAAGCTACAGAAGAAATTCTCACCTTGAACTGTGTAGATGTGTAGCGACACTTGTGCTCTGCACTATTAAGCCAAATAGTTATATTGGCAGAAACATTTCTCTTATATAAACTGGGAATACTTCTGAATTCAGTCAAGATGAAGACTCTGGACAGACTGCTTTTTGCTGGAATGTGAAAAGATTCATCAGCTCTAGGAAAGGATTTGGAACAATGCTTGAAAGCACTTAATGATCTAGTATACTAACAGTATATACATGAAAGTATTTATTGTACTGACTTAATAAACATGCGATACATGAATATTGAGAACACTCTGTTCAGGGACACTTGAGAATGTTGTGTGCTGATTTTTCAATAAAAGGTGGTATAACGTGAGAGAATGCCGTTTCCAAACTGTTTATTAATGCAGCTGTTTCAGCTGATCAACTCCATATTGAAGCCCAGTAAAAGCTGAGGGTTTGTTGTTGCTGTAGCTGTTCCAGTGTATTTCGAATACAACAGAACTGACTTTTGGAGGCAGATTTTGTTTGGTTGTATTTTGGGTGAGTTCTTTGTTTGTTTTTCATTGACGTAACAGAGACCTGATTTGTGGTAGGCTTCCAGGTACTGACACCCTAGAAGAAATAACTGTTTTGAGCAGAATGGTTGGCAGGTATTTGGGATACACCAGGTTATTCTCAGGAAGAAGAGAAAATATTCCTAGTGCCAAACTTTTTAAAATGCACATCAGTGTATTAGGGAGGAATGTCAAAAGTCCAGTTCCTTACACACAAGAAGACTCAAACATTAAGGTATCGGTCCCAGTTTTTCCTCATTGCGTGTCATTCATTCCTAGCCCACACAGTGCTCCCCCTCCGAAATTACTTGTTGCTTTTACTGCTCCCTGTTTATCTGTTAGTGACCTGGTTATTTTATTATGCTCTCATTAACGAAGTGATCTCTGAATATATAAATGGATGGAAACTTTTAGCTGAGGAATCTTCTAGGACAGTGAAGACTAGAACCTCGTGCTTGTTTCATGATCATGTTTCGTGTTTCATCTTGGGTAAGATTCCCTAACCTTTTAACAGTGCAGAAAAAAATAATTGCCTCTTAGGCTTTGCAAAATTTTCACAGAAAACCATGGGAGTAAGAAATTTAGAAGTGTATTGGTTTTGCATGGTCTGTTTTTTGGTAGCAGGGGAGGCACAGAAATGGCTTCTGTGAGAAGCTGCTGGAAGCTTCCACCATGTCCAGCAGAGCTAATCACTGTTGGCTCTAAAGATGGACATGCCACTGGCCAAGGCTGGGCCAATTAGAAATGGTGGTAACCCCTCTGTGATAAGAGATTTAAGAAGAAATCGAAACAAAACTTGTGGCAGTTTTAATTGTGAATAGAGAAGAGGGAAGTGAGAACATATGAGGAGAACAACATGGAGACACCAAGGTCAGTAGGGAAGGAGCGGGAGGACGTGCTCCAGGTGCTGGAGCTGAGATTCCTTTGCAGGCCGTGGTGAGGACCATGGTGAAGCAGCTGTGCTCCTGCAGCCCATGGGTCCACAGGGAATGCAGAGACCCACCCGCAGCCCGTGGGGGAGGTGCCCACACCGGAGTGGGTGGATGCCTGGAGGAGGCTGTGTTCCAGTGAGAGACCCGGTGGAGAGAGAGGGCCCCTGCTTCCAGGCTGGAATAGCCCGTCCTTGGAGGACTGCACCCCGTGAAAGAGTGACCCATGCCACAGCAGTTTGAAGGGTACTATTGCCCATGGGATGGACCCACGTTGCAGCAGTTTGCAGAGAGGTATTGCACATAAGATGGACTCATGTCAGAGAAGTTCACGAAGAACTGTCTCCCATGGGAGGGACCCCACGGTGCAGCAGGGGAACAACTCCTCTCCCTCAGCAGTAGGAGAAACAATAGTGGTGAACTGACCATAACCCCCCTTCCCATCTCCCTGTGTTGCTGGGGTAGGCAGTAGAGCTGGGAAAGAGGGAGGGATGGGGGGGTGTCAGAGACTGAAAATAGTTTATGCCTCAAACACTGATATAAAGTTTTAAAGAAGCTACAGCTAGAGAAACCTCCTTGAAGAACTTTGGACTGTAAATTGAACTGCTGATCAGATTAAAGGAAACCCATTGTTCAGTCACCTCAGGCTGAGGGAAAGGTATGCATCCACAATAGGCCAAAGCCTCCAGCTGCCATCCCAGCTGAATTTGGGGTGTGGAGGGGGAGAGCACAGCTCACAGAAGCCAGGTTTACACAGACTCCCCCCAACCAAGGGGGGAGGAGGAGGTTTTAGGTGCATGGCGTAACCTCTGGTGAGAGGCAATAAACACCCAGCCTCCGATTACACAAACTGGCCCAGATGTGGAACCCCCAACCCCACAGGGCACATCCACGTGAGAGGCTTTGCCCCACAGGACTGCACGTGACCCAGAGACTGTCTCCCCTCCAGGGGGACACGCCCGGACATGCCTGCCTAGCCTGAGCATATATACCCATGGGATTCTATGTTTTTGGGGGGGCCTTCACCACCAAGAACACCAGCTGGAGAGGGTCAGTAGAACATCGTTGGGATCCACGGAGTGGTGATATTTTCCTTATTCTGTCCCCGTCACTCTCTTTCTGTCTCCCCCACCTATTTTCTACTTCTTTCCTTCATTCCTTCATTCCTTCTTTCCTTCTTTCCTTCTTTCTTTCTCTCTCTCTCTCTCTCCCCCTTGCATATCTACCATCAAATAAAACCCATATTATTGTCACTGGCATACGGTCTCATTTGCACCTTAATTTGGGCAGAGGAACTTCTAAAGAACCTTAATAATAATAATTAGATCATAACAGGGGGAAGTGTTTTTAAGTGCTTATTTTACTTCTCATTATCCTGCTCTGATTTTGTTAGCAATAAATTCACTTTATATCTCTAAGTTGAGCCTGTTTTGCCCTTGATGATAATTAATGAGTGTCTTCTCCCGGTCCTGATCTCAACTCCTGTACCCTTTGCTAAATTTTCTCTCCTCTGTCCAGCTGCAGCAGAGGAGTGAATGAGTGGCTTTTGGGGGTACCTGGCATCTGGCCAGCGTCAACCCATGTCAAGAAGGTTTGATTTTAAATTTTAAAAAAACAGGCCTTACCCATTATAATCTGGGAAAGAGATAGACTGGCACAATTAGCCATCCTATTGCAGTTTATACCAGCAGAAGCCTGGTCCTTGAGCACAGAAGCTAGTAAAATATATCCAAATAAAAAGATATGTTGCAGCAGTAGAAGCAGGAGACAGAGGAACTCCACGAATTCTGACCATAACGCCCTCTGTAATGTTGCATGAAAAATTATATTTGTCTGGACAAAATAGAAAAAATTCTTGTCTGCTACACAAAGATAAAGACCATTTTCACACAGGTAAAGATTATTAAGGAATGATTCTTCAGACCTATAAAGATTTACAAATATAGTAAAGGGAACTTTCATGTGTTTTCCATTATTCTAATTCTTCGTATTTTGATTAAGTCAATAATATTCTTTATGAATGATAGGTTAAGGATTTTCAGCTTGATTTTATGACTATTTAGCCATATGTATGCCTGTTTAAAATGCAAATGCAATTGCATGCCTAGTTTCTACATGTAGGCAATTACCTTAACAGATATAGAGACAGCATAATTATATCTGCAAGTGTGCATAATTCACTGTGTCTGTGTATACAGTTATCTGATTTGTTCATGTAACTGCAATAACTGCACATGCATATACTGCTGTGTCTGAATTATCTGAGAAATTTAGCCTTATGTGGGTTTTGTGACTTCCTTTGATTTTATTATCTAATGAAAACAACCAGTGTGTAAAACAATGGATATGAGATAAAAGTATCTTGCATTGTTAAATACTAATCCTTTCCATATGATTGTATTTTCCATGTTCCAAACATAATACTTAACTTGAGACCATTGTTAAAATGTTAGGTATAAACAAGGACAGACTTTGCTTGTTCTGTAAACTGGACAATCTATTGGACAAAGCAATCTATTGTCATGGGCAGATGTTTGCTAAGGCACCCCGGCACAATATTTACGCTCATAAACACAAACTATGAAAAAGGAATTTCCTCAACCTTGTTTCCTTACTAAAGAAATGGCAATTACAATTTTTGCCAATGTCTTTTTGTTATTGATTTTAATTCAAAAGAATTCAAAAGTGAGGAAGAAAGCATAAACAAATTTCAATTAATTTGTGGTGGTATGATGTCAGGTGGAAGCTTTTTCGAGATCACTTTTCTTTCCCTGTGTGCATCCTCTGATTGTAGATAAGAATCTGGTAAACCTTTTATTCTGGTAGACAAAAAATTTGAAATAATATCTGCAAGCCTCATTGTTTCTTTGCACCTTTGCAGAGTCACTAAATGCATTTTCAGCATGACATCTTTTGCTAAAATTGCTATTTTTCCTATGTTTGTCTTCTTTTAGATAAATCTGATGTATATCTCAGACATTGCAAACTCATTCAAGCGTAAACAGGATCAAGTGTATTACTTTGTAAAATTTTGTGTGTTTTATATTGTTTAGAAAGTGTGGTTAAAGGATTACTTGATAATTTGCTAAGTAGTTAATCCACTGTTTTGCACTCATGAAATATAATTATTCCCACCTTTATTCACATTTATTCATTTACTTCTAAATAATTTAAAAAAGGAAGTTCTCAGTATTAGGTGTGAGAAAGCGCTTGTCTATCAAATCCTCATACATTTATTTTAAATTCTTACCACACTCCTTCTTTTGATATTGCTGGTAATATAATGGGCACAAATAGAAAAAACCTTCTGGAAAATGGCTTTTTTTATGAAAACTCTTAACATCCTTAGAGTGGGAAAAACCTAAATGAATGAAAAACTAATACTAAAGAGAGAAAAAAGAGCTATATTTGATTCTGTTGGTATATTAACACATGGAAGAAAGTATTTAATAGTACTTTTCAGAGTCTAATTTCATCTGTCATGCAGAAGATAAAAATCTGCTATCAGGCAGAGACTAATGAAAATGTATTGGTGGGCTATGACTATGCATTTTTCTTGGTAAATATTTTTCTGTTTGTTCATTCCACTGAACACTAGAAGGACAGTACAGAAATTCCCTGCATTACATATCCTGGATGAATTCCATGAAGTATTTAAGTCATATGAAAGCAGCTATTGTAAACATTTCCTTTATTGTCCCATTTAAAACCACCAATTAAGACCAGTAAGGAAGTTATCCAAAACATTTCTGGAATTATTAGCATTCCTTTGTTACATTAAACCTAACCCACAGACAAAGAGATATGAATTACATTATCACATCAATTAAGCATTAGAGTATCTCATCAGATTGATGTCAGAGGAAAATTTAAAGAGAATCTCAAAATTATGCTTGCATATTTTAACTGCTAAAAAAAGTCTTTAGCTACATCTACTCTAACTGCTGGCTGGTAGAAATTTCATTACAGTTTTCTTCAAGATCTGGATTCAGTTAACAAGTTTAGTTGGGTTGGTATTCAGTTGCATCCTTGTTTTATATACATAAAATTTTATGCCTATTTGGCAAAAACAAGCATATGCTTGACTAATTTCCCATGTAAAGATGAAAATTTGAAGGAAACAAACTAAGTGTCTACATTTGCAGCTGTAAGACTCTTTATGTACTTAAGGTATTGAGTTTGTAGTGTCACGTTAGACTAATGTAAGATATTGCCAAGGAAGGCATGTGTTAGACTTTGGTGTGTACCTGCAACCAGGTATCTGAAGGGCTATGTAATTTTGCACACCCATAGGATTAAAGTGGGTCTGTCTGACAAACTAGTTCATCAATTATCAGTCTTCATTTAAAAATATCTACAAAAAAGTGAAGCAAACTCCCCAAGTCTGACTGGATGTGCAAATGGCTTTAATCCAAGTATATACTCTATTTATGCAGTTTCTGCTTTGCAAAAATGAAATTTTCCTATTTTCATCTTTGCCACTAACCCTTCAGTTTTTAAAAATTAGTTGCTCTTTCAGTAAGTATTTAATTTGTGCAGTTTGTTTTCAAGTATTTTAAATATTCCAAATATCCATAAAAATTACTGAAGTTTCAAGGTAAGAAATTGGTTGCAATTATTTAAAAGCAAACTGGAAAACATAAAAGAAATGAAATAACATCCCCAGCTCTTCAGCTCAAGACTTGACACATCTTTGAAAGATAAGTGTTAGGTAGAACAGAAATTGTTGAAAACCGTACACGAATAAGGAGTTGTAATTCAAAGATGTGTGTCGTGCAAGGCATCTAATGGGGCCTTCTGGCCTTGAAAATATCAATCCATGAGTATAAATCTCTGAAACACAAAATGAAATGTTATCAAGATTTTGTCAGGCAAAATATTTTGTCACTTTTGCACAATGTCAGCTGCAGCATTTTCCTAGAATATAATTCTCAAGAAGATGCCACTTTATTTGCAGAAAGAAGTTTTCATTTTAGCTGGTTAATGAAGCATTGTGTTTACAAGTGCTTCTTTTTGAGTAAGCTGTCAATCTGCTTTGCTTAAAGGGTTATAAAAGCATTTATCCAGTGTGTGAATTCACGCTTCCAGGTATTTTCAGAATCTGTTTTCCTCATCATCATATAGGAGAAAAAAGAGGAAGGGAAGGGAAGGCCTTAGGGACATCGCAGACACTCTGTGGTATGATTATCTGAAGTGTGAATGGACCTTGGCATGCCCTGGCCCTTCTCCTGTATCTCATTTGCCTTTTTGACAGTATGAGAGAGGCAAGAATGCCAGAAATCTTGTCTGTCAATGCACATTACCCAGTGTGAATTCTTACTGGAACAATGTGGAGAGGTGTAACTAGATTTTGGAAAGAGCTCAGGCTTAGACTACAGCTGAAACTAAGCAATACACCTAAAAGAGAGAATGTGGCTAGTTTGGACACAACTATAATAACGATAGATTTATCCATGATATATGAGGTCTCCAATTTAATACCATAAGGACTGTGAAGTCTAAGAACTCTCAAGTAAGAGTTTGCTGTAGTGCCTGTCCAAAATATCTTGTACTTCATGCCAAGATTTATATTTCTAGACATACATTCATCTAGTTCAGCCCTCTTGATCAAGGTCTTTTCCCGCCTGGTGGATCTGAAATCTTGCATTTCCTTCTGCAGTGATATCAGTGGTGAGTGGTATTGAACCTTCCAGTTCAAGAGGCAAGCAGTGCCACCGCCCTCAGCTCCCCCTACGACACCCGACAGCGAGAAGGGAGCTGGTCATCCCTGCCTGAGGAAGGGCTTGGAGACTCACGTTCAAAAAAGGCAGTCAGACAGAAAGCCCAGTCTAGTATGTAAGCAAAACTCCAGGGGAAAGGCAGAATTTCATTGTTGATACTCTTTAATAATTTTTCTGACCAAGTTGATCCTCTGCTCTTTGCGCTAGCTGTGGTGGTCCTGTTCCCAGCTTGTGTCCCACCCCACCCTTCCTGGTGTGTGTTGTACAGTCTTGGTGGGGTGGATACCAGGACCAGAGCCACGAACCCAAATCCAGTCGTGGCAAGACTTCAGGTCTTGAGTCGCTGTGCAGCCCAAAATATTTCTGAGGCTAATTTGAGCACCATTTGACTGGTATTTTAATGACAGTTAGTTTCTAGAGCACAAGTGTTCAAGGCCTTGGCTTTATAATAGAGATGTTTTAAACCACACATTTGTGTACTTGTACTATTTAAAGTATACCATACTTAAATTGTTAAATATGACACACACATTCCTTTCTAGAAGTACTGTCCTTTTAGGAAAATATTAAACATTAGAAAAAAGATAGTACTGGAAACGGCATGACAGAGATGATAGATAGATAGATAGATAGATAGATAGATAGATAGATAGATAGATATGTGTGCAAATTTCCCTCCCACTAAGGCAAGAGGAGTCTGTTCCAGAAAACTACATGGGAAAACCATGCTATTATTTGAAGCTATAGAGTTTCATTAATAAAAAACAGAGGTTATAATGTCATTCTTTTTAAGAATAATATGCAGAGGTCTTGTAAATCAGATAATATAATGAAAATAAAAGCCTGATAATGGACCAATGCCTTTCTTTTGTCTACCAACAACCTCTGATCTCCAATATAAGAGGCTGCAGATGTTTCTTTTTACTGAAAAATGATTTAAGACCTGTACCTTGTTAAGCATAACACTGAAAACAATGTTAAAAATAGCAGTTCAGTTACCACAGGACAATACATTTTTTTTGTGGTTCGATGATGGCATGTAAAAGGCCCCACGCATTGAGAGCAGGCATTTTAACAGTTTAAAGCAAAAAGGAAACACTAGATCATGCATTTTATCTTGATATGTCAGGGAGAGATTTCACCCAGTAGGGCATGCTCTGGGCTGAATCAGGAGTGACGCTGATCTATAACTTGTTTTTTTTGAGTCAAACTTTTCATCCAGACACATCAACAGTTATGGAATAAAACTTTTCTCTTGATAGTTTCCTCCATTAACTTATCCCTGCCAATTTCAGAAGAGTGCTCATAATTTCTCATTTGAATTTGTCTGGTTTCAGTTTTTTGCCACTGGATTAGACACTCTTCAGAGAATTTCTCCACAAGAAGGTTTTTTGCAATACATTCAAATCCCCTTTCTGTCTGCATTTTTATAAAGTAAACAGAAGGACTTGTTACAGTCTCTCACAGAAAGACGTTTCCTTCCACCTTTAAATATCTTTATGGCTTGTTTTCTGAATGATTTGCCAATGTCATTTTTAAAGCATAGCAATAAGAAAATGCTAGCCTTAACTGACTCTGCAATGTTACAAGTATGCCTTTTTTGCCATTGTAGAAGACTGGTATGCAAACCACTGAGAATGAATGTCATATTGCTCATCCAGCACTTCCCAGCCGAATCTCAGCTTTCCAGGATATAATCCATCATTCTGTAAGTACAGTCTGCATCTTTCTAGATTTTTTACTTTGCATTTAGTGGTGTTTAAATTAATTCTGTGAATTTAGTAAGCAATACCGGAATGCTTTATGTGATTGCCTTGGTCCACTAATTATCCATTCTTTCCGAATGACTTTGCAGAATACACTAAAATCAATACCGTGTTTAATTCTTGATCAGTGACAGAGGTGCTGAATAACACAGAGTACTGATCACCATTAGACGGAGTTCCCACACTGAAATCTACCTATAGCCAATTCATAAACTGTTTAATGTACATCTTGCTTATTTAGTGTAGAGCTTTTTTTCTAAAGAAAAAGTGTGGCATGCAGTACAAAGTTAAACCCCAATGCTCCTGACAGCTTATGTTATGCAATTCAGAGGCAGATAGAAATAAAAACTGAATGGAAAAAATTTTTGTCAGGCACTTTGCAATGAACAGCTAAGAAATCATGCTGGCTTGAGAAGACATACTTTTGAAATAAGCATTCTGACCAGCCTTAAGTAAATCCTTATCTTTGCTGACTTTTTAGTTGATTCCCAGGTCAGATTTTTCTATTAGTCTTATAAAATATAATAAAAAACCTTAAATTAGAATTAGGTACCCTAAATTAGGATTAAATTCATGTTTGCTTTCTGGAGTGCTTGATATACTTTTTGATCCCCATCAGTATAAAGAAATATAGGATGATTGACACTTTCAGTCAAATGCTAATGATTTGAAATAGAAGTTTTTAAAAGAAACCTTGGAAAAAATTTAAAATTTATATTAAACACGTTATTTTCCTGGTAAGAAAGGATCTTCAATGTATTTCACTTTTTAAAACTAGGGTTTTTTTTGTTGTTTTTGCAGTTTATTACAAAATGTTTGCTATGGGCAGTGCAAATCTGGTTCCCTTTGGCTACAATGGCAAAAAATGTAGTTTTGTTGGAGATACAGAATATTTAATGTGGTACAATATCAGTTTTATATGGGAAAATACCCTATGCTGCTCTCCTCAAATTGTAGTTTCACAGTATGTCAGCTTCTATGACGACAGCAGTTTAAAGCATTTCCAACCTCTTCACCTCCTCTGCTGTGCTAACAAGCTTTCATGAGGTTGGACTCTTGGCTGGAACAATGAACCAATGCAGGTCAAAAATACCCCAAGGGAAAACACTTTTATTTTCAAGCCAGGTCAGTTCAGTGATCTTGGTGACAGTGCAGCCCCACGAAGAATTGTGTCAGCTCAGCTGTGCCTGGAGGTGGCATGAGGGCACACACACAAGCAGCTGGGACAGGGATGCACACAAGGAACTTCTTGCTCTTCCAATCTGGTTACACAAAACTGGCAATGTTAAAGTAGTGTGAGTTTTAGTTGAAGTTAGGTATCAGCCAGCAGCATGCCAAATGCCAAACATTTCAGATCAAGATTTACCTCGAATTCCGGGAGACGAATTTGTGTTTAAATTACTATCTTCGATGAGCTGCCATGCCTGAATGCAATACATTTGTGTTCAGTTGTGACAAAGAAAAGCGGCAGCACAGGTCTTCCATTCATATGTGTTGTTTAAATCATTCAGGTCATATAAAGGATCCTGAGAGCTATTCTTCTAATGTAAAAGACACTTTCCTGTCCAATCATCCACTCTGGTAGTGACTCTTGCTCTGCCTTAAGGCAGTGATATGGGATCAAACCCCTTTTGCATCTACACACTCCATACTCAGTCAGACCATGTCTCCTTACTGGCTCCACCCCAGGTTTCCCAGAGCAGAGTCTCAGAAACTCAGATACCTAAAACAATTTAATCACTGTGCAATAACTAAATAACAAAATAACAGCTTGAGCTGAGTGACTTTGAGAAGGCGCCCTGAACAAAGGAACCCCCACGGGCTTTTATACTCTTACAATGCAAGGGTGAGAAAGTCTGTGCTCAGGCTTAGGCTTCTGCCCCCAGAGCTCATCCTGCAGCTCTTTCTGCAGCTGCACACAGAAGTTCCTGCACCGAGGGTATTCCTCCATGCTAAACAGTGTCATGCAGTGTAAATTCTAAGTGCAGTAAGTGTGGCAGCACTGAATAAATGTAGCTTAAAATGCTTATATAAAAAAGATCTGATACCATCTTTCTAAATTTCTGTACAGCTGTAAAAAGCAAAATTTCTTAGTTTAACTAAAGTTATTCGTGTTTGTCTAAAAACTACCCCAAGATATATAATCTGTATGGCCAGTGGACACATGCATGTATCATTTCTGCTGTTTGCTGTCTATTTTTGCTAGTTTAAAAGATGATGATGTAGATTTCAAAATGTAAAACTCCAGGATCAGAATTTATATTGGATCATATCCAAGTTATCCATCCTTATTTCAAAGCACCCAGATTTTATATAATGTGTTTTCCAATTAGACAGCTTTTTGAATTCTTTTTCAGATTTCAGTGATGTAAAATCCTTGTCCAGAAGATGCCATACTAATTCCATGTAATCAGATTACACATGTATGTGTGGCAAAATAGGTTTTTATTCCCTTCTGTCACCTAACTAACATGATAAAGGAATTCATCTAGTAGGTGGTATAGCCGCCAGTTTATAATACTCTAATCACCTTGTTAATTGCTGGGGTTTTTTTACTTTTCATTTGCTCAAAACACTTGTGTGTGAATGAACGTAAATATATATTTTCCTTTATTTTGCCAGGCTTAATCACGTAATTCTTCAGAGTGATGTTAACTAGTGTCAGAATGATTTATTATAACTATTCTTCTACCTCTCTGTCTTGGTTTTTATGTATTACTATTATGATGCCCTTTTCCATAATGAAATAGCTTTGTCTCACCTTATATGAATTTAGCCACCCATTCTTCTCTCAGTCTCTCTCTGTAAATATTGAAAATAAAACTGGATGTTTGAAACTATTTTTAAACAATGCATATTGCATATATTTATGCAGAAAATAGAGCCACTTCAGTAATAACTGGCAGAGACACATGTATCATGAGCAAATTTTAGTGGCATAATTTTCCACTCCATTATATGTTTGGTTTTTCTCTTCAGTTGAGGTAATTTAGTGTCCGTTTTCTTCCTATTGTTTGTCAGCATGTTTGTTTGTGTGAAACACTATAAATACTGTCTCAGCATGTTGCCATAAAAATTGTTTTATTCTCACGCATGTGGTAGAATCCTGATGAGATTGTGAAACTACCATATAAACGGTTTGAAGGACAAGTGTCTGAGATGTATGATCACAAAGAAGTAAGGGTCCATGTTTTCTATATTTTCTATGCTGTTTTATTACAAGACTGATCTTAATTTGAACCATCTTTAAGCTTACTAATAACTTCATTATAATGCTGTTCATTAGAAGAAGCAGAAAGCAGACTAAATTTCATAGTGGGCCATACTGACACATATGATGGTTTAATTTCTCTTCCCACTCTTCTTCAAACGTCTGATGAGAGTATGGCATCTGTGGGTTCAAAAGTGCCATGTGTAAATGACTGAATTCTTCTGCAGATGTAGCTAGACGTGGTGGTTGCTGTTTAAAGGTCTGGCTGACACTGTGATGTCTTATGTATGTGACAGCTCCGTTGATTTCAAGGCCATTTGAAGTCAGTGGCAATACTCACAATGTGTAAAGACAAAATGCAAATTCTTCCTCCATCACAAAGCAGTTTCACATGAAGAAAGGGCTACACTGTCAAATGGCAAACACAAACGCTAAAATGGTAGTGTAGAAAGAGAGTGTCTGAAACCAGAAATTATTCATTCAGTGCAGCTGATCATTGTTTGAATAATTTTTCTAAGTGAAAAGAATTTCTGCCAATGGTCAGCATGGAAATCCTAAGCAGAAATGTTAAACTGTGTGCATATTTATCATGTGAATTTTGTGAATGAATTTATTTTTGTGCTTTTGTGCATTTTCTAGTTAGGTGTTTGTAGGGCAATATCATACTCTTCCTAGACAAAGTGAGACATTGGGTCAGTTTTTGCTATTGACCTAGGAAAGGTCTACACCCATCTAGAGAAACAGTGCTGTGGGGTGTCACTGTGCCTGAACTGAAATCAATTAGGCATTAATATATTTTGAGACAATACTAAAGACAGAAGCACCTGCTGCAAAATCACACTTGCTCAAAGAAGGTGATAACAGTGAACTTTAATCCAGCAGTTTACTGGCCACTTCAGCATGAATTTTTGTCTCTGTGTTGGTGCTGTGGATTGGAGAAAGGATTTGGAGATTTTGCCATTGAGACAATCACAATCAGTTTCTTGGACTTTAACATCAGAAGAGACCAATTCGTGTAGTCAGTGCTGCCTACACAAACCCAAGTATTTCCTCTGAATCTGCCTTCAAGAATAATAGTGATGGATTATCTTGCAAACACCTTTCGGAATCGCAGGCAATCTTGATATTTAAAATTCTAGTAGAGAAAAACGCACACATCTACTGGTGAATTCTTAATTTCAAATATTTTTATCATCTTTCTATTGATTGAATCTTACCTAAGCTTCTCTCCACCAGGTCTTTTTCTGTTGCTATTCAGTCCTCTAGTGGACTTTACCAAGACTAGAGGCTTCTGCAGCACCTCCTCATCAGCTTGCTATAACTCATATTTTTGTGTCGCTACTTTATGTCTTCCTCTTGATCAGCAATGTTTCAGGCAGAAAATCTGCTATATCTCTCTGAAAATGAAATTCCTTAAAATAATGTGTACATGTTTTTTTTTTTTCCATTTTACATGTACTTCATATAAGTGTGTCCAGATGTGGTCATCTTGATTTCTTATGTAAATGAACAGGCAAAATGAGCACTAGATCTGAGCCCATTTAATGTTCTGCCTATATGAACATGACCTGTAAGCACTGCTTATGAGTTGTCAGTGACAACTAATACCTCTTCATTTTCCTTCCTCCTTTTGTCATCTGATCCCTTCTAAATGGTTGAAGCAGTGGTTTCTAAATTTTTAATCACATAAAACTTCCCAGCAGGATTAAGTAGTGTTTTGTAGAATTTACAGCAACGAGTGAGCAATTCTATTTTCTGTCCTGTTTATTATATTGGTGGATAGGCAGCTAGAACTGCTGGGGGATTTTGTTTGCTTGCTGGCATGTTTTTGAGGTTCCTCTCAGTGAAACCAACATTTGGGTAAAACGATTAAAGACTGCTTAACCTAAGAAACTGACTGTGCAGTGAAGTGGAGATCTGACGGATAACAATGAGGGCACAGCAGCTAATGTGCTATGTGTTGGTGTCACTCACCTTCCAGGGAGGCTGGACATATGCCAGAGATGCTAGAGCTGCAATATTTTCCCGAAGTTGTTACTGCAGCTCAGCAATGCAAGCCAATAAACACCTAGTATCACCTGTTTCAAGCAGTTCTTTGCCTTGCAGATGCATCTAAAGTCAGCCATGGGAGGGACAAGCTAGTTTAATATACCGTATTTGGGTCAATGCATTGAAATGTGACAGCTGTGAAATTGGGAAATATGAAAACCAAGAGCAAATGAATGAACAGCAGCATAGAAACATAGATGCCTGATTAACTGCAGGCATTTTGGTGATCATGTTCAGGAAAAATTTCAGGAATCTTCCCTTAGGAGCAAAAGCAAAAGTCTTGCGGGTAGAGTTCTCACATGGTAGTTTCATAATGGCAAGGTATTTTACAGCAGAAGAACTTTCTGAATGTAGGAACCTTACTGAAAAATACATAATTGTGGAGTGGAAAATGATGCTTAGGTATTGTCTTTCACTCACTAATGTGACATACCTGTATAAGACATTTACAGAGTAAAATATATTAAAAATCAGAAAAGAGGATATTATCCTCATTATGCTATTACTTTAAAATGTTCTAAATCAGGAAATAAACCTGGAAAGAAAAAAAAAAAAGTATTCTGCTTAGAACTGTTGAGGCTTTCTCCTTTTACCTTTTTACTCTCTAACTTAGAGGTCAGCATTTATAAATGTTTAAGAAGTCAGGTTTAATACTTGTTTCATGTAAAAATAAAATTAATTTCAATTTCTGTTACTTATCTCAACTGTTTACAAAGCTATTGAAAGGGTTAAGTAGCATACTATCAGTCATGCATATGAAATTTGGAGTGAGAGGAAGCAAGTGGATTTGAGGTTGTTCTCCTTCAGTTCATTCAAGGTTCACTGAACAGGAAAGTGAATTTTTATTATCACTTCCTGTGAAAGAGCAGTTGACAGGACCCATCAGGGAACTGCCAGAAACCTCAAGAGTTTTGAGTATGAAGCCCAGAGTCCATTGCAAAGTTTCCATGACAACACACTCATTAAAATAAAAGGAAATTGTGCCTGATATTTACAGCTTTCAGCATACAGTTGAAAGCCTTGTATCTCAGATTTTCAAAGTATTTACACCTGGGACCCCAGAATGCAGGCTGTCAAGAAATAAAGGGTAGTTGTAACATTTAGCTGTGAAAGTGGAAAGGTTGTTTGCAGGTTAGATTTCAGCATTCTTCAATTTCTTGAATTGTAGTGAACATTTTTTCTGTCTCTTTGTGTGGTGTGCTAAAGGGTGAAATGAACTTAATATTAGCTCAAAAACAGTCTTAAGGTAAGTTTATAGTGAGAGCAGTTTTACTGAAAACAGGGATATTCTTCCAAGACAAGAGACTTAGCTCTGAAAATAATCAAATTTAATTCATTTAGCTACAAATATCTAAATTGCAAAACATAAATCATCACTGATACTTCCTCAGGTGTGGTAGCAATCATCAACATTGTGGTAAAGAACTGCAGGGATGAAGGGAGACAATAATAACATAGGTTGTTTATTTAAGGTACTAAAGTCCCACTGATTTCTTTTCTTTAGTCTTCTTACTCCTTACACTACCCTTTTCCACTTTCTCCCTTAACAATCACGTTGGCTCCCTCTTTTAGACTTCTATGCCAGGTTATTTTGTTTTTACACGAGTGAGAAAGATCAAAATGGGGATAAAATAATTAAGTGGAAAAGAGCAGGGATGCCAGGGTAAGGCCAGTAACAGAACTAAAAAGTGTTGTCTGACCTGGGCCAAGAACAGCTCTTATTGTCCCTGATTCTTCCATTTCTGTGATCATACAAGAGGTCAGGCTATAAAATTACTGTTGTTTATTTTGACCTTTGAATTGGTGAATCTCACACTTACCAGTTAACAGTAATCAAGTGCATTGCTCTTAATAGATATTGTAACAGAGTCAAAGAAAAGCAAAACACCTTACAGATAGACACAGGCACATCTAAATATACTTCAAATTACATAATTGCCCAGCGTATACATTAATTGTACATTATACTGAGTCTTCATCTTCCCTGATTACCGGCTTTATGCTGGCTGCTTGCCCAAACAGGTATCAAATTGCACTGTGTGAATAACATCTTAGATGTACAAAAACATCAGTGAGGGATGTGTGTCAGCTGCTTGGGAGGATACGTTTATGCATGCGATTATATCAGAATTAGCCTGTTTATAGCTTCTGATTTGGGAAATTGCCTGCAAGGTCAGACAGTTGGACTCCTCTTTTTCCCTTGGTCTCAGTGCTGGGGCTTTGATGTCCTTTGGGACTGATTCAATGCAGCAGCATTTTTTGCTGTCTTTTCTGCATCTGGTCAGATGAAATAGAGACATTGCTCACCAAGAAATTGCTGTCCCTGATACTGAGGTGTAAACAACTCTGTGCCTTCAAAGGAAAGGAACACATTCTGCTGTCTCCCAGTTAATCAAATTTAGCAATTTCCACAAGCAGTTCTTGAATGAAGCTTGCAGTTTCTCTCTTCTCTGCCCTAATCTTGTAGTCTTCTCTTGTTACCTATAGCTGATTTTGTTCATTTATAGGTGGCTGCTTTAATTTCTGTGGTTTTCATATTCAGTTGTCTTTCCCTTGCACACTAAGACAACACTCTCTCCCCTCTGGCTTCCTAGAAATCCTTGCCCTAGTGCTTTGGTCACTGGTTGGTTGCAGATAGAGTAGGAGTGCTGTTTTGCCTACTGGAGGAAGGTTGAATGCCTTCTAATCTCAGAATGGTCTTTTTCTCACCTGCATACTCTTTCTGAATGAGATCCCTCTGGCAGGACCCCACTAGCAAGCCCCTTAGCTCTTCAGCTCTCTTTGTCAAAGTGCAGGACCATCTACTAATTTTCTTAATTTCACCACCTTCATACTGTTAGACAACAAATCACAGCCACTGTATCAACCGGACATCTAGCATGTGTGCAACGCTTTCTTCCAGACATGTAAGTGTGACCCTCTGGTTCCTCGGACAGGAAATAGGAGACAAGAATAAACTAAACCTGTTGTGTATTAGAAAAGAGTCAGCCAGTTCATAAAACCCAACTGTAATTTCAAACTGTTCACAAATCAGTTCTCACAAATAAGCAAATAACTTTTTCTCAGAGTAGAGATTTTTGGCAATGTTCTTCCATTTCTAGGCCCTATACAGAATAGGTTGTTTCTCAAGACTTTCTGCTTCTCTGATCTCTAACAGAGCTTATAGAGACAATAAATCTTATTGGTGCTAAAAGCCCTGTAGCCCTTTGCATGGTGCTGGCTTTTCCCCCCTTGTCTATGAAAAGCAGCATCAATCTCTCCATCCTTCAGTCATAAGATATATATCCTTGAGATATGCTAGAAAAGAACAGGAATTGAGCTTGGAAAGACAAAATAAAGTGATGAAACAAAATAAAGTGTGGGAAACGAGCTGGGGTGGTCATCTGGAGAGCACGGGGATCCCGATAATAAATATCCTTTTTTATTATTCTGATTTTTTTAAGACTCAGAAGGATACTTAGAATAAATTAACTGAAATATTTGGTAGGTTGTTTCAAGTATTCAAATGGCTTTGAAAATATCAGAAATGCTGGCGGTGTTTCTTTAAATGTTCTTAATATGCTTTTCAACTCAGAAGCCGCTGACTGTGTGGAGGTAACTATAAAACATACAAGAAGTATATTAGTGAGAGAAAGAAAACTTTGGTACATGAGGTCTTTTAATACAGTTCAGGCTTTTAAAAATTACTGTTGTCAGAAACCATTAGGTATCCCTTGGAAAATATTTTTACAAGTAAAATCCAGCAGAGCTAGTACTAAAAAAACAGTACTCTGTTTTTACAGTGATTTCATTGTCTTGATGGTGTAACTCAGTGCAGATTGAGTTTCTGTTTTGCCAAGATCATACATCAGTTTTGTGGAAGCACTTCACAGAGTGAAAAAAAAAAGTTAGAAAGCTTTAAAATATGACACCATAGTGAAGGGATTCACTAACAGTGCCATTGTGAGTATTACAGATGTCGATAGCTCTTTGAGCTCGAGTGTCATACTTACTGTTTGTTGTGTACTGTAGACTAGCATCACTCACTCCATGGTGCTAGGGAGGAAATTCAGGAATGTACACAGAGTGGCTTAATAGGTCTCTCATGGACCTAAAAGATTAAGAGATTATAAAGATCCTGGATAAATTCTATTCTGAGGTCTCTCATGGTGCTGGGGAAGGTCAGTAGATGTTGCAAATATTAGCAAATTTGTCATGATGGACTTGCTATACTGGCTGCAAGCAGACTTACAGGATGAGTGTAGTAGGTGTCTGCAAGGTCAGGTGCCCCTTTGCCAGCATCTTTGGAAGATTCCTCATTTTCTGAACTAATACAGTCATCTCACTTCTTGGGATTTGAGCTTTCTTTTCATCACAAGCATCGTCTTCCAACACTCAGCCAGTCAACAGCTTGTAATTAGCCTCTTCCCATACTAAAGGCACCCAGATCTCAGGGAGCAACCACAGGCCTCACAGATCCTGCTTTTCTGTCTGTGCATAACAGATTCCAATAAATAGTTCTGCTCTTCTTACTCTTTTTCCCCTTCTCTATCAGATAGCTGTCCACAGAAGTCTGTGAGGTGATTTGAGTTTGGGATCTGGATTTTTTGGACCATAGAGTGAATAAAAGTACATGGGTGATGAGGATCAGAGGGGCCTCACCACGACTGAAGAGACGCACTTCATGCACAGAAATCCACTCATGCTGTCTTCAGTACTCTTCTAGGATGCAGTGGATAGGCACCAACATATTTTCCTAGGATTTATTTTGTGGAGTGGTGATCAGGCTGATGGAGAAATTTGCCCATTTTAAGCTGTAAACAGGTTAGAAATGCCATTTTGATGTGCTTTGGATAATGCATGATTATAAGACATAAAATCCTGATGTCACAGAGATATTAGTAAGGAAGATCTCTGCTAGAATTCCTAGAGACTCAGCCCCTCCTCAGGGTTGTGCATTTAAGGAGTAGGAGGCTGTGAAGGTAGAAAGTTGTGTTAAGTTATAAGAAGACCAGGAGAGCTTCTCTTTGATGTCCTGTACCCATAACTACTCTCTGCTGCAGAAATCTTCACACTGTCCCAAATACAGAACAATATTCGCCATTTGATTCAGTTTACTGGTTGAGTGGGTGACCTATCTCCTACATTGCTGGATCTGGAATGGAAAATGATGGTTGCAGGAAAGAGTGTGCTTAGTTAGTATCATTACACTAGAAAACAAATTTTTGGGGTAATATATAATATCCAACTCTCTAACATAAACTTTAAAAACTCTTTTTTTGCATGAACTTATTTTCAAGTATGTATTGTTCTGGATGTGTTTTCAAAAGACATTTTTGAAAGTTTTGATGAAAAATGGCTGTGTAGAAGAACTTCACAGAAACAGCCATCCAGTTCTGGCTCACACCAACCATGTGTCAGTACAGCTTGGAAAGAGTACTGTTCAGAGGAATCAAAAAGATTGGCAACTGGATTTTAAACTCCAACACATTAATACAAAATTCCATCATTAATATCTAGTTGAAAAATACTAAAGCTATCAATATTGTTGGCTGTTTTTAAATAAACCATCGAGACTTGAGCTTTGTTTACTGTTTTTGTTTTGTTTTTTTTTTTTGTTTCACTATTTAATTTTTTTTTTTGCTTATTGTTCACAAACTTAACATCTAACTAAACCTTTATGCACAGATGGGGACTTGCGCATGTCATTTTCAACACATACCGTTGTGCAGGCTCTGCGAAGAAAAGTAGTCCCTCTCCTTACATTATTTATGGCTTTTTCATGCAGAGAGGTGAGACACACTAAATGGTTCAATAACTGTCTTCTATTTAATTGTGTCAGCAAGAAGAGTCTATTCTTTCCTGTACTTTCCATTCCCTCGTTCTCTGTTTTCTTCTGGCTGTCTTTGATCTGTAAAGACACAGTCCTGTGTTCCTGAAATTGTATCTTCAGCAGGGATAGTAGGTGAACTGGATCAGCTAAAATATAACTTGATCTGTACACAACCCTAAAACTCAAGCTGAATCAGAATAGTTCCAGCTGGCACCGGTGGCTCTTTGACCTTCAAAATCAGTGCAGCAAAGAAGGTATTACATTCCTAAATTACATGGATGTCATCATTAGTTAGGCACATTTCAAAATATAAATATACACAAAGCAGTTTATTAAACTTCCCGCAGACCTGGAAGCTCAGAGTAAAACCAGCCATGAAAACATACTGCAGATGTATCAGAATTCTCATGGCTTGGGGCAAGATGAACAGACACAGCAAAAGCATTAAAAATATTCTGTGGTGCTTTTGCTACTAGGGCCACAATCCTTAAAATGCATACACAAAATAAATTTTTCTTTAGTTTCTTACTAATGAAATAATCTATTTCCTAATCAGTGTCATGTTACAGTAAGTAACCTACTCTAAACCCCTACCCTCACCTATAAGGATAGTGCTGTAATCACTAATTATTATCTTTCATTTGGGATAAAATTATGTTTTTCAAAGTCCAGTGCTCTATCAGACAAGAAAACCAGCAGTGAGAA
Source organism: Rhagologus leucostigma (assembly GCA_013397725.1). Taxonomy (NCBI): domain Eukaryota; kingdom Metazoa; phylum Chordata; class Aves; order Passeriformes; genus Rhagologus; species Rhagologus leucostigma. The sequence goes on from VZTD01005133.1 coordinate 586,619, forward strand.
GTGTGTAACTGCACCCATCCTACCCTGCGTCATGAGAAAGCCCTTGGGAAGTGGGTCTGACAGGTGGTGTGACCCCAGAAATGGGATTCTTCAGCATCATAGATGTCTTCTTAACTCATCAGCGTGCAGGATCCTTTTTTTTTTCTCTTTGTGAAAGAGAATGAATGAGAGTCCAACTAATAAATCATAAGAATAGTTTGTATAGAAATAGTGTGATTTTATGTCGCCTCATTTGAAAAATTTCTTTAAATTGTGTTTGTAGAACCTGTTAATCAATTTGATGCTCACAATAATAATTGCAGTAGTGATAATAACTGTAGTCATTCTACTATAAAATTAACATTGGGGAAGAAGGCTGTGCTAACAATAATCACTGGAATAGACAGCCACCAGAGCATGTAGTCTAACAAATCACTGAAGAAATCACCATAACACTTCCTGGATCAATAATACAAATTTTTTGGTACTCAAATAAGTGAAAAGAAAGAGACCAATTAATGCCATTGTTGCAAATCATTGATCAGCTGCCTTAAAAAAAAAGTGTGAATTTTAAAACCTAAAACCTAAAATATGCCTTTGTGTCATGGGTCCTTGTAATGAGCCATTGAAATGTGAAGTATGTTTTCAGCTGGAGTAAAGATATAAAACTTAATTGAAGTCAATTATATCATGCCATTTTAGATCATGGACTAATTACCTTCAGTTTTGATAGTGAAGCCTAGAAGAACACCCCTAAGTGGGTACTTCATCTTTGATGGCAATGGATGTCTGAATATTGTTTGGCTCCTTAGCTAAAGGATGAGTTGGAAGATTCCCTCTGAAATAAGGGAAAGAAAATTGCCAAATGGCTGCAACAAAGGAAAAAAAAAGTAGAAAAGAAGTATCATAACTGAGAAAAAAGAAGAAGAAGAGGGGGAGAGAGAGTGAGCTCACAGGGCAGGACTTTTGAAGGCACCTTGGTGTATACTTACCATAAAGAGCAGTGTGATTTTCAAGTATTTATATCTTTTGGCGTAGCCATGTTAAGAAGAACACCTGTGTCTAAACTCCATGCTTGGGCATGATGTAACAGAGTTGAAGGGTGGCTGAACTCTTGTCAGATCACTGCAAGTCCACCAGCAGCTCAGTTTGGAAAGATGCTAGTTCTCTTTTCTCACTTTTTTTGTGGACAGGAAAAAGTTTGGTAGCACTTGGCCTGTGTCTGGAGCCCAGGCAGAATAGGAATGAGACAACACCTGGCATTTAAACAGCTGTGAAAATTAAATGCCTTCCAAGTTTAAAGCACCTGACCAGTGGTCTGTGGATTTAAAATCTGGGGTTATGCTCTGAAGTCCTAGAAGGGTGCACAAAGTCCCTTTGTGGATCATGTCTCAAAGGTCTTAGAAAATTCTGCAAAGTGTCTAACTCACTTCAGCAATGTTGTACTTAGATTTAGCTTGGATCTTTGAAACCCACATAATAAAACAAGCAAACAAACACCTTAGTGGAAGATTATTTACCAACCAGTTCAATATGCTTATCTACATTCTTTGTGCAACAGTGATATTAATTCAAAATTACGAAGTGTTTTGTTTTAAAGGAACATTTGTGTTTAATGTCTTAGACAGCTTCGATATTTTCAGCTACTGGGTATAATTATATCTTTAATAAAATTATTGATGGAGCCAAATTGGTAAAAAAGTTACAATTAAATGGTAAGGGAGTCAAGACCAGTGATTGGGACCACTGATTTTTAACAAATTTTTACAATGAATTATTTTGCAAGTTATAATCAGTTGTATCAGTTACAAATCAGAACTTACATGTTTCAGTAGTTAGTATGATTATTTTAGAGTTACTTAGATCCTATATAAGTCTAATCATAGATATTCAATGTTGGACAGCTTTGTCAAGAAGAGCAAGTTTCCCCTGCCATAAAAAAAATCTAAAATGAAAGGGTCTTTCATCTATATAAAAAGACACCAAACTTTGTCACTGTCTTTCTGTAATATGGAAGACAATAGAGGTAGAAGTCAATGGTAATTTTTCATCAGAAGGGAATCACCTGTATATACATTGCCAAGTTAGCAAAATAGAGCTGTAGGAGATTCTTTACAGTAATTGCATTAGTTCTGTAATAATAGCAACAAAGATACCATAAACAGCATTACAACAGAAACAAAAGCCTTATTCTTTCAGTTATATGGTGTTGCGGTGTGTGGTTTCCTGCGGTGGCATGGCATGCCACAGCCTTCCCGGAGAGCGCTGCGGGGGTCTCTTGGGGAGAGCAGCTATCCCGCATCTTGTAGCCTCTTCCAGGCTGTCCCTTGCTTGCTCCGGCTAGCTGTAAGCCGCACAACACGATGATGATAAAGGAGGCGAGAAGACTCCCTGCATGGGGACTGCAGAGGATCTTTATTCCATGGTGACAGGCTGATCTCCAGAGGCAGAGAGCCAGCACATGGCTGGGTCCCCCAAGGCACAGGCAGGCTGGTGCCCCAAGGCAGAGACAGAGCGAGACAGCACATCGCTGGGAGCCTGGGGTTTATCTGGGGAAGAGGGGGGCAGAGAGAGCACATGGACGAATGATCTCAGGGCATAGGGGCGGTACATGGGCGGAGTTGGGGTAAAGGAACAAATAGGAAAAACCCGAGGGAGTGGTTAGGGCTAGGGACAGGGAAGGGAGAGCTGTGTGGAAAGGGCGGGCAGTTTATTAGGAACAGGAGCGGAGAAATACAACACCACAATATGGGATCCAAATGTTTAGGGGGACATTTCTCTTTTTAGCAATTTTCATAAGCAAACAAGATTGACAAAGACTAGAATGGGAAACAAAGGTAAAACAAGTTGATTACAAAACAAACCAGTGGCACAAACCAGGAATAAAATAGCCAGTCTTCTTTCTTACAGACTTCTTCTCATGTTGTCCATCATAAGAAGAGCATAAAATGATTAAAATGAACTAGTAGAATGCAAATTAAATTAGCATCTCTAGGATTACCATTAGCAAACCATGCATGCATTTTTGCCTGATTGCTACTTACTCTAAATGTAAAAAAGAACTATTCATCTGCTTGATGTTCAAACCTCAATTCTATAATATTTGGAGCACTGGAAAAAAAAACCCCAACCCTGGTAAGGCCAGTTATTAGCTGGCTAGATCAAAGATCACAGATCACATTCATAGAGGTTTCAGGTATTTATTAGGTAGGTTTCTGGACTCTGATGTCCACCTCTCTCTGCTTTATTAGTGGAATGCATTTGTAAATGAAAGAGAAAAGAAGCAGGAGCAACAAAAGATTAAGTGACTTGCTCATTTAGGGAGAAATAAATTATTCTGTAAGAAGTCAACCTAAAGAACTGTGGTTTCCTATTGACCTGTATGCTTTAAATTTCTGTACTGAACTACTCAAAATCCTATTATGTTCCTATATTATCCTTTCTTAGCTCCTCTTCTCTCCAGGCTCATCTAAGCTGTGCATTAGCTGATTAAACAGCTGGTTGGTGGCAAACAAAATTTGTGATAAGCAAGCTTACTTTACCTTTTCTCAGTAAGAACTGAAATTGGCTCTTATTTCGCTTACTTAGTTAACAATTTCCACAAAATTTGTTGAAGTGTGACTTTGTTACCTTTATCCCTCTGTCAAACTCAACTAAAATTGTCCAGTGGGTTCCAAAGTCATTGCAGACAATTGGACAGATGTCTGCACAAACAACACAAATCACATCAAGATTGTTTCTTTAGGAAAAAAATAGCAGAAAATAAATGTAGCAGATCTTGGTTTATTTTTTGCATTTTCACAGTTTTTTTCTTAGTTTCATTTTGCAAATGTGAATCATAAATGGGTGGTGATTATTGTTCTCATGGAAGACTGGTTTCATCTTATTCATGCACTGTGAGATCAGTGTGGCTTTGGTTTTCCATACAAATATCTGGGATGATTCAAATCCAGCTGCTAGATTATACAAAACATGGAAGTGTAATTAACTCATGATTATTGAATATAAAAAAAGAGAGAACTAAATAATGTTATTTTTTAGAGCCAATGTCCTAATTGTATCATTAAGCAACCAAGAGCTTTCATCTCAGTTTTCTGCTTATTAATTTAAAATAAAATGTGAAATTTTGCCAAATTTTGGATCAAATATTTTTTTCAGTTCTTTCATTTTCATTCTTTCTTGAACGTCTGGAATTTATCTCAAGACCAAATGTGCTGAAATAATGAGGGATGATATTTGACATAATGAGGGGATGGTATCCAAGCCTGAACCTTTACAAGAACATTGCATGACAGTTCCAGCCCAAATTTGCCAAACCGACAATTATTTGTCTCAAGTTCTAAAAATCATGCAAAATGCTGTTGGTTTCCGGAGGAGGAAGGAACACTTAATGAAGGTGGTATTGAGAAATATAACTGCTTTTGAAAAAAAGCGGGATTCCACAGAACACAAGGAAATGGGAACTGAGTAAATGTCATATTTACTAGCAATAGTCCTATTTGGTAATGAAATATTCTGTCTAGAAGAGCGGCAAAATTAGACTGGATGAAACACCGAGGAAAATATCAGAGGGAACAATAATGTCTTAGCAAAAAGGACAAGATGATCTACCCAGTGGACTCTTGCAATTGTTACAATTCAAATCAGTGCCTGCTGTAACTGAGAATGTCTGTAGTCATTGTGTTCCTTTAAAAGAGGCAGAGATGCTGCCAATTATGACAATTGTCATAAAGTACTACATTCACTGAAAATCTGTCGGACATTTTTGATGTTTTTGAAAGGTAATGCAGATATTTCTCCATTCAAGGCTTCATTTAGTTTCATGTGAAAAGAAGGAAAGAAGAAGAGTGGAAGAGAGACATTTCTGTTCATGTACACCATATCCTTCAAAGGTGGAGACCAGGCAGGAAGACTCAAAAGAACAAATTCAGGAATAAGTAGTTGAACCTGACGTGTTTAATCAGCAGCTGATCCTGAACCTGAGAGAGAGAGTTTCATTATTGACAAACCTTTCTTTATAATTTAAATGGTTTCACCATTGAAGAACTGAGCTGCCCAGGCTCCCCAATGGGAAGTTTTTAATAGTGATATAAGAGCTCTATCCCATCTAAAGCCATGTTCAACTGGTGTTTCTTTACCCTCTGTATTGCAACAAACCTGCTAGAATGCTCCTGCCTCCAGCTCCCTAAGGCTCCCCTCCTTATGTCCTCACTTGCAGAACAGGTCCTGGCAGGGACTGCAAAGCTTGCACAGGTGATGGGCTCAGAAAAGCTGCTTTCTCACACAACAGCAAATTAACCCCAGTATCTTTGCTCTGTGACAACTGTCCACATGCAGGATGTTGTGATACCTGTCATCCAACTTTCTCTGTCCATATGTCAGACAACTCAATTGAATCATTCTGTCTGACACTATGATCCCTAAAGATACAGATGTCAGCAGGGGACCATTCATCACATTTGAAAGTAGGTGTTTAAATACGGTGAAATGTTCTCAGGATGTGAGCAGCTCTGCTCCACTGGGTGTAGAAGATCTGTATCTCCACAGATATCTGTCTATATCCAACTCTATCCATCTCTTTCTCCATCTCCCTCCCTCGCAGTCCTCCACCTTGTATCTTTATCATCTCTATAGGTGAATTAGAGGATACAAAAAGCTTTCCAAAAGTTAAAGATACTGAGGTAAATTTGAGCTTCATTCACATATTCTGCCTTCCACATAGGATAATTTGACATCACTCTAACAACAAATGGGTCAAAATGGTAATTAAGATATTCTGGTACAGCAGTTTGGAAGACCTGGTTTACCTTTTGTCTGCGACATCTGGGAAAATGGTCACAATACTCTTTCAGGCATACAATAGCACAGGGAGTGGCAGACTGAAGAAACTGGACCACTTCCACTTTCACTGCTTTATGCAACACTTGGTTTCTAGGAACTGCATTGAAAAGACTTTCTAAAGGGCAAAACGGTGGTGAAAGGCAGGTTTGCTTTCCCATAATAGTATATGCATTAGCTCCTCTCCAAGAATATCTGTGCAGGAGGACATGGAGCAGTCAACTGGGAAATGAAAAATGGGAGTACAGAATTAGATTAGCAAGGTAAAGATATTCTGATCACAAAGGGATCTTTTACTTATAAAGTAAGGGCACTGCTGAAACCTGAATCAAGGCTAAAGTAAATTTGACCAGACTCTTGGCCACAGACATGCTAATAAAAACCTGAAAGTCTCATGTTAGCAATCAAGAGACTGTAATTTGCAGTACAAAATAAATTCATGAAATCTTTATGAAACTTCAAAACAAGATCTCATTCAGAGTCTCCAAATTGCCTTCAGTAACTTTATTTCCTTTACAAGGGATAGAAAACTGTAAGGCATTGAAGCAGAATAAAAATGATGAAGGTTTTTCAATGAGCTCATTGTAGGAATAAAGAAAATAAACTATCAAACTGGCCTTTATTGTCAAGGTAAAGAGACATTTTTGTGCTGAACATTTCTGCACTGATTTGTGAGACACACTGTCTCCATGTAAAGTTTACATCTATATCCTATTCACATTTTGGTCCTGAATACAGCAAGAAAAAATAGGTTAAAATAACTGGGAATTATTCTCCAAAAAATTATGTCACCATTACCTCAGAGTAAATGCGTCTTTAGTTTTTTGTTGCTCCTTAAATAGCTTTTTTGTGCTGCTAGAGTTTAAGCACTGCTGGAACTCTGTCAATTCTTGACCTTATTTTTTTCTTGCCTAAGTAAGGAAAACTCCCAGCTGATTGTAAGAGTGCTCTGTTGCCATTACAAAAGACCCTCTTCTTTGGCAAAAAAAAAAGCTGAATTTCCGGTGTGAGATCATCAGGTTCAAGAAAAGGAGAAAAAATGCTCTTAAAAAAATAACTGAAGCAGACAGCAGAGCAGGAATTGGTGATTATCTGGCAGACAGTCAGATCAACAGTCATGGCAAGGAACGAGGAACACTGGCTCTGCAGCTGCAGGCTAAAAAAAAATTGGTGAGTCTAAACAGTGAGCATTTATCAACAACTGGAAGCATTTAGACAAAGCAACTAATTTTTCATTGTTCTCCTTTATAAAAATTTTTTTTGCTACATTTTTCTCCAGTCAGAAAGGCAATTAACATACAGAGTTCTCATCACTTCTTCTGAGAGCTTTCTCTCCTTTCTAGGACTGACGAAGTAGAGCTGGTTGCATACAAACAGTTCTTGGCATGACTAAAAGATCTGAGGGCAAGGCAGATAGTCTGCATAGTTTGTTTATTTTTAATGGGATAACAGAGGCACTGTTCCAAACAAGCTGAATTCTGGTGGGAAAGAGCTTGTCCTTCCCCAGTTATGCTCTGTGTTCAAAGTACTCTTTAGAATTTTAGGGCCTTGACCAGGTAATGCTTGGTCCCCTTCAGACACCTTGGGCTATACTGCTGAGACAGAGAGAAGCAGAGTTCATGGACTGATCTCTTTTAATGAAATTTCTGTTTACTTGGAGACCTCACAAAGTTGAGAGAGGCACCACAGGCTTGCTCTCTTCTCTTACTACTGTGGCTTCTCAGAAGGAGGTGTGCACTGGAGTTGTTAAAAATTGGAGTAGAAATAAACATGTGATTTTTAAAAGTAAGTTATGAGTGGTGGGATGTGACACTAATGACACAGTTTTGCTTTTACTGTAATCAAGAGGATAAAGTCACAGAGCAACCACACTGTAATCATGAGATATCCTTGTCTTACTCCTTACGATTTCCTTTGGCAAGTGCACCATGCTGGTACAATCTGTCCCTATCCTCCTCAGCATGCAACAGAGGGCGTTTTCCTTTCTTTTCTTTGTGAATTCAGAGATTGTGCATATAACATGGAGCCAAATGCTTTGTAAAGTGTAAATACAGAGGGAAAGCTCAGCATACATATGAGTGCATCCTAGGCAGGAGAGTACGTAGATTTGAGGGAAAACCCTCCCTGTCAATATACCTTCTAGAGTCTGTAAAAGAAGATTAGATAAACACAAAAAAAAAAAAAATGTCAGAAAGCAGTTTTTTCCTATCGGAAAAGCGACTGGATGTTCTAACCATTTTTTATTATCTTCTGTCAGATACATCAACTGAGGGCTTAGCCCTTCATTTATTCTAATTGTATGTAATTCATTGCATTGAGAATTAACTAGGTGGCAGTAATCACTCAGTGATCTCAGATGTATGTACTAAAACTTACGAGGTTCTTGTCAGATTAAAATTGGGGGAGGGGAAGGATGGACAAGTTTCATGTCTTAAAAGAATATTTTGTCTTAATTGAGCTTTGCAGGAGCTTATGTACCAGATGTATTACCAGCACAAAGAAAGCATTCAGGGGTCCTGGTTCATCACTGATATTGCAGATGCACAGAGCCTTTAACTCTATGTGCTATAAAGAGCTACTGAATTCAGAGAAGTTTATGTTTAGTTCTCAAACTGTTAACAGAAAATAAATACTGTTCAGAATACTATCCACTGTTGCTTCATCCTCACATGTACATCAGTGTTCTACTTTTCTTTACATTAAATGTGTGCCACATAGGAATGCATGGGGAGAGAAAAATAAGAAGAAAGAGGTGGAGTTCTGTACTAGTTTGAAAAGAAACCAGTGGGAGATCACAAGTCATAAATATAATTTAGTGGGAAAATTAAAATAAGTGCAATAGTATGAGAACACTGACAGAGTCAGGATACAACCTGACACCCTCTTAGTCAGGGTGGTAGTAGCAGTCCAGATGAAGTGGTCTTGTTGAAGCAGTGATCCTGTAGAAGGGTCTGGTCTTCACCTAAAGGCCCAGTGGTAGCCCTTGTCCTCTGGCAGTCCAGTATGTAAGAGCTCTTTGTGCTGTTCCAAACCCCAGATTATATCCAGGTGGGAATGCTTGGCTCCTCCCCCCTGGGAGGAGCATCTCACAGTGGGCTGATGTAATTCTATGAGTCATGGGGTGGGTCCTTGATAGCCCATTAACAGAGATAGTCCCCAGAGAGAGTTATCAGGGGTGAGTCATGGTAGGAGATAACGAACACTGCCCCACCTGCTTTAACAGCTTGTGAAATGATAATAGAATACATGCTTTTGGTTACATCTTATATTGTAACCTAGGACAAGTTCTGATGGAACTGACAAAATAGTTAAAAAAAAGAATACAAAATATGGTGTAAAGCTTGATACAAGCCTGTGTTTCCTAAAAAGCATTTATTATGAAATTACTGTAGACAAAAAAAATTTTTCTCCAGTCTGTGTCCGTAGCAGCAACTGGGAGGACAAGAATAGAGGTAAACTGTAAGCTATAAGAGCCTCTTCATTGTACAGCTTCCAGGATAGAGGCTCCACTAGAAATACAACTCTGTAGAGATCTCACTTCAAAATCTTTTGGTGGGAAGGTGGTCAGCTTCTGGCTGTGAAAACTTGAGGGTTTATTTGTCCCTCAGTCCGTAGTTTCCTCCTGATTTTTAGGAGACTGGCTGATTTATAGACAGATTTGAGAAGGTTGCTTGATTTTACTTGTAAGGGTTTTTTAGAGTTTTCTCAATTTTGAACTAATGCAGTTCAGTCAATGTCTGTCTAGTCTGGGACTAGATGTTTTCAAATTATGTCTGTGAGTTCATGCTACAAAGCTCTTACTAGTTCTGTGGTGACACTGTAGAATATACTACTTGACAAGCATGAAAAAAGAAAATAGAAATACAGTACACCAGACAGAAATTCCTCTGAAGGAATGTGAAAAGACTACACTGATGTGAGGGCAGTGCCTTTTGTTCATGACCACATGTATGAGTGGAAGGAAACACAACATGCACATCTCAGTAGGTCATTAAGCATGAAAATTCTCGAGTAAGTTATGATCGTATTTTGGAACTGACTGTACTCTTTCTGTAATATGAACCCTTGAAATTCGTTATTATTTTTGGAAATAAGTGTACATTTGCTCCAAATTCAATGGTAAAATTAATGATTGGTTGCATCTGTACTAATGAGTAGGAAGTTTTTCCCAGTCTTGTTAGAAGTGATTTGACAAAGTTAGCTGCAGAATGAACCTCCTCAGAACTTTCACTCAGGAATGGGGAAACAAGATAAGAGAATATTTGTTGACTCTTTGAGCAGAGGAAGAAGCCACTGGCATGCATTTTTGTGGAAGAGCTATTATAACAACCAGCAGTGGCAACAGAACATTCACACAATTTCCAGCATGGAAGTGCTTTGGACTGATGCTATTAAAGAATCAAACGTGATGTCTTAGTAAATATGTATTAAAATAATTATTTTTCCTGACTAAGGATCCCTTGTGAAATTCACAATAAAACTCTGGAGTCAAAAGGAAAAGAATCATAAGTAAAGACATTTATGAAACTTCTGAAAACTGAAGGGAAAGGAAATGATACCGTTAATGTAGCAGATTCTTAAAATAGTGTGTGACTGAGTAGAAATGCTTCTATACAAGGACTGCAATGTAACAGAGACACCCACATCACTGTAATGCAACTTTCCCCCTCTCACATTTTCCTTGGTTGAGTTCATATTTTTTCTTTTTTTCATAATAAGATCATCAGGAATACAGGAGTTTTTTTCTCCTTTATCCATACACGTTAGTCACCTATTTTCCCACTGATTATAAATGAAACATTGGTTGTGCTTCACTGAGTCTGCATGGCGACTGAAAGTAGGTTCTTTATATTATTACCAATAAATAAATAAACAAACAAGCAAATAAAAATAACTGTATGCCAAAGGCTGTTCCATGTATTTATTCAAGGCTTCAAATTATGAGAGAATTTACAAGGATCAGTACAGCACCCAAGGGCTGTGCAGAGCTGACATGGAAGAAGTGAATCTCAGCCAGTGTTAAAGGGAAGGGGAAGTAGGAGAGGAGGGAAACACAAGCTCTGCACTCCTCTTTGGCATTGCTTTCCACTTAGTACACACTGACTTATTTACTCCACTGCATATCTGAAAAGTGTCGGGTACATTTGTTTTTATCCACCGTTGATATCACTGTGGATAGTTTACTGCACGCAGTGTGAAGCAATGGAGAAGATTGCTATAGTCTTTTATCATATCCCAAATCCATGTTGTTGTGCTACAAGGTGTGACATTTTAGTCATTAGTTTTACCACAGTGAATATAAAACATATGTTTGGAGGAACATGCATAAACGTATATATATGTATACAGAGTGCTCCTGCAAGTTATATTATTGCAAACAAAAACTTTAATATAATGATAGGATTATCATATTAATGTGTTATGATTTAAGTCTCTGATGTTACTCTATAACAGTGATGGCACAAAGGTATTGCAATGAAAAATCTTAATTATAGTCCTTCCACTAATTGCTATTATGTATTTTAAAGCATTGGTCAGTTTGGGTTTTTTTTTTTCTTTTTTTAATTCCTGACACTCCCTGCAAGAAAGGAGAGAAAACTGGACTACATTCTGGAGTCACCTTTATTAGACCCTATTATCTTCTGGATCTACATTTTAGCATTTTGTTGCTACAGCATTCAGAGATCACTAGAGGATCATCCGTTTAATATTAAGCCTTCATAATGTCTGCAGGATTTTGATTCAGTTTTATTATCAGGAAATCCTTCCAGGAGAGAGAAACACAACTGAGCTTAACTTTTATTCTTGCTCTTTTTTAATCTAAAATAGACACTTTCTGACTGAATGCTGAATGCCTCTTGTTTTGAAAAAATACTGCTAAGAGCTGAGGATTACCCTCTAGACTCTATGGCTTGCTGCAAGGGTGCAGCATTATGTGAGAAGGGGAATTTGCTGAGTCTTGAAGTCGTGCTTGCAACTGATTTTATGCTTACATTTCCCTTCATAAAAGTTATTGCTTGTTCAACTCTTAAGTAAAGTTTCCAACTTGAAACAGGCAAACTGATGGAAGCCAAGACATCAGTCAAATGTTCCAACCTTAAACATAAAGTCTAACATTTTATGTTTATAGTGGTTTGTTTGGGGTTGCTTTATTTTTAAATTCCTTATTATTTGGGGACCTTCTTATATGATCCTTCATCTTGGAATTAAAATGTCATTGCTGTACTTTTGGACATCTTTGGACCTGCATAGAATAAAATGTACTAGGAAGACACCAGGATATACTGGATTGTTTTCTGTGGTTATATTTTCAGATGAGTTTTCCAGGCTCAGGTACTATAATTAAAAATTATTAAGATATATAATAACAGATTATTTTGAAGTTACAACTTATCATAAATGGATCTGAAAATACAGAACTGTTAAAATCAGCTAGCCAAGATCCAGATTCATACTCTGTTAAAATTTCATCTGATTGAATAACAGTTGCAGATATACTTACATCAAATTTTAAAGCATTTCATGAGTGCATATTGCCATTTTCAAGACAAAGAACAGTAGGGTCATAAAGCACTCATTCTATTAGAGGTAGCCAAGTCATGCTTTGAAAGAAAGAGTTGAATAAGTTAGAATATATAATTTTTATGTGAGAAGTGATGTTTGAGGAGGGATTTGGAAGAAAAATGGCTGAATGCCAGTGGCACTAGTTTGGAAATGATTTGCATTTTATTATTCTGATCTCTCTGCACCAAGATTATAAATTGATAAGTTACTGAGATTCATACAAATTATATACAAAATCTCCAAAGAAATCCTGCCACATTAAAAACCCATGAAAATTAAAAAATGTAATTTCTGAAACAGAATGTCACTACTTGAATTCTATCCCTGTGCACTTGTGTATTACAAAGCAGCCTTAAAATTGCATGACCATTCACTAGCGTAGTCACAATACTTTGTGACTTTTCTATCCACTGAGTCAGACTGCTAATTTATATTCTTTATTTTCTTTCTGTGCTGTGTGATCCAGTTTTGCTCCATCTAGTTTACTTATCTGGCTCTACACTGTGTTCATCCTCTGATTAACTGATTGCTTTCACATCTCAAGTCACCATCAGTTTGGTTTGACTTCCTTTTGTGTTTACCACTCTGATTTTAGAACCATCTGCAGAAGTATTAACCATTTACTCTACAAGTGCGTATGCACAAATCAGCTCCTGAGGTGGTGGTGGGTAAGGAGCCAATCTTATCCTAATGAGTGGGTTCAAAAGCCTAATTTTGTCCCTTCCTCTGAAAAATGTAGGCAGTAAAATTTTGTCTGTCTTACTATTAATAGATACTGCATCTCTGTGACCAGAGCCAGTCTGGGAACCAGAAGAGACTACATGAATGCACTGGGATTGGAGAACTCTGAAACTATTTGGACCAAAGATCCCAATCCTGTGCTGAACTGTTCCTTTACTGAGGAAAAGTCAGGAACCAGCGTACTCCTTTCCCTAAGCAGCAGAGCACTGTGTTCAAAAGAGTGCTTGCAAGAGTGATCCTTTATTGCAGACATCCACACACCATAGGTGCAGGTCTCTGCTGTCTGTCCTTGAGGAGTGTAGTTTGCTCTCCAGCTGGTTAGCATTTATGCAGTAATCAGCAGGAAGAACTAAGTGGAGCTGCAGTGTTCCTGTGTAGCTCAGCAGAAAAATGTTCTCTGCTCTGCATTTCTTTGGACTGCTCAAATAAATTCTAATCGACAGGCTTCAGCAGCACAGCCATTACACATGCACTCACCATTGCACTCACCAGGGAAAGATTGAGCTGCATGGAGTGCTAACAATGAATAGGCCAAAAGTATCTTGTGGAGATGCAATAGTGAGATTTTAGGATTATACACTTTCATTGATTTCCACAAAGTATTTAAATTATTTTTTTTGCCAGAATAGCCAGGAATGATCATAATGTAGGGTTTGCTTTTGGTTGGTTTTTTTTTTCTGGAGGGCAGAAAAGCATAAATGTTATGGAAGGAGGTCTATTAACTACTGAATATAACATTACTGAATTCATAAATGACAAGATAACTTTTTTTTTCCCTTGAAATAATTTAGGGCAACTACACCTCCTCCACTGCAATGGCAGATGGAAGTGGGAGGGAGTTCATGCTCTCTGATCGTGCTCTGGGAGATGGCTGCATGAACCTTATGGTGCCTGCCCTTCAACAGAAAAGAACAAGTTTGTAACAGGATGAGAGATCCACCCAGGAAGAATCCTTTGAGTGATCAGCAGCACTGCACTGCCTTTTTACTTCAGTCTGTTCATCACGAGACCTTTTGCTCAGTTCTTCCAGAATGCAAAAAGCATTTGTCTGGCCTACATGTAACTGCTTAAAATAAAATTCTTCCATGAGCATCATATTATCTGTGGTATATTTCTATCCAGTGCAATGCATTAACTTAACCTGGATAACATGTCATTTCATGTAATCCCTAGATGATAATTTAACTGAAATATTCTAGGGAGTCATTATGAGTGTCTTATCCAGAGTATCAGAGAGGGAAATAATTGCATGCACTTGACAGAATGAAATGCTTGTAAAAACCAGTGATTTTATCTGTTGCACTTGAATACAAGACAGATTTTATTTACTTCCTCTAAATGGAAAAGAAATCTCAATGAAAAATCTTACATTGGTGTTAATTTGGTTTAGTTGCTTAAAGGCTGGGTCCCTACACTCCCCACTTCAGTATCTTCTCTGCCAAAATACTGTAAATTCTGCATAAACAACCAGTATCCTGGCACAATGCCCTATAAAATTCTTGTCTCCCGGTTTCACTTGGTTAATTTTTTTCTTTTTCGCCTAAACACCTAGACAATAACAGGTTTACTCTCAACTTCACCAATATAATTCATGGCGACAATTTTCCTTTCTTTCACTTAGGTATTGGTTTTGCTTATTCTTGCTGTCAATCTTTATTGACTACAGGAAGAAGCACTTATTATTATTGGCATTTAAGCCATTAGAGTTTACTGGGCAAAATTTTATTGCTTGCTGTTTAAGAATTTGCAAATATTGGATGCCCTGTTCTCTACAAGCATTTCATGTTCTCTGTCTCTCCTAATATGTAATTATGTATAAAATGGGTTCTGTAGTGGCACAAAGAAGCTTTGTGGATATCCTTACCAACATCATAGGACAGTTTCTTGGTAGATTAACAATGGTAAGAGTGCACAGGAGTTCAGGGTTCATAGATCTAGTGCCTATAAGTGGCTTTCAGTTAGAAGTCTAAGTGCTAGCTATTCACATTTTTATAATGAATCTGCAGCTCTGAAAAGGAAAGCAAATAATGATTAACAACAGTGCATCAGAGAAGAAAGAGAATTCCCTCTGTGGGAAGAATATTATTGTGGAAGTGAAAAAGAAAAAATGAAATGTTTAATAATATTCCTTGTTGAATCACTATTTCTGGAAGCCTGCAATCAGGAATGTAAAAAAAGGCTACTATAAATATTACAACGTATAATTAAAAAATGTGTAGAAGGGAAACACTTTTATCCTGTTTGGGCAATTAGACACACCTCCTCAATGCACTCAGAAATAGTTCTTCTTCTTCACTGAATTCTCTACTTATTCTTATTTCTTGGTATCCTGATAATGCTCTGGAGTTTTCCTCTTTATTCTTTCAAGAACACATAGAATCTTATGTTTTTAAACAATCCAAACAAATAACTCTCACAATCCTTTCTATTATATGGAAATATTATATTGTATGGGTATTTTGCCTGAGAGGCAAAATTTTCTGAGATAGACAAAATTCCCCTGGATTTATGGGCAAACAAAATCAGAAGGGATAGATGAGGGTCTATTTTCCCTATCCCCCTGATTTGTTTGTTTTTAGGTTTAAAGCTACCTAAACTGAGATTGCTTTGCATTTAATTTGTAATAGTGTTGCTGGCTATAATTTTTTATGATGACACTGTTCAGAACCCGAGGCATATTATGACCCTATGGTATTTGTCAGAGCAGAAATACAGAGCAGATAAATGGTCTCTATAGCCCTTTCAGGGTCCCTACCTTTACAGCCTAATACCTATAACAGAAAAATGGAAATACAGGTTAACAGAGAAGCGGAAAAAGCAGTGATCCGGTCTTGTCCTTGGCGTTTTTGGAGTTTAGCAACTATAGGGTTTTTTTATGTATTACAGTTATAGAGAGTATTAAAGAGGGAAAACAAAAAAGGAATGTTTGTGGAGGCTTACAGGGAGTATGGAAGAAAGCTCAAACAAGAAAAATGATGGTGGACTCCCACAAAATGAATGAATGATAACAACAACAGGAGACATTACAAAGAGTGGAAACAAGTACCCTTTCTTCAGTGCAGCAGAGAAGTTGTGAAGAATTTGCATCAGTCTAAGCTGCGGGCTGTAAGAATGTTTTTGATAGCTGCTTCATGGATGGCTGTGTGCATGGTAAGATTGCATGCACCAGTGACAGAGTAATCAAGCCACAAAACAAGGAACAGAATTTGACGTATTTAATTGCCCAAAAGGATAGGAAAGAGTCTCCAATATTTAGCCATAGTGAGGAGATGAGGACTACAAAAAGATCTTAATGTACATTTTTATTTAGCTTATGATCTTCAGTGGCAGTCTCTAAAATGACATTCTTGCCACTGATTAATAATAATTATAATAATTAGGTTTATCCATACTTTCTGTAGCAAACCTTTTTCTATATTTCATAACATTTTCTGAAATAAAAATGCTGGAAATTTGTGCTGTTTCCTTCTGGTTGAATCATCAAGCCAATAAGCACAACACTTCTAGAGGTAGCTATGGCTTCCAAAACTACTTTCTGAGTATATTTCACTGCATGTACAAACTTTGTCATTAAAGAAATGCTAACTCAAATGGCATTATTGTGAGATACTAAAAAGTGTTAATATGAAGTTCATATGGCTCCCTCAAGATTTCACGTGGTATAATCTGTAATGATAATAGACTCTTTCCCACTGTGTGTTTGGTGTCACAGCTGAAGCATTTTGTTCTCATAGTCAGAAAAAGATGCATGTCCAGGTGGGGTCATGCCAGTTCAGTAGGAAGAAATAACCCAGAAAATACTGAAAATTAGATTTGTGTAATTTTTCCGTTATATATTGAGCTTCTCATAGAAGAAAAGTGGTTATTCTGGGGCATCACTGGTAAAGAGACATAAAGAGCATTCTCATTGCAAGATGTGCCTCAGATGTATTCCCCATGGTTACTACCAGTGCCTGGCAATTTCTTTGTGCTGGCAGGTTTTTCATTCCCAATTTCCACCCTGTTAGACAGATGTGCAGCATATTTCTACTCAAATGTTTTGTCAAAAGCTCTATGCAATATAACATACTAAAATCCAGCAAAGTAGTATGCATTTAGACATTAGGTCTGATATGCTAATGTTTCGCTATTATCCCCCTGTACACTGAAAGAATTGGCCTTCATGTACAGAAGTTATATTTATGCATCTTGAGTTTTGTTCATGAAAAGGTAATGGTCTTAATTTTGTAAGATAACAATAGCTTTACTTCTGGCTGAAACCAAAATCAAAGCAAGATACAAAGGAAAGAAGCTGAAAAAACATGAAAATCCTAAGACAAACCATCAAGAGGGAATAAATTTTTAAGAAAAGTTTAAGACATAAACAAAAATCTTAGCACTTCACAACAGTCCAAGAAGGTTGTAAGTTCAGAAATCAGTGTATAGATTACACTGATCTTTATATGACAGTAATATTGATACCATTCTCCTTGCTACATAAACATTGCAGAATATTTTAGTGAAGTCAGCAACTTTTTTCTACTGCGTATCTTAATTAGTAAATCCTTTTTAACAAAATAAGCAATTAATCTAAACCAGCATCATCTAGGAGACTACAGGAAGGACAAGCATTTATTTTGATCAAAGAATTGCTAACAGGAATATTTATAAAAATTAATAATGAAGCAGAGTATCTTAATGAATTACTCTGTGGAAACTTCAGATGAACGTACCATATGCACGGGGGAAAAAGAGTGCCTTGGTAACTTGTCATTATAACAGGCAGATAAATGTAGAACAATTATGAATATGGTTCACTTTATTTATATTCCCACTCCTGCATCTTAACTGTTACAACCAGTTTATAAAATTTCAAACTTTAAATTCTATTTATCGCAATTAAATTATTGCTCTCTACCATGGCTTGGGCCTTTTATACACATTAGGTAAACATATAGATCATGAGCGAGGGATAGAATATTGGAATCATCTGTTAGGAATACCTGGGTTACATAGGAAATGGGAAAGTAGATTGGTCTGTCCTAATTTAGGCATTTAGAGAACTCACTCTGTGGTCCGTGGAGAGAAATAAGAGTATAGAGCCAATGATTCATTTCTTCCTATGTCTGAAACAGATCAAACTTATCACTCTCTAGTGGAACCCATTTCTTTCCATTGACTATCACAGGAGTCCAGGATGCCTGGTTGCTCCTTAAACACCTAGTATGAGGTGAGAGAAACTCATACCTTGGGACTAGTCAAACTACCTTAGCAGTAAGGGTGTCTTTCCATTTTAGCTCTGAAACTGGAACTAGCTCTAATCCCTAGACCCATCATTACTTAAAATATTTCTTAGAAATCTCAATAAATTACAAATTATAAGTGTGGAACAAGAGAATTGAAATGAGGACTAGGAAGGTAGAGCCATAAATCAGGTCAGGACATTATATCAAGTTCGGATGTTACGGTATTGATGTGTGGACAACTGTCGGATCTGGGGGGTGTTCTGGTGGGGTGCTATGACTTTTTAATAGAAAGTCGCTCAGCAGCCACTGCATTCACACAGACACACACACACACACACGCTCCGGATAGCTTCTTTGACAAGCTGACGGCAAAGAGGCAGGAAGGGTCTTTGTGTGGAATTTCTACGGCAGAGATTTATTTGAGCTCCATCATGAAGGGTAGCCAGGGACCAAAGACCTTGGGGGAATGGAGGGTCCCAGGTTATATACAGGGGTGGGGAAAGCATCAGGGACATAGGCGGGATTAGGGTACAGGAGCTAATGGGAAAATCTGAGGGAGTGGCAAGGAACAAGGTCCAATGGGACAGTGGGGTGGCTAGAATTTTCTAATTAAGGAGCAGATAAAGTAAGGGGGTGGGGAGGCCAACTGGGGAACCAGAACTGGGATACATTTCCATAAGAGAACAAGGCATTCTGGGGGAGGCCTTTTTAGTCACTTTAACCTGGGGAGCTCTCTCAGGGTCTGTCCCTTTCACTGGCTCCCACAGACAACCATGCAGGTAAAAAACTTTTTCCGTGATTGGGCTCAGAGGACAGTGGTTAATGGTTGATTATCTACCTGGAGTTTGGTAACAAGTGGGGGATCTCAAGAGTCCACTGTGGTCTTCATCAATGACCTGGAGGAAGCACCAATGTGCGCTTTTATTAAGTCTGTAGATGATAATACCAAACTGTGGAGGACCAATCAAGATGCTCAAGTGCAGGGGCACTCTCCAAGGGACCTAGATAGGCTGGAGAAATGGACTGACAGGAATCTTATGAAATTCATAGAGGACACATGCAAATTCCTGCACCTGGGGAGGAAGACGATACAGGCTAAGGACAGAGAGCTGGGGAGCAGCTCTGTGGAAAGGGAATTGATGGTCTGCTGGACAGCAAGGTGAGCATGAGCCAGCAGTGCCCTGGCACAACAGCCTCTTGGGCTGCATTAACAGGATCAAAAACAGTACATAAAAAGGAGGGATTAGCCCCTTTGCTTAGTTCTCATCAGTTTTTGTTCCCCCAGTACAAGATGGTCATCAGTATCTGGAGTCAGTTCAGCTTATGGCCACCATGATGGCTCAGGCCTAGAGCACTTGCCCTGTGAAGAGAGGCTGAGAGGGGTTGTCCACCCTGAAGAATAGATGACTTTGAGGGAACAGAACCACATCACTTAATACCTGTGGGGAGGCTATTAAAAAGATAGAGCCAAGCTTTTCCAGAAGTATATAGAATCAGAGAATCTGAAAATCATTAAAATTGGAAGAGACACACCTCAGTTATATAGTCCAACATGTCTGCTGAAGAAGAGTCAGTGAAGCCTGCCCAAAATTATATAGTGAGAGAATGGCACATGAATTGAAACAAGGGAGATCCAGATGGATGTAAGGAGAAACTTTTTTCTTGAGAATACAGCCAAACATTGTAAGAGGTTACTCAGAGAGATTATATAGTCTCTTTTCTTCTTTAAGGGTCTTTAAGACTCAACTGGATGTAGGACTTCCTGAGGTTCTTTATAATCTGAGCAATCCCATAAGAAGTATCCTTTTCTGTATATACATGGTCAGAAAAAGAGCTATAGCTAGTGGTCAAATTTTTGGTTCATTAATCCCTACTTGAGCACATCATGAATTTGTCAAGGTATGTAAGTTTATCAGGTTCTACTTGAAAAGGTGCTAATGCTCTTATTAAAAGGCTGTTAATGCTGAACACCTGTGCTTTAATTGTTAGAAATCTCTTTCTAATTTGTAGCCTAAATTTTTAATGGGTTTTGTGCTCTGTTTTTGTACCAACTTAATGATTAAACTTAAGTGATTTTTGCTCCTCCCAGGAATTTACCTGCTTGGTGCCTTTATAGGCAGCAGTGATGTTGCTTTTGTTTTTTGTTTTGTTAGGCTAAATAAAGTGAACTCTTGTATGCCCCTCTCAGGAGAAATGTTCTTCATTCCCTTCTTCATGCTAGCTACTTATTTCAGTACCTGTCCCATTCATTTTTCCTGAACATGAGGCCAGGATTTGGTGCTAGTCTGTGCTCAGAGATTTTAGCAATACAGGATGACACATGTTACCATCTCGGACAGACAATCGCTTCCTCCTTGAACAGTGGCTTACAGTTTCGTACAGACATTGCATAATATTGGGTGAAACTAATCAGATTTTGGCTCCCCTGTCCTGCCTCCTTGCTTAGCCTTGCGTGCTGTGCTAACAAGGGAGTGCTTGAGTATGTGAAGCCTTAGGGCGTGTCCCAAACTGTGAATTTGGATGCACCAATATTTACATGTTCAGTATATGAGCTCACAAAAGAAATAAGTTATCTTGTAAATGTGTCATCTCATAATAGAGCAGTCACTATTTGGAGCATTTTCATCTGTATTGAAAATGTTAGACTTTCTCCAAAGCCAGCAGTAGCTGGGAAAGAAAATTACTGAAGGCACTCACAAATCAGCAGGCATCCAGATTTTCTGGCCTCCTCAGTGAATTTTGACAATCTGGAATACCTTTGAATAATGAAACACCTATTGTGCAAGCCTGACAAACCCAGTGACCAGAACACTTATCACACAAGTCCCAGTTAGCAATGTTTTTTATTGCACTGGCAAAATGCTAACATATAGTCCTTTCTCCTCTTAAAAATGTGTAAGAACTAGATAAATTATTCATGTCGAACTTTTGTGAATTGCTTCTGATTCAGTTCTTTAAAGTCTGAAAAGCACATCTGGACATGCATCAGTAAATAAACAGGCTAGGCTTCCCTTGAAACAGCTTGTACTTTGGAAATAACCACATAATTTGAGATCAGGGTGACCCTGGTATTTAGTTGAATAGCGTTAAAGCATTCCATCAACAGGAATTAAAAGATCCAAGCCGAGATCAATTTGCTGACCTGATGAAAACTGGGATTTGCAATGCTGATTTGCTGTGATGGCAACAGCCTTATCCAGTTAATTGCATAAATAAAATTATCGGTTTTCCCCTTCAATATTACAGTTTTCCTTAAAAATTCTCAAAACTGGGGCATTTGCAAGGCATTCTGGAGAAAATAATAGCTTACAGTATTCAAGTGTGTCAGCATATCTAGACTCATATTAGTATGTCCAACAACGAAGGATTCAAATGGAAACTGTAATGATTATAATCCTACAGCGCTCACATTAGATATGCTTCCTATATGTAAAGTTTAGATTTTTTTTGCACAATTTTATGTTTTATTAAGATAAAATAGAACATAAGTTTAAGAGGGAACAAAAAACCTGAAGTGACACTAAAAATAATAGGGACTTGCAACTACTTATGCATTATTTGAAAATGTCACTGTTAACTTACCTATATTCTTATTTATATGCAAAAGGAGGAAATTAAGAAGTCACTTTGTTAATTTTTTTAGGGCTAAATATTAACATATCTTTTTAGAAATAGGATTTTTCTGTATGCCTTAGGTTTCCTCCTACCCACAATTTAATTTAATTTAGTTTAATTTAAGACAATTTAAGACAACGTAATTTTAATTAAAAATAAAAACTAAGGACTTCAATATGGTTTGGTTCTGAAGGTAATGCACACTAAAGGCCAATTAGGCCTAAAATGATGCAGAAACTGTGCATGAATTGCTAAAATCACAGTCAGGGTTCTAAAAATTCTTGCTCAGTTGTCTTTTACTGTGGTATCCTCCTTTAATTTCTGCAGCACTTGATACTGCATTTCACAGAGGCACAGAAGAGTCTGAAGCTTGCAGCATTAGTTCATATCTGAGCCTTGGTGGAAAGGACAGGCTGGATACTTCCTCACAAAACTCCAATCCTTCCATAACTCTAACATCAGTGTTTGGTTGCTGGTTCACGTGTGTTTAGCGTCATCTGAAGAGCCCTGCAGTATCCAAGGCACCCATGCAGTACTAGAGGGACACTTATGCTTTTCTGGAACAGTGTAGGGAAATCAAGAATGATGTTGTAGGGCATACAAAACACACTTACATGTAGAATAATGTGCAGACGTTGCATTTTGTTCAGATCTTACAGGTGATTTGCAGTCTCTGAATCATTGGATGAAAGCCACCTAGGAGACCTTACATTAGCTAACATGGAGCTGAAACCTTATGTTTAAACAAATGAATACTACCCTAATTTCCTAAAAGATGGGCATCTAATGCTATTTGCTGTGCCATAGGGTGTTCTACCAGGCGTCTATCCACCACTTGGGGAGGGCAGTGGTTTTTCCTAATGTCACAGCATCAGACCAGTGAAGCTGTCTTGGATAGCCTGTATCTCAAATAGCATTGGCTGCTTATGTTCAGGTAGCTAGGTCAAGCCCAAAATGTGGATACCCTATGGTTAGTGTGCATATTAACACTGAACTGCATGCATCTATATGTTAGTGTCACTCTGTGAGCTGGTTTTAGTCTATAATTACAGTCAAAGGAAGTCTATGAGTCATGAGGAAATCTAAAGAGTAGAGAACTATTTGGCTGACTACAAGTAAGGACCATTCAGCTTCTCACATAAATGGCTAGTGACTTTTGAAATATCGTAGGATATAAGAGACATCTACATGGGGTTTGGAGATTTGAAACAGGATGTATGGGAGGTCCATGCCTTTATGGAACAAGGTGAATGCCCCATAGGATGGCTTAATGGATTTGGTGGTTCAGTTAAGAGCTGATTCCTGTACTTGAGGACAATGTCCAAGTTGGTGATTTTAAGCTTTTCTCACAGTCAGTGGGGAAAAGGAGACACTTGTAGGGCCTCACTTGACTGTTTTAGGTATCTCCCAAGATGAGATAAATTACCTTGTAGCAGTGGCAGATGGTATGAAAGGACTTTATACAACTATCTTGTATATGTCTTCATTATAGCCCTGTACCTTTGTCTTGTTGAGGAATACCACCAGTGCAGATAGCTCTGTATCCAAGCTGCACTTTGTGCCCTGGGTGGTGAGAAATGGCTGAAGCCCCTGAAATGAGCTGTGAAATGGTGCTGGTCTTTGGCCTAACAAAGGGCAAACTGAGCTACGTCACTGGCCAGAAAGTGGGCTGGCCACCAGAGACTCTGCGGGACCAAACTGAAAATGAGAAGAGCCTAGACCAAAACGCACAACTGGACCAAGAGGCTAATGCAAGGCACATGAAGAGTGTGTGCATAGACTGTAAGGGTATAAAAGCCTAGAGATCACTTTTCTTGGTTTCCTCCCTGGAGGCACCAGCTTGAGTTGTTATATTGCTGCACCATGATTCCATTACTTGAGGGAACCAGATGAGAGACTCTGAGACTCTGCTGTGGGAAACCTGCGGCTGAACCAGTAGGGAAACCTGGTCTGATGGTATGAGGGTGGGGTGTGTAGGGAGTCAAGCATGACACCTGTTTACTCACTGGAGCCTCCCACTATAAAAGACCCAGAGTTAAAGTCTTGGATGGAGTGATTGTAAATCAGAAAGTGGATCCTGAATGGACAGTAAAGAAATTCTTTAAAAAACAGATGAATCTTGCAGGTGTTTGAAAATCTGCAATAGCTTTTGAGCTCCCCTGTGAACTTTTAAGATGTCTGTATCACTCACAGAGCTCTCTCATCTACCTCCAAGACCATTCCAGTCTGTCAGAAAGTGCAAAGTTCTTAGCCAAACTTGGCCTGAGGCAATTTTCCCCCATAATAGCTCCTACACCTGAGCAGATGCCTAACCTAGCTGTTGTGACATGGGCAATGTAGGTTGGCATGCAGGACTCATAGACCCAGCAGAAAAACACATCAAACCCACTAATTCTGATCCGCTATTGTTCCAAGCACTGCAGCCTGGATGGCTCAGAGATTTTTCTCCAGTTATGTTTTCTTGTTCGTTTGTTTTGCTTTTTGTTTTTTTTTTTTTTTTT
>VZTD01005133.1:611101-820065 GCA_013397725.1 Rhagologus leucostigma
TTTTTTTTTTTTTTTTTTTTGCATAAAACCAGTTAGAGTAGCCAATAAATTGAGTTTATTTCTGTTTGTTAGAATGAGCTGATGTATTCATAATGCTATTTTGATACATTTTCTTTCAAACCAGTGAGACTAAGAGACATTCTCAAACACATACATCATGAGCAAGGCAAATTAGTTCAGCACTGATTTGGAATCATTGAGTTGTGTTTGTGCAAGCTAAAGTGCAATTTGCTTTCTTGTCTATATTCAGCAATTTATGAGACTGCCTCAGGACACTAATCAATAGTGCAATAGACACTCTTCAGGTCCAGCTGTTCAATTTAGCCCATGGAACTATGGTCCAGCATATATGTTATACACATATATAGCTATAGATATGGGTTTTTTTTAAAAATGAAGGAAGAAATTTTGAGGCAGTTGTAAAATATACAAAATTATAGACATCTGTTGATAGACGAATGAATCAATCTTTGCAGCTGTTCTACATTTATTAATTTTCTTCCCATTAAATTTTTTATCTTCTGAATAATTTCCAGTGTACAGCTAAAGGCAGTACAAGTTTTCACCTCTCATAAAACACTTTTAATGTACATTTTTATGCTATAATGCTACCGTACTACTCTCACTCTTCCTAAATATTTTAGATTTAGGCTTTAGACCAGTAGTAAACTGGCTTGCTTGTTGAAGATGGGAATGACTTTTTTTTATATCCACTCATGTAGTTTTCTTTGGTTTCTATTAGACATGAATAGGAACCACAGTGTTGAAATTTACATTTTTGAAATGTTGAGAGTTTGCAAGCATGTATAACCAGATGTCATGGAATGAGGGATTTACTGATAGGTAGAGTAGTATTAGAATACCTGTTTTTGTAATATGACATTGCTAGCACGACAGAATACATAACAGCCTGTTTACCTTTTAAATTCATTTGCATTTCCCCTTCTTTTCTAAAAAAAAAAAAAAAAAGAGAATAAGTCATAACCAACTGTAGATATCAAAGAGTAGAAGAGAGTTATGGCAAGTTTAACACAGAGACTACCCTCTGAGCTTCTAAGACTTGCCCTCATCTGTCAGCATTAGGCAGACCACCACTGAGAATAACCATTGTCAGTGTCTGTACTTCCCTTATTGTTTGCTGGAATCCATCCCTAACATTGCTATAACTAAACAATGTTTACCCTCTAATTAGTGAAGATGAATTATGATAAAATTGTTAGGAAGACAATTGCAAGATCTAGGACTTAACTTGAATATTGATGGTTCAATGTACATTGTGGTAGGCTGACCTCGCCTGGCTCCCAGCTGCCCCCCTCAGCCATACTCTTATCCCCCTCATTAAGAGGACAGGGGAGGAAATAAGATCAAAAAGCTCATGGGGTGAGATAAGCACAGGGACGTCACTTATCAAGTTACTGTCATGACCACAACAGGCTCAATTTGGGGGAAAAAAAAATTAATTTATTGCTGATTAAAACCGATTTGGATAGGGATAAACAAAATGAAAAATGAGAACACCTCCCCCACCCTGCTTCCCAGGTCCAGCTTGACTCCTCCACCTCCTTCTCTCACCTCTTGTCTACAGGTCTGTTGATCACATTTTTCATCACTTGCCTTTCACAACTGCTGTGCAACATTTTTCACCCTTTCTTAAATACACCTTCTCACCAATGTCGTCATCTTGGCTGAGGACCTCAGTCGTGTCCTGCAGTAGGTCTGTTCTGGAACTGTCTGGAGCCATCTGGGACTGGGTGTGTTTGGTCTGGGTCAGCCCTGGCCCCTCATCACAGAGCTCACCCCCTTGGCAGCGTTTGGGCACTGGCACCCAGTGCACACAGAGGGAAGCATGAACAAGAAATGTCAGTCAAAAAGGTGCTGAAAAAAACATCAGCTGCAGATTCACATAACTTGCAGCAGCCAAGGTTGATCTGATTTATTCTAGTTTAAGGCATCCTCAAGAGATTAATGGAACCTGTTTTGTTCTAGGACCTTTAGTGATTTCTGTGCCAGGTCTGTCTGAAGGAAAGTTTCTTTGTGCTCTTCACTGTGTGGGTTTGCAAATGGAACATGTTCTCAGCACAGCTTTAGAGGTGCTTACAGTAACTATCTCAGCTACTTACATACCTTCCCATAGTCACACTGAGGTTCTGAAACCTTCCCAAAACAAAGCAAGCAGAAGTGGGTGCTAAACCTTTAACAGATTCTGTTTCCCACAGAGTGGAAATCAGGGGTGCCATGCTCAACACAGATTTTAAAATGTTTGCTTAAAAACCCTCATAATTTCAGTTCTAGTCATAGGTGAAGATTGATACTTTGGTTTCATTTGCATATCTTAGCCTTTTATCTCCTCAGTTTTATTTCATCTTAAATGTCAGAAAATTATAATACCTCTCAGAGGTGTTTGGACAGAAATTAAAAGTATTCTGGGGAGTCTAAATATTTTATCCCTTCAGTTTCTAAGGGTCAAAATACATAAGAAATTATTCAAAATTAATGAATAATGTACTTTGGAAAAGCAATGTCTGTGGAGCACAAAACAAGAGAGTGTCCAAACATTAAATTTGAATCAATATTGCAATATATTCATGCAACATTTTATAAAATTGTGTGCCAAACTCTTGAAAAATGTAATGAACTTTTGGATGAGAAAAAAAAAGAAGTTCCTGAGTTGCATGCAATTTCTCACTACTTTAATATGTTCTTAAGACTTAGACATACATTTAGAACAGTGACATCTGTGGTTTGAAATAATTGGAAATGTGGCATTCATAATACAATAATGATTTTTCTTTTTAATAAGAGAATTTAATTTGGTGAGCAAATGCAGTGTCACACAAATGTAAGTTTTGGGGTTGGATCAAACAGCAGCTGTAAAACCTTTCCAAGTAGATGCAGCTCCATTCAGAGCTTAATGGAATATGATTCACAGCCTGCCATTCGAGCCTCTCCCACAGCAGAGATGCAAAAGAACAGCGTGGCAGTGGAGTCTAGGATAAAAAAGACATTAGGACAGTGGAAGAGAGCAATTACACATGTCAATGAAATTATCCTTTGTGCTTTGAATACTTGGGTTCAAAGGTTACAGACTTAATCACCTCATTCTTCTAAACTACTGCTGAATCTGTGTAAAATTATCATATTTTTCTATATGCAATAGTCTACCAGTGCCCTGCATAAAGGCAGTGGCAGGCTGTCATTGGCACTAATACGGTTCAAGGCTAACATGTACTGAACGCATTTCTCAGAATGCCCATGAACTACATCTATTTCTTTAGCTCTCAAAGCTTTTTTCATGCATGTCTGTTACGTTCATTGCTGTTTGTCGCTTTTTAGCAAAACTGATAAAAATTACACAGAAATATATCAAATAAGGAAATGTCTTCACAGTAAGTGTTTCTAATAAATATTAGCAAGGTCTAGTCAAGAAAATCTTATGGTGGTAATCTTCTAGGCCAGATCTACTCCTCCTAAATACCACAAAAGTTTATAATCCACAAAGTATCCCACAACGATATAGACTGACTTGATTTCAGGTTTGCTAAGTCTCTAGGACTTTCCAACAATTTTCCTAAATGCCTAAATTTAGGTGCTTAAGAATGCAGAGAAATATTATCCCTATCTCTAGTATACCTTTGCAGTGATACAGTTTGAAGTACAACATTGTAGTCTGCCTAATTACCTTGAAAAAAATGTTTTATTACATACTTGCTGGCTATATTTTCTAGAATGTCCTTAATTAGGGCACATACAGAATATGGAAGAGAACTAGATTATATAGTCTTCACAGCTTGTTTATTTCTGTTAGTATATTCTAGGTCAAATCCGATTCAATTCCTTTGAAGGTTTCTTAATGCTTTAGCTAAATTCATTTAAAGACCCCTCCGTATCTACTGACTGTTGGAGAAGTAGAAATGAGAAATGATGGCTGGACAGCAGTCAGATTACTCATCCTCAGAAGCCTGGATAATTTGTAGAGCATGGAGAGGTTGAGAAAGGAAATGGACACTCTCTATGAGTGTTATAGGTGAACATATATTCAATCCAGTAGATGAGCTGTGGTAGCATCTGGATTCCCATATTTGGGTTTTTTTAGTTAAGATCCTGTTCCACTCAGAGCTCTTTGGTACTGATTGCAGGGAGGATGGTTTCAGTAGCTGAGGTGGGGAATCTTACTTCTCCTGGAAATTCTTAAGTCACTTTGACAGAAACAGGCTGATTCAGCTGGTATGCAGAAGGTATATTGTCTTTATTACATAGTCACTGGAAACAGGTTATAGGCTGATTATATCTACTTTAGCAAACAGTATAATTCAAAGGAATTGTATTTGCACAATGAAACAGGTGGTGATAAGGTCCCAACATCCAATCTTATGTGTTTCAGGATTTCTTGCTTAGGTTAAGCTCTACTCTGATTTCACAGACTGGATGCTCATAAGCAGTTGGATTGCATTGGGCTGCACTCCAGGAATGTGTCATTTGTCTTAATTTCCTCACACAGGATCCAGGTAGCACTCTCAAAATCTGCTCTGCCATGCCATGCAATCAGTGTGCCTCAAGTGCAGATGACTGAGAGATTTTCTCTGAACACACTAACTCCTGCTTTAAAATTTGAGCTAATGTAATACCTTAATCTGTTGTGAAGAGCTAGGATAGGTGACTTGCATTTTCTCAAAAGGGTTTCAGACTATTAGCCTGGTATGATTCAATTGCCTAGGGACAGGCATCTAATGCCATTTAATTTGCCCTAGGATATCCTATCTGTTCTTCAAACGCCTGTTCCTTATGCTGCAGATTTCCCATAAGTCCTGCATCAGAGTGGTCAGCTCCACCTGGGTGTTTCAGGGACTGCAGGGCTTTTCAGATGCCAGTAGATACTTGGGCAACTGAATGAAGTCCTTAAAGACTTTAAGGTGCTTTGACTGCCTTTCCCTTCTTGTTTCACAGATGTGGGTGGCACAGCTGTGTGTGTTAGTCATGTTGTGTCTCAGACCTTACTTATAGAGATACTCACCTAAGTGCTGGAGGCATAGCTCAGCATCTTCCTCTCGCTGTTATAGGTTATGTACAGGGACGTGGAATTCCCATTCTTCTGAAAGAGTTTTCCATTAAATAGGCTAGAGAATCTGCTGTACTCAGGTGCTTATATATGATTAAAAAGATTGTAGGAGTGGCTCAAAATTTTTCCATCTGCATTTCCATCTGCATATGGAAAAACTAAGTCTTATGAACAGAAATAGCAATTTCCTATATACCTCCCAACCTGACAGGAACTCTGATTAATGAGATCTTGATTTTTCTGTCGATAAGCAGTAAATATTTTAAAATCTTGCTTTCACCTTGTGTAACATTAAAAAAATTAAATAAATTAATATTTACATTTGTTTTTTCATGATGAAGGTATCTGCCCGCCTCATGGAAAGGAGTTTCCCACAGCCAAATTAACACAGCCAGTCTATGCTACAAAGCAAAAAAAAAACCAACCAGAAAACCAAAACCAACAAAAAAGTGTGTCAATGTCTGTGCCTGCATGTAAAAGAAAGACATGCAACTTCAATATTTCATTCTCCCTCAGATATCTAAATCTTGAAGGTTTGAAATGATAGACAATCACTGCCATTCTTCAGGCCAGAAAAATGAAAGGTAAGAACTACTTAATGCAGAAATTAAGACCATAAAATGTGAACATTTTTCATTTTCCTGACAGTAGTCATGTGCCTTTGTGCTTGCAGCTGCGTTATGGAATTTACATTTTTTTCAGAGATAGTTCTGCTGGTGCTAGACTACAGCTATGGAGGAAAAGATGGATTTGCAGAGCATCCACATAAAATACAAAAGCATCATTGGAGTACACCATGCATTACACAATCATAAATGTATGACTTTTCCTTTATTGTTAGTTTAGAGCAAAAGCTTGAACTCTTAGGTCAGATTATTTCAAGAGTTAACAGCATAATCCTCTAGAATTATTTGGAAAACACTATTTTTCTTTTGGCAGAGGGCTTTTGTGTTATGTTGTTTTGTTTTGTGGTGTTTTAACAGAACGTGCAATATTCATTTCATCACACAGTGAAATAACTTCATGAAAAAAAGAATTTT
This sequence comes from Rhagologus leucostigma, assembly GCA_013397725.1. Lineage (NCBI taxonomy): Eukaryota > Metazoa > Chordata > Aves > Passeriformes > Rhagologus > Rhagologus leucostigma. The sequence continues at coordinate 617,198 of VZTD01005133.1, forward strand.
AAAAATACATATTCAGATTTGGCTGAAGTTAGATTTTGATTTGTTAGACGATTGTTCCTACTCAGCAGTTTATCTTTGAGGAGAAAGGTAGAATCAACGTACACATAGTATATATGATCTACAACTGGTAAGTTTTATGCATAAAGCACAAGCTTCCTTGGTACTTTGTGAGTTTTACTTTACCTTGAACTGTCACGTTCTAATTCTGTTTCTGTTACTGTTTCTAATTCTGAGCTGTGGTGGTCATAACACAGATAAGTTCGTTAATTCAGTGAGGCTTGAGACAAGATAACACAATTGCTGAGACCTCTGCAACTCCGCATAATTCCTGTTGTAAATAGCTAGTGATGGTTCTCTCTGTCAAAAGGTCAGTAAATACCAATTTTTATGGAACTATTTTTTTTCTCAGATGTATTTCAGAGATTATAAAACATATTTACTGGTATTAAATTTCAAGTATGAAACTTTTTATAATCCTCTAGGAACTAGGTACAGATATGCATTATATTAAAGTTTCATCTTTTGTGTAAAATGTCACATTAAACATGTAAAAGGTGGGGAAAGAAGGACCTTTTCTACGTTTCCCATAGCAAAATATAGTAAAGCCTTAGAAGTTCTTGCAAAAAAATCCAAACTGAAGCAGAAAAACTCTTTTCACACAGTGACATTACACTATTTACAAAAACATTTGCTGTACTATTTGGAAATACCTTGCCCTTGTGTTCTAGGTTGTTTGATTGTTAACTTCCAGGGAAGTTACAGAGCTGAAAGAAATAGGCTGAAAACCTTAGTGATCATTCCATGTGTTCCTATGTTTCATTGTAGGGTGTCTGATTTGATTTCATGAAGACCCATAAATTAGGTTTATACCTAAAATTAAAATGTCATTTTTATTTTTGTTGTGTCTTTGTTTTTGATTATTGCTACTTTATTTATATAGGTAATTTTTATCTCCTCAGAGTTTAATAAAAACCTTTAAGAGTTTTCCTTTTACAGCCTGGACAAGCAAAATCTTTGTTAAAATAATGTGTTATTTTAAATTTAAAGAGTCCATTGTTTGTGGTGTTTTACTGCCTGTTACTTGTAATGGATGGAAAATTGCTTCCAGTAGCCTTATTTGAGACCAGAGAGCCTTTTGAAGCCTCACATTTCTTTGGAACTCTTCTACAAAAAATATGTTGAAACCACAAAATTATGTTTACCAGATGCTTTGAAAAATATTTTTTTTTTTAATGATGTTGTGGAATAGTAGTAAGACTGTTTTTATGTATTTAATTTTTGGGAAGATTGTCTGTCCAATTTTTCAAGAAGTGAATAGAATATGGAGAGAAAGACTTTCCTGTTCTCCAAAAATAATATGACTTAGAAACTTTTATATTAAATAATTACATTCTCAGCCAAAGTATTATCGACATTTTCACTTGTATTCACCACAATTTTTAGAATTGAGATTCTGATCAGTCATTAGAATAACCAATATGAAACAGAGCAACCACGGAGGAAATCCTCCTAAATTAAAAGCTTGGCTTTTGATTGCCGTGCACAATTACTTGAATCCTAGGAATTCTAAGACCTGTATTATTCTTTTGTGAGGAATCAAATGGATCTCTGTGACACTAATGGTGCTCAGGCACAACACCTCTGCCAAGGATGGAGTGAATACACCAGTAACCTGTTTTGCAGTGCTGAATACACTAAGAGGAAAATGAAGAACAGTGCAAATAATTATGAATGTCTCCCTACTCCTGTGAAATATAGCACAGCTCTAAAACTGGGAAAGAAGGAAAGTCAGAGACAAATGGGTGATTAGCAAACCAAACAGTAGCAAACCCTAAAATAGTGCGTACATTAAATTGCAAAAGAGACCCCTTTTTGCTGTCAGTCACCTGCAGAATCAACAGTCTGGAAATGATCATCTGAGTATGTCAGCCAACCTCTACTGCCAGTTAGCTCTCTACTGTGGCAAACAGAAACCTGTGTCCAGGAGAGTGTTCACAGATACACTTGGATTTAGAACAAAAGGATAAACGAAAGACCTTCTGCAAGGCCCTCACATATATTATAGAATAACTTACCATTTAAAATATAACCCACTTCTAAAACAGTTTTTAAAAAGCGTTAGTTTGGTGTCATTATTTTAATTTTCCTAAATTTTGGCTATCAAAATCATAGGCAAAACTTCTACTGATGTTTGCATAATGTATGAAGGCAGATATGTTGCACAGGAGCCTCAGTGACAGACATTCTGGAGAACTGTACTCTTGTTAGGAAACCTTGTTAAACATAGTAGACTCAGAAAGAAAGAATGCAGTATTACCAAGATCTTAGTTTATAACATACATCAAATGTAAGGAGATTCAACATTTACAAATGCTATGCTGTTTACCCTAAACAGCAACAGTGAAATAGCAGGTGAGATCCGTATTCTGAATAAATCCCATATTGAATCTGCTTAGTTTGCCAATTACTTTTCTCCCCTAATGCTACTTCCCTGATAATGGACATTCTGCAGGATAGAGCAAACCTTTGCACTTCTATCATGCTCAGATTATTCCTCAAGGAAAAAATCCATTAACTGGCAATATGGATCCAGATGTTACTTTCAGATTCTCCTGTGCTGGTGACATCCGTGTGGTGGAAAAAACCACGGATGTTCTGTCAGCATTTTAGCTGAATTTGTAGTTAAGGGAAGATGAAGTATGGTAGAATTGCATTTTGAGAGACTGGTTAGTTTCCATTTCTGCTGTATTTTAAAGTTGTACAGATACACAAACACAAAGAAGGAAAGAAGGGCAAATTTCCCTGTAAACTTGAGAAGCAGTGTATTACAGATTTGAAGCAATTGCAAAACATCAAAGTAATTCATAATAAAATGTTTGCGTTAATGTTTTTTTATTAAATTGAAGGGGTTTTTTTTACTGCCTATGCATTTTAATATAGCCATTTCTGCAGTAACACATTATTCTGAGTTTTCAGTGACACTAATCAAAGAATATTTGTTTTAGAAACGTCATTTTTTTCCTTTTTTTTGGTAAAGGCAAGTAAAAACAACTATTCAAATTTCAAGTCTGCATTGACATCCTGGTTCATTAGATATTGCATTGCAGTGGTTATCATCAAAGTGAGTTCCACCATATTAATATTAATGTGTTCTAAATTGGTTGTTAAAACCTTGATGTTGCAATAATTTTGCACTGAATGAGGAGGGTGTGATTTTACGTAATTGTTGTGAATTAGAAAACAAACTGGATATTATTCCAAGAAAAAATGGAGATTGAGAGTGGAGAAATTCTCTATAATATTTCAGGTAATTAGCATTTTTAATAGAGGAGAACTAATGACCTAGAGGAAGGAAATTTTTATGATGTACAGCTGTAACTTTGTATAGAAATAACAACATTAGCTGCATTGTGAATTTCTGACAACTTTGTGTAATATAAGGAATATTCGTGGCATATCCTTGATTTAAATAAATATGTATTAGTCAGAGATATAGGGATATGAGTTAAAAAAAATAAAAACCTGCTTGAAACTCAAAGCTTCGCTGTATTTGAGAATCTCAGTAACCTACCAATTCAATGAAATTAATAAATCTAATTTTTGTTTAGGACAGCCAGTATTCAATAGTGATGAAGGGGTTTTTTTTATTACAACTGGTTGGTTAGGCAACTTTTTATACAGCCTGAATTTAAGGCCTTAAAAAAAAAAAAAGGTCAGTAAAATCAAATTCAAAGATGAGAATTGGTGTAGGAGGCAACTCAACCTCAGAGTGAACTGACAGAATAACCCATTTTGATTGTGAAACCATGATGTGCCATGTGAGATCTTCTTGTGCCTTCAGTATATAACTTTCTGTGAAAAAAAAATTTAAAAGGTACAAAAGCATTTGTAAGTGAGCAAAAGCAAGCAATTTGTGATGGCTGAATGATTTTGTGAACTAAATCCTATTATAGAGTCAACTCAGAATAGCAGGACTGGAAAAAAAATCTATAAATGTACTGGATTAATCAATAAAAATCGAAATTATTACGCCTTCAATAGATTTTTTCATCAGAGCAACAGGCCTGCTGAAACAATAGCTTCAGAAGGCCCACATGAAAGAGTATTAATGGTGCTTATGGGTTTCCAAAACCAAGGCCTAGATGCTACTCTTCTCCTTATGAATGCATTTGGCTTGCTCACATGGTAGGAACAAAGCTAAAAGCTTCAGGCTCTATGAATGAATCACTCCTGGCAGTTCCAGGGCTTTCCCACCTCCTGCCTCTCTCTCGATGGACCGCTGCAACTCTCTGCTAATCTGCAGATGTGTCTACAGCCATTTCTCTTCTGCCATGTGTTGGTGCCCCAGTGAGGCGTGCCTGACTGCGGGCTTGCCAGCAGTAATCCGCACCAGCTGCTAACAGCCACGCTGTCAAAGAAACAGTTCAATAAGCCTATGATGGAGGAACTCCTTTTCAAAGTACTTAAGAGCTTTAATGGTACAAACTCTATTTCTCACCAGTAATTTATGTCTTGTGACAGTCTTGAAGTTGGAGCTTGCAATACTGTCATGAAACAGAGGAAAAAAAATCACTGTGTCTGGATGAAAGACTGTTAAGAACATGCTTGCATAGCCTGCAGTAAAGAGTAAAATTGTGTTGGTTGAACAGCAAAAATGTAATTGACAGATAAAGAGTATTTTTTTCTAGAGACAAAGATCATTCTTTCACTGGAGTAGGTGTATATATACTCATATTGCATGAACCAGCTTGTGACTCTGTCCTCACTATCTAAAATAAATGTCCTGTGGTGAAATGTCTCTTAGAATGATGGAGATTTGAAAAAAAAACCAAAAAAGACCCCACAACTATTTTTTGCCTCAGTTCTCCAGTGAAACACTATATTTACAGAAATGTAATAACAGAAAGCTATAGACACTCTAGGAAGATGACATGGTGTCCTCATGGTAAAGTCAAAGACATGTTTTAATGTCCAGTTTAAAACTGAATTTTCTCTATGTTCTTCTAGCTGTACCAATGCAAGAGATTCTGATTCTTCTGTGACTGCTGGCAAGAAAAGCATAAATTATGTGCTTCAGTGCTTCATACCAAGAAGAAAAGTGTTCTTTGTTTATAGTTTGGTTTTTTTATTGTTTGTGAACAAGCAAAGATGATGAAGAGGGAGTACAATTCAGGAAATAGTAATTGAGAAAGACTTTAGGCTGTCTTCAATGGGAGGAACTATTTCACAGACAGGAAAGCACAAAACAAAACTAGGGAAAAGAAACATTTTTCTATCATATACTTTGTCTACTTACACTGTAGAATTCATGGTTCTTAATGCTTGCATTTTGGGAAGAAGTAGGCAAGGAAGATATTTGTGTGAAAAAGAGGCCTATTTAAAAGTCAGAACTATTAACAATTAAATATTTAAGAGAGTTTTTAAAAAACAAGTAAACTATTAGCAGCAACTGTTAGGATTCCAGGGGAAATAATTATTTTCTGTTAAGAAATCTTTTTCTTAAATACTGCAATTTTTATTTCTGATGAAATAAAACTTTTAAGCCACAAACACATCTTGTTGTATCTTTTCACAAACACATTTCGTTATATCTTTTCTATGTCTTCAAAATATAACATTTAAATGAAATGTAGTGAAAATATATTTGTTCCTATTATAAACAGACCTAGGATGCCAAGTTTCATCCCATAGCCAATTTTTATGTCAGAGCTAGAAAACAGTGAAAAGACAGTTTTACACTGGAATATTGACAAAACACTAACTCCAGTGAAGTGGCAAAATAGTACTCTAATATCGTCTAGCAGAGCATTAAAAACAATATGCAAAATGCAAATATTAATCTTATTGCGACTGAATCTTATCATCTTATCATGAATATTAATCTTATTATGACTGAAAATTACCTGCCTTTTGCTAATTTTTCAAATTTCTATTTTGAACATATTACATATATATTCATCCTTTATATATTATGTCTTGCAATGCCTATAATTAATATGTATTTTTTATATTGTCACGCATTCAGCCAACAGAGGAAATATTGGCCTACAGTATCAGTATCAGTCAGAAAAGTTCTTTAACACTAAATAAGAGTAATTTTTTTTTTTTTGAATGAGTGAGAAAGTGAAGATGACGGGAGGGCATAATTCTGGTTGCTAAAATACTCTTATTCTTTACTGTTCTGTACCACAAGCCAAATAGCAGAAAAAAAATTGCATTTCTACTATGTTCATAGAAATATTAAGGACTTACATGCTTACCCAAATGCCTAATTTAGCTTTCCTTTTCTTAATAACATGAAATGTATTAATGTTGAAAGGCCACCAAGTATTCAGAAATAATGAGCTCTGAAGCTTCCAGAGTCATTTAACCAATACTCAGCTGAGTTTTAATGATGAATAACTAGGCCAGTCTTTTTTTGGTAACATAGAGCTAGGGATAAAACTTTGCCAAGCCAGAAGGAAAATGAAAGAGGAGCTTTGTGAGCCCATTTGCACTCCCTCTGCACACCATCCACTAGATTGCTGTGTTGCTTCCAAGTCTGCTGAGCCAGGTACTCTGAGCCATCCCTCCCTCCCTGTTCTGTGCCTGTCCAATAAATTTCCTGGCCTCAGGTTGTGCGTTTATGATTTCTTCCCAGAAACAAGACGTCACAGCCCAGCTGCTCTAGACTTTATAATTAAGGCTGTCTGCTCCATTTTCCTGCCACCTTAAATGTACCTTTTCTGAAAACTTTACACTCAGTTCTTCAAGGGCCTCAGTTTAATGCAAGATGCTTCCATCTGAGAACACCGTTGCATGTGAAATGAATAAACATAGCCAGATGAAACGCTAAACTGAGATGTGTGTGTTTGTGTTCTTCAGATAGATTCTGTTCTGGAGCACTTTGTAGCTGGATGAAGGTAATCTGCAGATGTTCAGAAAGTCTCCTCACTTTCCCTTTTTTGCAGCTTTCAGCAATGATATCCAACTGTGTAAAAGTTTTTTTTTCTTTTCTTTTTCCAAATGCTTTTGCATCATGGATATGAATTTACAGATGTACTCTTCACAAATTTGTTTCAGTATCTAAGCTGCAGACTACCAAAACTTGCTAAGTGATGGCAACTGCCTTTGCCAGAATATTTTTCTTTGTGCAGGAATGATTCTAGCACATTTTAAGGTCTCCAAACTCCATCAAAAGCAGAGTTTGACAGACAATAAATGAAAGGGCTAGAGAGTCACTGGGGAAATGGATAAATGAAGCATCATAAACCCCTTTGCTACCTGATGTCAGCATGATGTGTGTTGATGTATTTCTTTGTTTAGACAAACATTTGTTGCATTTCAAATTACAACAAATAAACTCCTCCCTGCTTTTCATTGTAAAAAAGGAATTTGATTTTCTTACAGTTATGTCAGGCTTCCCCCCTCAACTATGAAAAAAAGTAATATGAAGGGTACTCGTAAGTTCCTTGGAAAATTCTAGGTTTTAATGCTGTTTGTTATTACACCCTTATGCCACTGTTGTGAATTCAGTGTATAAGTTTCCTGAAGATAAAAGGGACACATATTTAAAACACAACATATGAATTTAGCTACATTAGCCCTGCTTAAGTCAGTAGAACATTTAAGTCCTCACACACCTATTTGTAGGCAAAATTGTAACTGGTTTTGTTGGAATACAGTAGTAGCTTGATTGTTTCAATGCCTTGAAAGGGAGAATTACATGAACAGAAGATGTTTTCAGTTTTGATTAACTTGATGTTTGCAAAGGCTATGCAGAGAAGGAGATATCTGTTAAGCACTTTTGACCAAGTACAAATCAAATTATATGCATGTTATTAAGAGATATGTAATATGTAAAGTCAGAAAACCATAAAAGTAGGTCGGTCTAACTTTTAGCTAATCTGTTTGAAATCAAACTGAATGAATTTTAACTAAAAGTTTTTAACTAATTATCCCTGTAATATGGACTCCTGTGAGGATGTAACTCAGCCTCTAGGATGTATGTAGTATGACAGTGAACTGGAAAAGAAATTTGGCAACTTCCAACAGGTGTGATGTCAACAACTTAAGTTAGTTTACTTTGTACTGAAGTGGAAAAGAATCAAAGATAGCTGTGCTTAGGGTTAGGAAGCTAACCCATCCTGAGATTCCACTGTAATATAAAACCAGATGCTGTAATGTCTTAGACTCTGCTGTAAGAGATGAAGATGGTTCAAGTCCTGTGGACATTTTCAAAAAAGTCAGAGCTTTTTCTGGCCGCTACTGCAACACAGATATGTTGGTCACCCACGGTCTAGATTTTAGGTAGATTGTTGATGTTAAGGAAGTTAGCCTAGATTTATTGTCTTGCAATATGTCACATAAAGGATATTATATGCAACTTTCCCAAACAGATTTTCTCCCAGGCAGGAGAGATTCAGCTCATTCCTCTCCACAGTGAATAGAAACTCAACATTTTCAGCGTGGCACGCTGAGTTTTTCTTAGAATTCTGTACAATGATTCACAGTTTTAAAAGCAAGGATTAGTCTGTCTCACTTTATAAAACTACAAATAACATTGTGAAGGTGTATTTTCCATTATATGGTCATTCTCACAGTCCTAAAGCAAGATTTCATGGCATAAACACAGAGATTCATTTAAGAATCAGTTTTACACTAGTCTTATTGAGCAATAAGCAATAATACATCCAGTATAAGGAGCAGAGATGTTATGACCTCAGATTTGGAATGTCAGTATGTAATAACCTTGTCTAGACCTGTACCACCAGTCAGACATACAACTGATAGCCAAGTGTGACTTACAGAGGACTTTCTTTAAGCTGCCAAGTAATTTTCAGGTCCTTCTACCAGTCCTGCCAGGCTGTCTTTGCTAAGGTGAGTCAGCACAAGCCAATGCCAAAGCAAAAAACGATTTCTCAGGAATTCTATTTTTTAGGACAACTGAGTCAGGAAGAACTGAATAGCAAAGACATATTCTTGTTGGAAGATGGATTTGAGTTTAAAACAAAGAAAAAGAAAAACAAAAGCAACCAAACAAAAAAATCCAACTATTTCCCCCAGTGCTTAGAATAAAGCGGAGGTCTGTTAATTTCCTTAACTATACTGCATGATCTTACATCATGGTTGAAAGTTAATATCTATTGTCTAACCAAGTAGAAAATCTGGAAACAATTGCTTGGTTTCAGGCAATCTTCAAACACATCTTCTGGGGATGATATTGGCTATGATTATCTTACTTTTATTTTTAAACTTCCCAATATCTATTTTTACTGTTTCATTTAAAGAAGATTAATATAGAACTAGCGTAGCAACAATTTCTTTTCCGTAAATTTTCTTCTGCTACCTTAATTCAGGGAAGCATTCTGGATGGGACACTCCATTCCAGCCAACTAAATTTCATGCTTTGAAAGATTGCCCTTAGGAGTGACATTTCCATGGACTGTCATCACCTCTGATTTTGGTGTTGTGCTGGCATGGGAGACTGATGGGCAGTTACTGACCTTGACTGTGAAGTAACAGCTGGACCAGCCAAGGCCAACTTACCACCCTTTCCTAGGACCACTTGCATACCCAGGTGGTTACTGTTCCTACTGGTCAAATCGCTGAACTCCCAAGGCTCAAGAAGACCTAGAAAATCACATTATGGCCTTTTTTTTTTCTACACAGATAATGCTGCTCTTAGTCATAGGATAGATCCTACTATGTCTATCACTGATGAAGACATTAATTAATATTGACCCCACTATGAACCCTTGAGGGACACTGCCCATTACTGGGTTCCACTTGAATCTGAGCCATTGACTGTAACTTTTTGGGCATGCCATCCAGCCAGTTCCTAACCCATCTAACAGTTCCATCTAACGGCAAACCCACAGCTTCACAATTTAGAGGTAAGAGTGCTGGGGAGGGCTGCATCAAAGGCCTTACAGAAGTTTAGATAGATGACATCCATAGACCTTCACTTGTCCACTGATGTAGTTGCTTCACCATAAAAGGCCACTAAGTCAATTAGGTGATGAAGCCATGTGTCTGTTTCTGTTCAGCTCCCTGTCTTCCATATATTTTGTCACATCTTCCAGGAAATTCTACATGAATTATCAAGCACAGAGGTGAGGCTGACTGGCTGGGGAAGCTGCTGCTCATCAGTGAAACCTGCCACAACCCAGGTGTTCAGTCTGTTTGCCAGCTGGTTTTTAAATAAGGCAAGCCCAGTGTGAGTGAACTAATTAGGCTTAAACTGATGCTTCAAAACAGAAATATAAAAACATACTATTTTCTCAGTTAAAGGATGAATTAAATTACCTCAACATGTACTCACTACAAATGGGCAAAGCTAGTGCTATGTGAGACTAAGATTCACTATGGAGTAGCCTGCAACCTGATTGTTTCACAGGCCCCCAGTGCCTTACAAGAGTGTGCTTTGGCCAGGACAAGGTTGTTTCTATTAGTTCCTCCCTACTCTTAGGCCTTACTCGATACAGACTACTATGTTCCACCTCTGCTATGCAAAATTAATTTCTTCCATCTGGTAGGGACTTTATAGCATCTTCCATGAACAGTTGATCCTCATTTTTTATTTTCTTCCAGCTGTAAAAGTCTCAACTGAGAATACCTCAGTTTTGTCTCTTGGCATTGTTAGCGGGTAAAGCAGCCCTTGTTCCAAGTCAGCTGGTTTTGTTTCTTGACTGGTAACTTCCTGGCCAGGTTGCTTTAGTCTCAGAACACTTGCAACATAACAATGGCTCTCACTAATTATATGAAGCGTGTTGCAGCTTGCGATGTGCTACAGAAAACATTTATGAGTATCTAGTTATACTGCATCACCTAGTGACCGTCTATTATCTCCACTACTCCTTTATCAAAAAATCAGCCTGAACAACCATATTTTCTCTTTTTTCTTCAAACTAGTTTCATCTGTAGAAATGCAGAAACCTATCTTTGTGCATATCCTCTCTGCAGAAAGTTATACATAAAACAGAAGAACATGCTCCACATCAACCCAAACAAAAATACTCACAAAAATCATGGAACTAGGAAGCTGTGTTCTGGGTTTTTTTGTATATCTAAGTTTTTTTCTGCATATCTTACCCTGTTATAATACAAATTTGCTGGAAACTCATTAGGGAAAGGAGATAGTTTTATTATTTTTACTTTAAAAATTGAGTCAATTTAGATTCATGAAACAAACTGCAGGGTAGAAGAAATAATTGAAAATAACAGGATGCCTGCCTGCCTTTCCACCCGGTATGTCAGCGACTATCTTCCATCCTATTTCCCTATATAATCTCTTCCGTCCGTTTGAAGCTCTTAGCTTCTGGGAATCTGCCATGTCAGGTATTTAGAAAATATCTGGAAAAGTTGAGCACTTCTGTGTTATCAGAAATAATTAATGACGCGTCTGCATGATTTGGAACTGTATGCATGCTACAAAAGCAAACGAAATACAAATGGGCACTACTTTAGCAAGGAATTGCACTCAGCATGTCTCATTCGTATAGTTTTGGTATGACAATACAAAATGCTTCTAATAAAGGGTTATTAACTATCCACTTAGATGCTGGAAATGAATATTTCTCTCCCTGTTATCAATCTCCTTCTTCTACTTCATTCAATATCTCTCTCACTGCTCTTTGTTTGTGATCCACTGAAGCAATTTACTGTGTGATAACGAGCAAAGTTTGTGCTGGGGATTTAAACAGATTGCTGTGGTAGTCCTTTGAAAGAGAAACAGATGATTCCAAGCCTAAAAATTCTATAAGGTCATCAGCCATCTATATAGATGCAGCATGTGACTCCACTCCTGATTGACTGTATTTGCATCACATTGATATATATGTGATGCTGATAATAGTAAGGCTGTGTTCTTAGGTGATATACAATAACTAACAGTCTGTTCTCCACCATGTCTTCTAATAGTTTCAGGTGACTATTACATGTTTTACTCTATTACTTTGCTTACTGCTTTATTAATTGAGGTTCCTCTACATGATAGTGTTATCCCTTGAGATTTTCTTTGAAGTTAAGTTTATAGCTTTGGTTTCTATAAGCCTTTTTTGCTTCTAAGAGTCCTGGGCTTAATTTTCTTGAGAGAATATAAAGAATAGTTAGTCATAGAAAGTCTTATATTAATCAATATTTCTGAAATACACAAAGATTGACAAAAAATTAGCCTCTCATATGGGGGATTTCCTAAATCTCTTTTTTCTTAAGTTTGATCTACAAGTTGAAGCGATGATCCAGAGAAACAATTAAATTAAATAAGAATTCATATGCACAGTAAAAACAAGTAAAAAGGGATGAAAAGCATGAAAAACTTTAGATAATTTTGGGCTCTTGGAAACTAGTACATGAACCCACATATCATCACCTGAGCTAGGGTGACAGGATTTGTACACTGTTATACCACCCAGCCATGAGCAACAGACACAACTTCATGCTGTAAGAACAAGTACGTTGTGTAACTAATACACTAATGCTTGATGTACCCCTCCATACCTTTTCCAGTCCTATTTTTGAAATGTTGTGATTAAATCCTTTCCATTTCGAGGAAAGCTGGGTGCTGTCATTGGTGGAAAAGTGTCTTCTTCAATATATTACTTTTCTGTCTATTTGGAATTTGGATAGAAAGTGGTACTTTCAGATGCTTTATCTCTTTTCACCACTTCTGTTAACTTTACCTAAAACTTCTGCCTTTGTACCTTTTTTCCTGAATCTTAATTATGATTAATCAAACATGAATGCACTCATACCAATTATTCAATTTGTCGGTGCAAGTGTGTGTGCAAACACAAGACAAGCTTCAGGATTTCTCTATCAGAGAATGATGCTTAAAATAGAATAATGTCTGAAATAGCATCGCCTTTGACTTTGCCCAGCTTTAGAGCTGCCCTTTTGACAGTACTTACAAGTTATCCGACTCTTTTCCTCCCTTTTTGCCTCAGCTAGACGGGGGATGATTTTTTTGTGTAGAATAAGTAACAAAGGCATGCTTCTGTCACAGGGTCGGAAAACCTCGAGTCAAATGCGTACCACATGCTGCCCTGACCAAAAGTACATCTTACTGTAATAAGAGAGTCAGTGATCTGACAGCTTGTCTCCTGGGCCCTTGCAAGGCCACCTTGGCTCTGAGTGCACATACGAAGATATCTTGTGCTTTCACTTTGAAAGCTCCCCAGAGAATTTTTTGGTAAGATTTGTCTTGTCAAGGATTGCTTTTGAAATGTGCAAAGGGACATGCAAAAAGACAAAAAGAAATAATTACTGTGGAAATATATGAAATATGTATTCTTATCAAAGCTGTTGCATTTCCTCTGCTCATTAGACTGTATGTCCATTGCAGCAAGGAGGATAAACAAACAAAACTAAAATCCAAGGGAATCAAAACAAGAGTACAAGCATTTAGGTTACATTAAAGAGGAGCTCCTTTGGAGATAACTCACCTCCTGAACTTGATGGCAAAGCATTTCAAACTCGTATACCTAATGAGATACACTAAAATAGCATGTGTTACTGAAAAATCATATGTACTCAGAAAAGAATTTCCAAATCTGAATAAAAAACTTCATTAATTTTTATCTCATTTATTATCATTTCCTTGAAGATTTTTTCTCCCTTGGTATTTGGAAAAATATTTCAGAAGAAAAATCTTTCAAAGTATTTAAAAGAAGGAATAGCAAACCTTCATATTTCCACTATACACTTCAACATTCAGTGTTCAGTGTTCAGCATTCTTCAAATGTCCTGGATGCTGAAGGTTACAGAGGCTTTTTTTCGTTTCACTGATGTGTTCCAATAGCTTTAGTCTCTGAAATCTGAAAATACTAGTCTCAGCAAGTTATTCCTCATTTTTGTGGGATGTTTAATGGTATTGTCTAAACCTCTTGCATCTGCCTGCCTGAACCTGTGGGGAATTTAGGATACAACTAGGTAAGGTCTGCATGCCATCATCCACTTCAAGTTTCATTGACTCTTATCAGTTGGTATTAAAAAAATATTTTCCTCATTGAATTTTTTTCTACTTTAATTTTAAGTAGTGCTGCATCAACAGAAACAAAGGAAGAAATTGAGGGAATATTTAAAATTTAAAAAACCCAAACACTAAATTGCAAATTTATGTGAGTGGATTCCGTTTTCTTAAGAAAAGTGCAGTTGTTAGTGCTAGAGGAACAAATTTCTCAGTCGTACGAATCATGTCATATTTTCCATGTAGGCGGTGAATGAAAAAATTAACTACATTTATTAATTTTATAATTTTTTGGCTTAATAGTGGGTTACCCAACAGGTTTGAGGTCAAGAACTGATCACATGAACGAATTGAAAATTCCCAAAGTTCTTTATAGTTGGACTCCCACTAATAACACCATATTTTTCTCCACATTTCAGTTAAATAAAAGGTAAAAGCCAAGTCTGCCAAGACTAGAAGTGTAAGGATAGTGCAGTTCTTCAGCAGATTCCTAGGTTAAATCCAGTTGAGGTTATTTGATGTCACTGGAACGTCTGTTCTATGAGGAAAGATCAAGAGGGTTAGGGTTGTTCAGGCTGGAGAAGGTGGCTCTGGGGAAACCTCATTGCAGCCTTTCACTATATAAGAAGGATGGAGAGAGACTTTTTCCCTCAGGTCTGCAGTGCACTCCATGTAGTTCAGTAGGTGCCTTCCATTTATGAAAGCTTTATAGGTCCTGATGTTACAATGAACATTAAATAATATTTTACAGAATACAGGTCATAGCTACTTGCAAATTTTTCAGCTTCCAAGTAAGTGTTTTTTTGTGTGCACACATATGTGGAAAAGAAAGATCTTTTCCACATATGTGTGCACAGATGAAAACACCCAAGTATAAAGTAACTGACTCACCACAAGAAGTCTAAAAGAAGTATTTTACAACAAGTATGTATAATGTAGTGTTTATGTAATTTGTCTATATGTCTGTATTTAAACTTCCTTTCTATGTACTGGAATAGCTCTTCTTAGCAGGTCTGATCTTTCATGCAGCATTTAAGATGTTCTCTACACATAGAAAAAATAATTACAATGTTTATAGAAAAAAAAATAAAATAAAATAGAGCTTATGTTTACAGCACTTCCCAGAACTGCTTGGCTGTGGTTTTCAGTATTGTTCAAATGGCTTATAAGAGAGGGTTTTATTTCAAGAAATAGACAGGCAAGGGAGCCATCAGAAATATAGAAGGCACTAAGAACTATGAATGCTGAGACCATCTCAATGGGCCTTTCATCCAGCTCCTCATAATGCTCAAGAATGTTGCTATTTATGTTGAAGATATTCACATTTTGTTTCAGCCCAAAGACTTCCTTTTTTGTATTTTCCTTCCTTTTAGGAACCATAGAGAAGAAGCAGAGGAATAATTATGTCTTCATTCACCTGTCTCTCACTCTCTGTATTTAAATGATCCCATACATACTTTTCCTAGTTCATTTACAAACAACTATTTATGTGTTCAACTCGATTTATGTGAGTTAGAGTCCACTGAAGCTTCTCAGACCTGTGAAGTTTAGTATAAATCTTGCAAATAAAGAAAACAAAGGGGCATGGTGAGACCTCTAAGAAAACATATCACTCTGACCCTGCTCAAAGGCAGAATCAAC
Organism: Rhagologus leucostigma; assembly: GCA_013397725.1. Taxonomy (NCBI): domain Eukaryota; kingdom Metazoa; phylum Chordata; class Aves; order Passeriformes; genus Rhagologus; species Rhagologus leucostigma. Next base: position 632,787 of record VZTD01005133.1, read on the forward strand.
TGTACTTGAACACCTTTACATGACTATTTAACATATTCTGAAAAACCTCTAAAGAATTAAAACATAAGTATTTCAGTAATTTATGTAATTTTTTACCAACATTCATGATGCTGTTATACAATTTTATTTGTTATTCTTGGAATTCAACCAACTTACCTGTCCCTTCATCAGAGTGTTCATATTTAAACATTTATGAGTCCCCACTCAAATCAAATGAGGTGTTTAATGCGCTTGAGTGTCAATGTCCACTACAAATTAATTTTTCTTAAGAAATTACAGTATTTTTATTTGTATCTTTGCTTTTTGCAGATTAGAAGCAAACTCTTGCTAAATAGCTACATTTTGGCTGTATTTTTAAATATGATGTTACTAGTACTGTGTCTTAAAATTATTGCTATTTTCTGGAGAAGATTTTTCAGCTGATAGTTACCTATTTTAAAAAGAAACATAGCACAATCATGCTTTAATCCAACTATGAATAATCTAAATACTGCTTTCTGTTCTGTATTCTTGAAAGTTTATAGGTGAAAATAGATACACAAAACATAATTCAGGGGAAATAAAAGCTGAAACAAAAACCCAAAAATCTCAATCAACCAAGCAAACAAACAAACAAAACCTTGGGGGAAGTTCAAATTTGCCATATAAAAGTCTTAATCTCTGATGAATTTTGATTTAGCTTGGTTTACATGTTCAAATAAGGGACGGAATCCAAATGTTTTTAAATCTGAGAACTGTTAGAACATGCTTCACTTATGGAACTTTCTCCCAAAATTATGTGTAAAGATGAAGGTCATCCTGTGACAGTTTCTGAATGTAAGCATAGGACGAAATACTCTTTGTCTTTAGGAATGCACTACCTATGTGGATACAAAAGAACTCTATCAAAGAAACCTGAGCCACAAAGTTAAAACACTGCATTCAGCATCTGCTTGTGCAAGAAAACGATAAATATCTGCCTGGAGACTTATGTGCTTTGAGTATTCTGGTAGAACCTTACAGAATAAAGACTGAAAATATTAGGCAAGTCTTGTGTTAGAGGACAACATGAAACCAAACCTCCTTCATTTATGTTACGTATTCCTTCATATATGTTACGTATACGTTAAAAAAAAAATCCCTTTCTCCTATCTTGCATAATGTCCTGTTTATGCCCAACACAAAATATTACGTGCTGAGTCAGACTTTTCCTGAGACAGGTCTCACAAAGATTTACTTGTTTCAATTAATTCAGCAACTTTCCCTTTCCCTTCTTATTGCTAAAATCCACATGCACATTAATTATGTTTGCCTTGATTTAGATATCTAAACTGCCTTAGGAGTGGGGGATGATTAGGTATTCCAAGCAGAGCTTCTTAAGCTCTTATCACTCTAAATATTTTTCAAAAATATTTACCAAAGGGAGAAAAATTTTTAAAAAACTCATGCAGATGGTGAATCAATGGAAGAATGTTTCTAAAAATAGTGTGTGAAGATGGTTACAAATTGACTCTTGTTAATCAATATACACAAAAGTGGATAAATATGTGTGTTGGCATTTTCTCTGGTTAATTCAATATTTTTTCAAAAACAATTTATTTTGTTGGCAGGCTCATAGCTCTGGTTATGCAAATTCCAGGTATAAATGACCTCAATCCCCCATGGTAGTAATAATAAACGTGATTGTGAGTGGATGTACTTATATCTTTGTTTTTTCAGTTGAAAGTGCAAGACAGCTAAGTTATAGCATGATGAGAAATCAAGTGTAAATCTACCTCAAGAATCCTTCATCATTATTTCCTAAAAAAAAAATGTTTTTCTGAGTTTCAACAACCTCTTTTTACTTGAAAAATAATGTATCTTTTTGTTTCTCTTGTCTTTCTCCTTTTCACTTGCTCATAGCTCTGGCCCATGATAATATTAAAAAAACCCATACATGTCTCCTACGTCAGTAAAACAAATTGAAAATGTCATCATAAACACCATAACTCAGACAACTAAGCAATTGTTTCAGGCCAACATTGCAAATGGCCTGCTGCAAATCAGCAGAAATTGATTTCTTAAACAACATTACATAAACTTAAAAAAAAAAAAGATAAAAAAGAATCTGAGATTAAAGGAAATTCCATGCCTTTGTTATCTGATGTTTTGATGTCCATAGGTAACTTGACATAAACTGTTTCCCATAGGGAAAAAATATCTGACAGATGAGTTACAGTCTAATTTTGCCACGATTGGAACCTGATGAGTGCTAGCCCAGGTGATCTCAGGAAGAGATTTGATCAACTGCTCAGGGTGGAGTTATTACTTCAAAGGTGTTCAGAGATCATTGGCTTTCCAGACACATATCAATTAATAAACTGTGTAATGTCATTAGAGAATTTCTTTAATTCATTGACATCCTTGTACTAAATAGCCGAGTGACTGTTTTTTCTTGCCTTCCAGTTCTTTTTCCATTACACACATCAGTGTAGAAGAAAAGTTGAATAGACGCTTTAGAAAGATTTTTAGATTAGAGATGTGCCAAACTGTGTACAAAGCAGGGGCAAAGCCAGCAAACTGACACACCTATTGTTTTTTGAAACTACTTCTGCTCTGTTATTTCTAAAGAGCCAGGATATCTCTGCAAAGATCATGCAGTGTAGCAGCTGAAAGAAAAGGGCTTCAATCCTTGTGCAACTTGTCTGGCTTCTTGTGCATTTGCCAACCTGGTTTGCAACTGTGGCTGAATAAAACAGAAAAAAAAATCTGAATATTTTTTAAACTTCTGTGAGTTTTGCACATGCTCATGGGTGTATATCCTGACTGGGGCCTTTGAATGCAAGTAGGGAATAATACCACTGAAGACCTGCAGGAGTCAGTTAATCTTACCTGGTTTTATATGTCCGAAAATTAGACATGTAAATTGAAAGAAATCAACCTCCTACTGGGAAATTAATCTGTCCTGTCTTAAACATCTACATTAGGACCAGACTGCTTGCTCTTTAAACACTTTCCCTTCACTGATAATAAGGAGTCAAGAACGGTTTGCTTAGGGTTTAGATGGTTTTAGCACCTTAACTGGAGCAATGCCATTCTGAAACTCCTTCTGTTTATTTCACAGACATCTGAATCAGCTAAAGCTTTTAATTTTCAAAAGAATATGGGCAATAACCAGTGTTTGTAAAGTCGTGTAAATTTATGTGTGCTACTATATAGCTTCTGTTGTTATAGATAACTTATATATATGTATAAGATCTCAGTCTTAAAATTAGTTATCATCTTTCCCAGTTTTAATCCTATTCTTATGCAGTATAAAATCAATGAACCTTAAAGAAATGTTTCTGTAGGTGTTGACGCCATTACCATAGACTTTGCAATTTTTCATGTAAGTATTGCAACAATAGGGGACAGAGTGGTCTTATCCTTATTTATAGATCACGAAATGAATATATTCATGAAACAGGGATAATAACAGTGATTGAAGAAAGACTAAATAGCTTGCTTAAGGTCACACAGGAAGTCTGTGTTGGATCTGGAGCTAAACCCAGATCTTTCTCCTCAGATCTGTGTCCTAAATTTGGGACTTGTGACTCATCTCCCATTGAGATGAGTAGATATATTGTCTGAATAAAGACAAGTGGAAGGAAGAAATACCTTTTTATTAATGCTGTTTACTATGATAACCAGCAGAGATTAGAGGTGTGGGTATAGACTCATGTTAATTTCTGCATATAAGAAAAGATCTTCCTTAATGTAACACCCTCTTCACACAGATTTGTGAGGTTCATTACGCACCACACACCGGCAGAAACATCTGAACAAATGTGATTTAAATTTAGCTGGTTTTGCCTTTCCAGTGTGTGGCATTTGCTGTAGATTTAATTTTTAAAACTTGCTATCCACAAATGTTTTAGATCACAATTGGAAACTTTTAAGGTAATTGCCAGGTCACATTACAGACATGAAATGGGTGGTTCTGCTAACCAAAGGCAGAAGCATAAAATGCTTATTTCTTTCAGTATGAAACTACTAAATGTTTCCATATTTCTGAGATTAGCACCATTCAAGGCAGGAGGGGTGGTGAGCTGGTGGGCTGGCAATTTCTTTTGTTTGTCACCAGTTGTCTTTGCCATTGATTTTGAAAACAACAAACTCAGCTCTCACATTTGTATTATCTGAGTATGTGCTGAGTATCTGTAGCACATGGGTGATAGATTGTACTGCAAGGAGGAATCCCTACAAATGCATTCCACATAAAACTACATGAAAAAAAGCTGCCAATCCCTTTAAAGATAAGAGGTCAACCAAGAGATGCAAGTGCAGTATTAGCGATCACTATTAAGACTTAGCCCTCACCTTTGATAAAGTCTAAAACTGGAATGTAATGAGATGTACCCTTGAGCATTTCCCTAACACTGTAAAATTGCATTCTTCTCACATTGGTATTGTGTTTAGGAGTTTTCAGATGACATAAAATACCTATTAAGATCTGACACTGCAGCTAAAGGACCATCTGATAAAATCTGTCACCTCATATATTTATGTTTTTAATGATAGGCCATGAAAACTTTTTTCTTTCATTCACAAAATTCAGAATACACCTTGAAAGTTTGGGCTGACAATGTCTTTGTTTGAACCAGCTTTCTCTAAAGCCAGTAACAAACAATCTGTGGATGCACAGTGAGGGGTGGCATAGAAAACTTTGTCCAAAAGTGAAAAACATATTTAGAAGTTAGCTTTTGCTGAAGTACGTTCTTCTATTGTTGCCTTCATGCCATATTCAACCACAGTGATGTAAAGCTTGCTTTGATAAGTCCAAACAAGGTGCAGTCATGCTTTTGAATGACAAGTAGCTGTATTTCTGTTAAATGTAGCCACTGTGCAGCTTTAACATTAATGAATCAGGGAGTGCCAAAATTATATTTTTGCTAACTTGTCTCTTGAATGTCTAGTGCAGGCGTTTCTGCACTTCGGTACAAAGTAGAACTTCTCAGGAAGCTACTTAGATCAAATTCAGGCATTCTAGTTTAGGTAAATGAGGAGCTCAGTCTGGGTTTCTCAGCATGGCGAAGGGGTCTGAGCATTAACCAAGCATTCACCTGGAAACCTTGTACCTGTGTGTGTTCCAGGTTGCCTGGAGCATGTCTGTCCTCCATATGCATTGTCAGTGGCAATGTGATTATGGTTTGTTTTCCCCACAAGGCTCCTGTTTCATGACTATGTACATTCGCTCATGCAGGACAAGGAACTCCGGAGAAAAGATTATTGTAAGAACTGATAGATGTTGTAGGAGAGAAAACATGTTATTTTTCTGGTTTTTGCATGTTCATTTTGCACTCTTAATATTTCTTTAAAATACTGAATATCCTATTCTTTTTTTTTTCTCAAAGAAAAGTATTAAAAGATATGCCTTGATATGATCCAGATGTTGTTTTGCAGTAGAAGGCTGGTTTCATGCAGGAGCTAAACTGCATTCATCAAGGTAGCCAAGAAAAGTACAGCAACTAGAGGATGCCTGTCATGCTTTGTTTCCAGCACCAATTCTGATTGATTGTAAAATGTATGCACAGGTCAAAGAATCCGCAGTCCTTGTAATTAGGCCTTTGCAGCTAAAGATTCACATAAAGCTACTTTGGAGCATGAATTCTGCTTCCATAAAGGTTTATTTTGAATTTTATTTTAATTTCAGTTTATCTTGATATATTAGCTTAAGATACATTTAAAAAATACATATTAATTCTTATCTCTGATAGTGAAAACCAGGTCTGTGTTCTTTTTCTGCAACACTCTCTTCAATTTAGTATCTGTAAGCCTCATACAGGAGCCTTGGCTGCCCTGGAACACAGCTAAACTACAGGTGTGTTTTGGGTTTGAGTGGCAGGGTTCTGCTAGCAGGGAAACTATAGGGGTGGCTTCTCTGAGAAGCTGCTGCAAGCTTCCTGTACATCACAGAGCCAATGCAAACCAGCCAGATGGACCCACTGCTGGCCAAGGCTGAGCTAATCGGAGGTGTGCTTCTGTGATAGCATATTTAAGGTGAAAAGTTATTTCACAGAAGTAATTGTGGCCAGAGAAGAGAGGAGCGAGAATATGTGAGAGAAACTGCCCTGCAGACACCAAAGTCAGTGAAGGAAGATGGGAAGGGAGGAGGTGCTCCAGGCACCAGAGCTGCGATTCCCCTGCAGCCCATGGTGCAGCCCATGGTGCAGACCATGGTGAGCCAGCTGTGCCCCCGCAGCCCATGGAGGTGCATGGGGGAGCAGAGATCCACCTGCAACCCCTGGAGGACCCAACACCAGCGCAGGATGCCTGAAAGAGGGCTCGGACCCCATGGGAAGTCCACACTGGACTTGTGGAGAGAGGAACCTCTGGACCCATGGAGAGAGGCAGGACTTCTAGACCCACGGAGAGAGGAACCCGTGCTGGAGCAGGTTTTCTGGCAAGGCTTGTGACTCTGCAGAGGACTCCCACTGGAGCAGTCTGCTCCCGAAGGACTGCACTCCGTGAAAGGGACACACACTGGAGCAGTTCATGACTTTAGCCTGTGGGAAGGACTCATGTTGAAGAAGTTTGTGGAGAACTGTCTCCTGTGACAGGGAACCCACGCTGCATCAGGGGAATGACTCCTCTCCCTGAGGAGGAAGCAGTGTCAGAAAGAACAAGTGATGAACTGACAGTAACCTCCATTCTCATCTTCCTGTGCTTGGGGCCAGGAGGTAGAGCCCCAACAGGGAAGGGTGGGAAGAAGGTGGTTTTAAGATTTGTTTTACTTCTCATTATCCTGCTCTAATTTTGCCTGGTAATAAATTCAATTATTTTGCCAAGTTGAGTCTGTTTTGCACAGATGTGATGGAAACTGGTGAGTGACGTCTCCCAGGCTTTATCTCAGCTCATGAACCTTTTCTTATATTTTCTCTCCCCTATCCAGTTAATGATGATAAAACAGCTTTGGTGGGTACGTGGCACCCAGTCAGGGACAACCCACCACAAGGCAATATCCCGTGTATTACTAAACAAGTTTCAGGCAGAATGTGTCTGTATAAACAAAAAATGTTGTAGTTAAACTGAAATAAATATTGAAATAATTTTGAGAAGCAGGAGCCTTGGTTTCATGCCACCCTCCTTCCCACTCCAGTAATGCAATTATTCTGCAAGATTTGAGTAAGTAATTTTGGGGGTTTATGAAAAAAAAAAGTAATTAAATCAATGCACTATGATCATTTTAAGTATTCAGTCTGTCCAAAAAATGGATAGAGAAACCATTTAAAGAAGTTCTCTGAGGCTTAAAGGTGAAATCATAGTCTTTCAGTGAAACTTTCGATAAATAGACTTGGTGATTGGCATGCTCAGGGAAAGAGAACCTCTTTGAGTCTGGCAAGTGCCTCTTTTAACATGCAACATTTTTAGATTCTCTATGGCTTAGCAAGCAGGAAAGAGAGACATTCCTTATGTTCCACTCTTTTTAAGGGAAAAAGCCTATGATATGTTTAGATATCTTTGAGTAAACTGAAAATCCTTTTGGAAAAGATTTTAATTATAATAGCACTAATCTTAATAATACACAATTTTTCTTAAAGCTTCTAGGTTCCTTTCTGCATACAAATTAGTGCTCCTGCCTATCCACAGCAATTAAAAGTTGACATTTATTATATATATTTCTTTAAAGTTTAAATAAATTTTTTCAAGTCATTTGTGTACTGTTTTGGAAAGGTCTTCACTCAGTCAGTGCCTAAGTCAATGCATATTTCATGATTCTTCACATCATTTACTTAGTACTACAAGTGTTGTTTTGTGTGTGACCAGCTGTCAAAGTGAATTTGTCCTGAATTAGTAAAAAGAATGAATAAACTAAACATCAAACCCAAGAAAACCCCTTTTCTCACTTTTTTAATTTTAAGGCCATAGAATTCTAGTGAAAAAGCTGACCTTTGGAAGGAAAGGAATTATTATAACAATTATTCTAACATACTCTGACTAAATTCTAATTAAATATGCTAATAAAATAATTTTGTTCCACTTCAAACTCAATTATAGAATTGTTTTGGATGGGAAATCAATAATTTGTTCCTCCATTTAATTATTCATTAAAAATTCACTGACACAGGTAGGATTGCATATGGAAACAGAGTCCTTAACATGCAATTTTAATCCCACAGCTAATGCCTTTTAGCTAGTAACTCTTCATAGTAGGTGCTGCTCTGACAAAGCAAGAAGTTTTTAAACACCTGAAATCCTGCTGTGGGCTTGTGGGTTGTGGTAACATATTCCATCTTTAGTGGATGTCAGCTGAAACATTTTGCAATCATGCATGATCCTGCTTATATTCCCAACAGCTGCAGACTAAACATTTCAATTGACTTCAGTCAGTGGCAGATCATGTGAGGGCTGCTAAATGCAAGGGCACGGACATTTGTGTACAGGACTTTGTTCACAAAATCTTTGTCCCTTCTCTTCAAAGAATTCATTTTCGCCTTCTATGAAGTCAGTGCATGACATGTGGATATCACCCTGCCTTACATGAATAGCCCTGTTCAAGGAAATAAGGGCATTTGCAGTTGCCACAGAGTCCAAGCTTCCTCCTCAGTAGAACAGATTAAAGAGATTTCTAGAGTTTTAACTAGCCTGAGGAGAAATTTTCCCTCCTTGACAGTGGCTGACCCACTAGTGAGGAGATTGTGTCAAGTTGTCTGAGCTGATGGGCCTGGTCAAGATACAGGATAGGTCTGGGAAAAGTAAATTTGCCTCTGGGATGACAGATGTGTCTCTGCTTCCGTCCTTGGGTTGCCAGAATTTAATGAGAAGTTTTTTTAAAATTGCATTTACTTTGTAAAGTACCTTTAGGATTTGCTTGCCAGAACTTTGTTTTTGAAAGACACTACAAAAATTCTTAAGACAGACTTCTTTAAAAGAGCTACAAGGTTTACAGTGGTTAAACAATGCTACATTGAATGGGAAAGGGCAAAAATTATTTGACCGAGAGTCAATATTTTTACAATAAGTAGCAAGAATCACTCCTTAAACAATATACAGTGTAAGATATTGGTGGAATCATGTATTTAATTTATTTCCAGAATGAACTTTCCAATTAAAGACAAAAGATATGCTACATATATTTTCAAATTATTTTTAAAGGTAAATTAGAATAAAGTTTCCTTTTAGTTAAATATGTGTAAAAATGCCTCTTCTGTATTTTAAATAAGAATATTTCAAGAAATTCTGAAAAGCAATAAATGTTATAACCTTTTTGCTGTGACCTGTAATTTTGAGTCTCAAAGATTTGGCTGAAGTAATAATACTATGGTTGATCACTCTCTTTCTCCATCAGCTAAAGACGATGTGTAACTACCTTACTAAATTTCTTTCAAAGTGTATGAGAGTTTGAAAAATTACGTGTGTTCAGTAATACCAATGTTTTAATATGTCCAGTGTTTTGAACTTGAGTAAATGTTACAATCTTTGGCTCACAGTTCTCTTATCAACACATGTAGATAATAATTGCTAATAACCTAACTACAGCATCCCGGGCTGGTACTGCAACAAGGCAGTTTGCACCATGCCTGAACTGGACATGACATATAGCCAGATTTTCCTATCTGCATTGCTGGAGTTGCTTCATAATCCAGATATTTTGGGAATAAGTGTTTGGAGAATACACTTCTGGAGGTAGTCCACTGAAGGGAAAAATTCATAATTTAGGATGGGAATCTACCTTTGCTGGTGGCAAAACTCGCAGATAGTCACAGCCTATGATCAGCCCCAAAGATCACAACAGAACATTATTTACACAGCACTTTACATATTAAAATGTAAATTTGAGATAAAAATTTTATCCTTTATATGTGAAGATATGGTATGCATAAGTTACAATTCTCATTTTAGTCTGCTAAGAATTGAATCAGCTGTCACTTCAAATACAGTGTACTGTAAGTAATCAAAATGACTCTTGAAGTTTTTAAAGATGTTTTGGATTTAATCTCTGAAAAGGCAAAATGCTGTATACTGTTATTTCTCAAGCATTTTTTAATAGCATCAGTTATTCACAAGACTTCTTCAGCAATAAACACTTTCCAGAAAATAAAACATCAACTACAAAGGTTTAGATTTTCAAAGTTTTTTGAAGGACTCAGGCAAAGTGTGCATTAGAATAAGTGGAAAATATGTTGCTTATTTGCTTCAAATGTACTGAAAACAGGGATATACGCATTTAAAATTCTTGAGAAACTCCTGGAATTATATTTGGAAATATCATTGGTTGTTGAGAAATACTCCATAACTTTAAAATATTATCTCACAACAAACTTCAATAAACTCCAGTGAACATATGTTTGGTCAGGAAATTGGTGTAAATGAAGAATACAATTACGGAGAAACTGTATTAATTTTTATGGTGCTTGATAAAATGTTAGAAACTTTGGAAAATTAGTTTTTCCCCTTTTCTAAACTTTTAGTTCAAAAATAATTCACCGTCTTTAGAACCATGGAATAGATGCGATTCTTTTTGTTTCTACTAGATTTTACTTTCTTTTAATATAGTGTTCATAAACTAGTGAAAGAACCACAGCTGATTTTTCAGACAGCACAGTCACATTTATTGTTCTATGTCATCATATAAAAACATAATAAAGACTTAGAGGTGCCAATTATGGGCACTGCAGGAATAAGTTTTTTCTTGGAAGGACTTAAATAGTACTCTTGTGTGATGTTATCGAACCTTTACTGTATGTTCCTTCTGAATGAGAAAAACATGCAGTTTGACTTAATTTTTTGCCGTTCAGTATGTGCTAATTGCAAACATTGATAGTCTGAATTACATTATCTCTAGAGTAGCTCAGTGATGTTGTGCAAAACTTGGCCAAAATTGTTTAAGCATGCAGTAAGGAGGGAAGATCAATAGCTCTGCTAGTGAAACTGGAGGTTTTTCTTTGCTTTTTTGTGCCTTTTTTGTATGTTTTGGTTTTGATTGTTACATTTTAGTCAAACAAGCTGAAATTTACATCTGCTTTTTCGTGTATTTAAAACCCCTGATGTAGCCAATATTTACAGCTGTTCTAATTTTTTTTACAGTGAATAAAGCCATTATTTCAATGAACCACAAGAGCGCATATGTAGACAACTGTAGATAAGTACATATATAAAACTTTTATAGAATCAAAACCCATATGAAACCCACATTCTGTAAAATTCATGGTCCTCTGTCTAAAGTAATACCTTCATTAGTAATGCATAATTTACACCATTTCCTTCTTATAAAGCATGACTTTCATGACACTCATTAAACTCAGAGAGAAATCATATTATCACCCCATTCACCTGTGTAAAGCATGTTTTTCTTATTCTCTTGTAAGGTTAAACTAAATACTTTCACAGACCATATGCTCTCTTCTTTTTCTCTGTCTCTCTGTGAAAGACATTATACATGCATTTTTCCTACACTTTTCCTTCTGATTTTGGCAGAAAGGGACCTGTTCTACTTCCCTAAACCCCACTTTCCTGTTAAAAATTAGTTGAAACTGAACTTCTCACATGTCTGTGAGAAGTCAAACAAGAGTGAATCAAATACACATTAGAAATGTTCCTGAAATTTTTACTGCATTGCTCTTGGCTCGGATAAGAAAAAGGTACTCAAAATATGTGTAAGATTTAAGTGAATGGCTAAGGAAATAAAATGGATATAGAAAAAACCAAAAACAACAAACCAACAAAAAACCCAAAGAAAAACCTTTGAAAATTGAAAATTTACCCCAGCTTGTTGAAGCTACTTATTTAGATGCAATCTCTTTAAAAAATCACCCAGAGCTTCCTGCTGAATTCCATGTAGTTTAATTCCTCGCCTTCACAGTTTCCGGGAGAAACAATCTCTAAATGTATTGTGTCATCATCCGGGCCACAGTTGCTACCTAGAACATGCACCATGGTTTTGTGTGATAAATACAACCATTTTCTGCCTGGAGCTGTTCACAATGGAAATTTTCTACCCACAAACAATCTTGTTAGTTTCGTAATTGCTTCTCCCTTCTAATGACTGCAGAACATAATGGATGCCAAGCCAATCTTTTGAGTCCAAACCCAGGGATCTTCATCAAGACAATGAATGTGCATTCATTAAATAGAACCATGTTGAAAGTGCTTTTGCCACAAGTACAGTATAATACATTTTCATTAATGGGTATATAGTATTTTAGCACATTACTTAATTAGGGATGAGCAGACAAGTGGAGCTAATTCCTTCAGCTCCAGTGAGTGCAGCAGAAGCAGTACATTTTCATTCCTTGCTTAGGAACCCATTCATTACATTATCAGCTGAATAAAAAAAGAAAGTATTCAAAATATTATATATGATAAAGCATAATTTAATAATTTTAATACTTACTGAAAGGATGAGGCTGGAGATGGCATTATCTTCCTCTTAAGTGTCATATCTGTGGAACTGATAAAATTCCATATTATTTTGATGGTCTTGATTCTCTATTGATGCAAAGCACTAAACAGCTACTCATTTTGGGAGAACAGAAATAACCATAATCATGCCATTCAGTAATTAAATCCATTTACAAACCTGTGTGGGAAAGTCTGAGGTGGACAAACCAAGACTAAAGCTATTCTTAATAGAATATCATGCTAGTTAATGTGAAGCGTATTGATAATTTAAAAAGTTAGAAAGCTGTGTTTAAAGTCAATATTTCAACTGAGTCTAAAAGTTCCCATGACTATTAAACACTCCAGTGTTAAATCACTGGGGCTCCTTTATGCAAGAATCTTGGCCACTGAATATGAAAAACTGTAGTTGAAAGGAAAGTGTTTGTACTGCTGCCTCTGAAAACTGTAGTATTTTAATAAATTGAGCTTTACATGAAGTGTAACTTACAGAAGAAAAACTCTACACTCTGCACTCCACAGTACAACAGGATGTCCTTTATAATTCTTCCTATAATAGTGCCTTTAGGTGTTATACTATTTAGTCTATAGGAAAAAAATATGTTAAAATGATCATTCGGGTAGATTTCATTAAGGATGTTGCATGTGATATAACATTTAACAAAATTAAAATATTCTGAGAAACATTATTTAGATTGTTCCACATTATTTTTAAATCAGCTCTTACTTGCTAAGTGTTTTTGATTTTGGCAGAAAGGGACGGCTGTGGTGAGAGTGTTCACATTTTTCTAACAGGTCAGAGTGCTTCTGTGTGCACTGAGAACTTGCTTGTTCAATTCCTTCTCCAGGGATGTGAGGCCATGGTTTCCCCACCTCTCCGAGACTGCCCCATTTTCTCTTGGCTGTTGTAAAGAAGAAATGTCTTCTACAATTAATTCTCTGTTGACATCCTTTTACAGTGCATGAAGGCCTGACTGAATTTGTGGTGATATATATGGACATAATTATGCCTACAATGATGATTGGCCAATATCCTACTATGAAAGTTTATTATTTTCTATCATTTAAATACTGGGGTACTAAGCATAAAAATCTGATAGTAGTATTGTCATCTGTCTTGCATGGTGTCTTCATTTGTAAAGAGGTCTCAATGACTCCATAAAAGATTTAGTATATACATATTCAGTTAAGTGGCTTCATGTCTACGTTGGACATGTGATGTTCTTTTGTGAGGATGATATTAAATTACAATCATTAGTAACTTCACTACTAATAAAAGACTATTAACTGAAATGCCAGTTCTTTGTGTTATATTATTTTATTTACAGGAAGAGACAATATAAAGTAGACTGTTAGATTTGCACAGCTAAGTAAAATTCTTAAACACATGAACAGCTCCAAGAAGGAGTTCTGCTGAAGGCTCTAAAGTTGCCAGGGCCCTTGGTAGACAAACCACCATGCTGTGTCTCAAAAGGCTGCAATTTGGTTGTGCAAAATTGTATAACTAAGGAAGGTGAGAATTTGCTTCTTTGAAATTTACATAACTTGCTTGAATTTCCATTACAATATGCAGAAGTTCATTCTGGAGAAATTTTCAATAAAAATACTGATAATATAAATATTACATAAGGTAAAATAAATTATAAAATTTGTTTTCCTTGTTTTGTTCCATGTTTCGTCTTACCCTGAATGCTGCAGAACAGATAATGTCACAGCTATAACTACAGTTCCAATATTAGATTATGAAGATGCCATTTATCAGTAAGAAATGAAATCACAGCAAAGAACTGAAAGTTCCCAGTTGATAGATCACATTGGTTTACATTGTCATGTCATTCTTGAATTCATATATGCAATATGTATGATAGTTCTGGATGATTAAACATTGAGAATAAACATAAATTGGATCAGCATCAAGATCTATTTAAATGCTTGAAAAGAAACTCACTTAATTACTGCTCAACAACCTAGCTAGTTGAGAAAAGAAATAACTGTTCACAGGGATCACAGAATACACACTCATTTATCAAACAGAAGGTTGGAAACTGAGCTCAAAATGTTTTTTGTTTCTTTTTAGCATCAACAGACTACGATGCAGGAAATCAAATATAAGATGGAAGTGTTATGAAAACCAACATAAACTCATATTCATTCTACAAGTTAAAAGGATGCACAGTAGCCCAATATGTGTAGAGAAGGGGCTGATTTGCTTACGGAGGCTACTATTTCTGGACATTTCTAACATTTAAATACTTGCTTTTACAATTAGATTATCATTGACTTCTGAAGAAATGCATAGGTATGTGATTTCATGGACTTCTGACAATTGCATAACTCTTTCTTGTTGACATTAATATGATTAATTGTCTGTATGAGAACCTCTGGATTCATCACGTGGACTTTGCTCCCCAGCTAGTATCCAGCTGGAACTGACTGTTCTGCATCAATGGAGCACTCTAAGCAAAGGACTAGGCTCCTCAGATAACCACTTTCAGACCCATACCTTACTTGGCAGCTGGTCATGTCCTGACACTATATTTGCACATGACAGACATGGCATGACAAACAGTGAGTTTGTACCGGGGACAATGTGGGCTGCACCAAATGTAGGTGTGTTCCATCCAGAAGAATAAAGAAATGGCATCATCCTGACTTAGAGAAAACAGAAAAAACAAAATATCTATAATCAACCTCATTGCAGATGTTCACCAGCAACAACAGGTAGAAGTTGTGTATCACAGGTCAGGCTCAGAAGATGATCCAAGCCACTTAGAGATTGAAAGATCCAACAGTATCATGTTGGTGGGATATACTCACTGTGAGCTCAAGTTCGGTGCTTTTGTTTCCCTACTTTGCGTTGTTTGACTGCCTTATTATCTACAAATGCCTTATCCCAGTTATTCCATTGTTTATATTAAGGATGTATGCCTAAAAATTGCATGAAAAATGTCATGGCTGCATGAAAAATGCCATGGTTGCATGTTTGCATTCCTATGGGTAGGAATGAAAATGCAGGTAAGTGTGAGAGGATGGAGCAGTGGATTGCTCTAGAAGACACTGCTATGGCCTCAGAATATATACATATCTTCAAGTCTTAAAACCATTTTCAAGTGTTATGAGGCGCCTGTTCTGGCATTTTGGCTATATTCTTGGAAAGAGAAAAAGTACCTTGTGATCCTAGGCTTAGGTGTTGAATTTCAGCTCCATCATTTGACACCTGTTACTCAAGAACTCTGTAGCAGCGGAAAAATCCCGAAACAAACAATGAAGTACTTTCTTAAGCTTTGAATGCTAGCAATTCCTGTCTGTGAGAATTTCACCCACATCTTCCAGAAAAGAGTTTTTTTATATCTTGTTCAGATATTTGTGCTAAGGGGACTATCTACAGAAACCTGCACTCCAGAAAAGAAACACTTCAACTACTAATTGAAAGTCTAGCATTTCTTCCTTGTTCTTTCATTACATTGCTGCTACTCTAACCAATGGGAGTGTGGTCTGCTAGCCAAAATATTTGAAAAAAATCTCTATTATATGAAAGGAACCTGGCTTCATTAAATACAAAATTATGCAGAAAAAAAAAGCTATTTACTGCTGTTCTTCCCTCACCTTAAAGTACTCAAATAGAGTGATGTATGAACTACAGCATACAAAATTATTTTTTTTAGAAATTTAGCAACCAGAACTAAATAAAGTTCTAGTTCATCTAGAACTCAAAATCCACAATATGTGGATTTTTTATTGTCATAGGTGGAAATTTTACTCTGAGTAGGAAATTTAAAATGAAATTAAAAGTTATACCTACTTCACTTAACTGTTGCAAAAGTCTCTGGATCTCTGCTTTCTGTATGAATTTTCCCTTGCTCTTTCATTTATCTTTTTAAATTGTTCTTCTTTTACAATGCCTTGAATTTTCCCCTGATGTGGACAAAAAGCATATTTATTTTTTATTGGAATTCGATTGAACATCCTTTTTTATGTCATTAATCAAAGCCCATTTCCTTTTTTAAACAGTATCAGTGCATATGGTTCCATTACAAAATTACGAAAGAAATGTTTAAACATGATTACCACTAATGCTTCTGTGTGCTGCTTGAATCTGTTGCATGGCAGTGCTTGTTCAGCACTGTCTCTATAGTTTTAAGTTATCCTATGCCTCTCAAAATTAAGCATTTCTACAGAAAATTGCAACATTCGAAAAGAAAGTAAATTCCAACTCTTAACAATACTTTTACTGAGAATATTGTCTTAGAGCTATTCCTGTTATGCAGAGCAATGTGTTACTTAAATGACTTGTAACTTATAACATAAATGAGGTTGTCTTCATGATGTGAAATGAGGCAATTCAATTTAAGAAAGACCAAAGGGCAGACAGTACTTGAGAACTAGATTTTGAAGGTGCTTCAAATTAACAAGAAATATAATTTGCTCTGGGATACCCTATGGCACACGTACCATAGTATTGGTTTGTTAGATGTAGCAGTATTGAAAGAGCAGAATTTTTCAAGAAGTGAAAACCTTTTTTTGTAACAATGCAATGCTCATTTGTGTTCCACAGCAGCCTGAGGATGCATAATTTTGAAACTAATTATCATGTTTGCAATCAGTGTTCTGTCCAAATAGAAACTTGAATTGTGTTACTGAAGTTTAAAGTTCACAAAAGCATTAAAATCATTCAAGACTTAAGGAAGTTTGTAAGTTAAATTGCGTATTCACAGACATGGATTTAGTACTGTCTTTCATTTCAATTACTTGTTCATTAAAAGTAGCAATCAGTAGATTCCAGTATAATCTTTTTACATCAAGTTAAATCAATAGGTAGATTAAAACTTCATTAAACTGTAGTTAAGTCAGTAAATAAGTTTTCTCTCTGTTACTCAGTTACTTGAGAAAACAATCCTCAAAGAAAAAAAACCATAGTATTTTTTAGAAATTTTGAAAGTCCATCCTTTCAAGGATTTCTGGCCAGAAAGAGAAACCTTCAAAATAATTCAAATACATGCATTTACTTTATATCTCTGCTTTTCTCCTACCATCGTACTTTTACTGAAAGATGTGGCAATTTTGGTCAGCAAGACACAGAAAAACAGTAAACAGCTGATAGTGAGGGATGTCTGTCTGCACAGCACTCCTGAGGGCTGAAGTAAGAATATTTTATGTGTGTACAGGTAGGCTACACTGTAGCAGTCTGTGATTCTCTGTCACAAGCTGCCTCTTCTACATCGTGTTTGTTCTTAGTTACTAAGTTTATTGTAGCAGATGGTGAGTCCATGCTGTATCTCAGGCAGCTATCTTATCATTTATCTCTGTAACTTTAAAGTGAATTTTCCAGAACACTTGGAACAAAACCTTGGTGGTTGTCAATAGAATTTTTATGACTCATGTCAGACTGAGCAGAGCAAGGCCAGTTTTGAGGGATGACGGAAGTTCTCCTCACTAAAAATTGTCTGGGCTACTTTACCAAAATGTAGAGTTAAAATGAGTTAAATGAAGATATAATCTTTTATTCCAATGGATCTGGAAACTTATAGAGAGCCCACTGCTGTGGTAGAATGAGATATTATTTTTTGTTTAGATGCACTGGAATTCTGTAATTTTGCTTGGCCTGGTGAATCCCTGCAATCAAATAAAGCAGTGTTACAAGAGAGAGCTGAGGTGAGTCAAAAGCAAAGGGTGGATAAGGACGGGTCTGTGGTTTCCTTTTGACACAAACTTCCTGATGTGCTTCTGTTGTGTGCTCAATTTACCAAGGTCATAATACAACAATTCATCTCATGCCCTCAAGGTAAAGACTGTGGTGCTTTATTGCATAGCATTTTGTGGCCAAGAGTCTGACTATTAGTCAGTAAATTGTACCCAAACAGGCATTCTTTTGTTGCATCCTTGAAAAACCTCCTTGATGTTATAATATACATAAATATGTTATGTATAAAAGGATGTTTCCTTTATTTCATGAAACCCTGGAATTGACATTATTTTACCCCTCATGTCTCCATAAAAGGTCTTGTGCTTGACATAAGAATGACGTGCAAAGTGCTTACTAGCACATACTTTCATATCCTCAGCCTTGTCTTTCTGTAGCAGACTGCAGTGGTTGCTTTCCAGCTAAAATATATTATTCTGAATTTTGGCTAAACTGTACAATATTTCATCCAGAAGTGGCACCATGCACTGCAAGCATTAATCTGACCCCCATTTAAGCCACAGGGACATAGTCAACATGTGTTTGGTGAGATTTCAGAAGCATCTCAAATGACTTTTCTTTCTTCATAGTATTGGTGACCACTGCATAGATCAGATATTTAGAAACAGATTGAAATTGCCACTAGCATTTCTTATTTCAATTCAGTCCAAGAGGCCAGACAGTGTCACCTGCTGCTGTGTGTATGTTAAAATCTTCTACGAAAACTAGCATTTAGTCATTAAATTAATGAGAACTATTTTATTTCACCTTAAACTTTAGTGTTCAGTGTATTTTATTCTCACAAAATCGGCGTCATGAAGACAGGCTTAGTGAGCTGAAAATCCTTATTAAAATGTCTTACACAAAGAGTCTGGTTCACTGTGGGAAATCAACTCACACATCACTGGTGATATTGTAAGACCACTCTTTCATTTAGCATCTTCTAGCATTTCCTTATTTAAAGTTCTTTGCATACTTTTCTTTTTGTTAGAATTTGATCCTTGGAATTCATTAACCTGAATGCCTTCTTGATTCAGCAGTGTGATCCAGAACATCTTTTCCAGTTGTAACAATCTCTCCTCCACTTTCCATTTTTCAGAAATGTCCACATAACTTACAGAAAGCTAAAATCCTGCCAACTGAAGGCTTCGAGATCTGATGGATCCTTCATCATGACTACAATTGCTGGTCTTAGTGAAAACTGTTCTCTAATGTAAGCATAGATCAATGGCTCACTTATATTTTCAGTTCCACAGAATAACTATATGCTCTGAAAAAGTCTTTTGTACTTGTAGAAATCTGAGCCATTTGGAATGGTGGGAAGTAAAGCTACGATATTTCCAATATTTGAAAGTAAACTTTCAGAACATAAGACACAGGAAACTGGGAAGTTGGGACCCAAGAAAACACTTTTCACTACTAAAACTCAAAGGGCAAGATACACATTCAAAAGGCAAGCTACACATTCAAGGGAAAATACATGATGTTATTTCACTAGTAGGTGAGCCACAAAAATACTTTTCCAGAGTAAACATGAAGACACAATCTTTTAAAGTCCTTTTTAAATTCCTCTCTTCATTAATACTGGAACTTTGAATTGCAGTCTGAGATGCATGGAAGAGCCTTATAATAATATGTGATCTGTGGAACAGGCTTCCTTGGCATGGCCCAAAATCCACTGGACTGGTAATAAAAAACTATCAGAGAGAGGGAAGAAGGATTCATCGAAATCCCTTTGCTGTTATCCTCATTGTAGAAGAAGTTGTGAGATTTTTTTTGCTGGTTTTTTTTGTTTGTTTTTGCCTTTTCCCCTTACGGTATTTTCTAGCTGGAGGTAATAGACTGAACTGTTTACTTTCTTTTCATTTTACCAGAAAAAGACTAACTGCTTTTTCTGTCATCCTCCAAGATTCTATCCTGAAGTCAACTGTTTACCTTGCAATTGTTTCTACTGCATCTCAGTTGCTATCTCTGACAGTCGCTGATTATCCATTTACGGTGACTGACCAGAAGAAAAAAATAGCCTTTGGGCATAAATAAGGTTTGCCATGAAATGCTGGTTTAGTTTTGCTTACCCTTCACATCTGTTTCAGCCCTACTTAAATAGGGACATACTATAGTGAAGGAAAAACCTACCCAGAGCACTTAAAATTCAGGAATATTTTTACAGTTTAAGAGAAGGCTTTGTATTAGGATAAAGATTGATTTAAGGTATAGATAAGTTTCACATTCATCTTCTTTTCTCTGACCACACAATTTATATGTATGTGTCTTGGGGTGACTGTCTCAAACATGGACAGTATGTTAGTCACAGTCTGTCACTCCATAGTGTCTTTTAACTCTTTCTTTAGCATTCTTCTTCAAATGAAAAGCACTTTGAAGTATTATGCTTTCACATTAACCCTCTCTAAAACTTCCTTTCTAAAGCTAAATAAATTTAGATTAAAATGCTATGTGTATCTCATTTTGATATAAATCCTCTGAAATATTTGAATATTTATTCTGTTCACTTAGTCCTACTCTTAATCTGGGGACTTTTTATCACAGGTGTTAGATTAAGATCATTTTACTTTGACCTGTAAGCAAGACCTTTAGGTTAGTGTTCATTATATCTTGCTAAAGTGAATAAACATTGCCAGAAAAAAATGGATGTTTTTGTCCTTTGCAAGAAATTAACAAACACTCAATATTCCAGACACTAGCATAATTTCAACCTTTGTGACTCCAACCACATTTTTTGTCCCATCAGGACCTTCAAGCAAATTTCCAAAATGTGGCTTTATTTAAATCCATTCATTTATAGACTACACACTTTCTATGTCATCAGCTATCTGAATGACATGGAAGATATTACTAAATATTCAAGAGCAGTTATGCAGATTTACAGTGTATTTAGGCATGGGGCTCTGCCTCTGCCTTTCAAAGTGCCACAGATCCTTTGGGGCTGCAATATTTAGCAGAAATAAGATTTGCTACTCACTTTCATGACTAACATTTATTTAACCACAGGATCCAGAGTTAAAAACATTTGGAGTTGTAGATCTCATCCATACTAATCATCAAAAAGCCAACAGTGATAATTTGAGAAAGGCTGACACTGTCTTTTTAAGACATTCTCACTAAGTAGAAATGTGGCAGTCTCAACAGACTAATTTCTGATCCTAGAATAGAGTAGACCATCCAAGAAAGAGATTCTGTTTACAAATTGCATGTCTGCCTTTTACACTGCCCAATGAATAAACAAGGCCTTCATTTTTTTGCTCATTTAACATTTTTCTACAAAATCTGTAACAAAACTCTACTTATTTAGTGTTTACAAAGACAGGGATTTTGCTAGTGAACTGTATGAAGGTTTTGTCTGACAATATTTATGTGTATAACTCTCTTAATTTGGTGTCAAAAAAGTAGGAAACATTATCTACGTAAAAGGTGAACCCGTTAAGATGACATTAACATCAGACACAAACCATTTCCTAAATCATACACTTAGGCATATGTCTTTGCAATACAGTGTAGTGCTGTGTGAGATACTTCTTCTAGCTCAAGGCATTGCCTTGTATACAGGAATTACTGCAACTACAGCATCCCATCAGCCTAATTAGCACTGCTGAGCCAGAGGTCTTGAGGTCGTCTCTTTGGTGTTTTTATGTAAACTAGAAACAAACATGGTGATGGTCTGAGATCTCTTAAATTCTTTGGATTTGAATAAGCACATTTATCTACGTGTACAGACACCTATATACTTTGTACACCACCTGTATCTGCGTACATCTCTATCTAGATTTTAATATTGTGCTTTAAACGTATTTCAAAAAGTTATGAGAACTGTATGATTGGAGGTCCAGAAGTGAAAAACAAAGATTTCCACTGTGCGAATGCCCCCCCACGATAGGAAATTATCTTGATTCCTTAGAAATAACGCTGAAAATTCACATATCTTTAAGCACTAGTTTGCTTTTTAAGTTTTTTTAATAGAAGTTTTGATTTGAAGAAATGATCAGGTTTCTGTATAAATTATGGAATCTGCCACTTCAGTTTGGAATGAAACTTTCTTAATCAGAGAGAGTTTGGGGTTTGTTTTTTACAAAACTTAGACGAAAATATATTTCAAGATAAATTGGTTTTTAAAATACATTTTACTGTTTCAAACTTTTTCAGCAAGTCCCCTAGAAAACCCGAAAGAATTTTACTCAGTAACTCTCAACTGAAATTTCAAATCCTAAAAGATATAGTGTTCTGATTAGAAGTATAATTTACTTACCTGTTTTAACTACCTCACAAACAAGAAATACTTTTATTTTTCACAGTTTTTCTGTTAGTGTCTCATACTAATTTTATTTAGCTTTGTAAATTTTTGATCAGTTATTCTGATTTTCCTTTTTATTCTTTTCCTTCTCTTTTCTTCCTTAGTTTGAAACACAGCAGGTGTCAGGACCTGGCATAGCAATCACACTGACTGTAGCTGCTTCCAGCTGATTTCAAACCTTGAAACCAAACAGGAATAGTCAAGGGGAAAAAAACATTTTCTTTTAACTTATCCTGGCCAGAAAGTTGATAATAAGGGTTTTGAATACATTTCCCAACAATTTAAATGAACATGGCCTCTTACAAAAGAATGGTGGGTTAATTAATGTTAGGACAAACTACCCTTGCAAGTGATATAGGCCAAGGGAGAGGTATGATACATTGGGGGGGAAAAAATGCTGCTGGAGCATTTGTGAGAATGAACATGAGGAGAACCAGTGCCAGATGCAGTTCCAGAAGAGCTATTGAATTCACAATAATGCAAGGTATGAGACAAAGCAAGATATGAGATAACTTGGACAAACTTGTCCTAGGGCACTTTCACTTGGAGGGATGGTGGCATTTTTACCATACAGGTAGAGGTGCTGTTCTTGACAAATGAAGCTGATGTTGCATGCTGCAAGGAGCATCAGTTGTCTGCTGTCTTTCAAAGGAAATCCTCACCCTCTTGAAGGCACACAGGTACCTTCCTCCTGTCTTACTTTCCCACACCCTTTCAGCAGTTTATTTGGTTGCACAAACGCCATCCAATATTTTCGGAACCTCTGGGGAAACACCTCTTTATCACTTTTGGGGCTTGCTTTCTTGTTTGCCTCCCATTTCAGGTAAACTCTCGGCTCCTCTTAGGCATCCATGAGGATGAGCTTTTGCCACAGGCTCCTTCCTGTCTCTGTCACTGTGCCTCCCCACCCTCCTGACATTTCTGTGAGCCATACATGTTTAATTGTCCTTCAAACAGACACCATCTCCTGCTTTCAGATGGGCATACAGGCAGCCTTTTTTGACAGCAGTTTTTTTAACACAAGTTTGGGTAGTGTCCAGAGAGAACCTGCAATATAAAAAAAAAAAAAATTAAAAATATGAAACCATGAATCATATGCTACTGAAGGGCCCTCCATGCTTGGTAAGGTCAGTATGTTTCTGTCCTGTATAAAAACACAATGCTTTATTTGCTTCATGCAATGCTTTTAGTATTGAGCCTTAACTGTCTCAAAATTGCACACTCAAACCTCATCAAAACAATCTCTTGGGGATTTTTGGCTTATCATCCCTGATAGCTAAGCTCTAAGGAGCACATACTTCTCTCCTGCTCAGCTGCTGAAAGAGGCGGTGTTCTTTTGACACTTGAGGGGAAGACCTGGAAAAGATAAAGAGGAGAGGGATTTTTTAAAGAGGTTTTAAAAATTATTGTAACAACATATAGAAATCTTGGCTAATTTACAGTATGAATAGTTCTAGAGTTCCTGTTTACCCTAAACATAGGCAATTACTTCTAATATCAGGATGCAAAGGCTAGCACCTAGGAAAAGGAAAAAAAAATAGAACGAGAGACTTTATGTAAATGTGTTCCATGGTGTTAGAGATGCCACAAGATGCTAAAGGATTTCCTGTGAGCTGACTCTTTTCCCTCAGCAAGGTTGCACACATTTTTTTCTAGGAGGTGAAAGAGAAGTGTTAGCAAAGATGCAGGAATCAGATGGAGAGGTAGAGAGTGAGAAGCAGCACCAGGCAGAGGTGGTGGGAGGAGATGCAAGTGAGGCAGAGCCAGGGATGGCACAGAAACATCAGCGGAGGCAACTCACACTGAACAGAGAGCCAAGCGAGCTGCAGGCAGCAGCTGCAGCAGTGAGACAGCCAGCAGGAGCAACATGAACAACAGGTTGGATCAATTTAAATCAAACCTTGATCCCCAGTGAGAGTTAAAAATGTTAATAAGTGAATGAAAGCTACTTCGGGGCGGAAATCCATCAGTCTCACAGTAGTCCAAAGGAGAACTGTCAGGTTTTATACTTCACAAACTGTTTATATTGCAATTGTTGGAGTTTTCCTTTGGAGTTTCTACTTTGTTGGAGTTTTACTCCTTTAGTAAAGGTACTGTTTGCAAACAATTTCAATTATGTTTATAAATGAAACATATTAATCATCTGAGCACTGGAATGATCACTGTACTTTTCTCAGGTTTCTTGAAACAGGCCTGACTTGGTGCTTTTTTTAATAATCCTTTAGAATTCTTCTTTAGTTATTTCATGTATTTTGTACAAGTTTCATAGCCTTTTCATCATCCACAATTTAAATTTAACAGGATTTTCTTTTCTCTTTATATGACAAGATCTTCTGTATGATGATCTGCCTTCAGAATAAGCTCAGTGACTCAGTCCTGATTCTGTTTTACTCTTCATTCTTCCTCACTTCTGGAATGAATTTGAACTCATTTGAAATTTGTCAGTAAAATTATTTAAGGTACATTTAGTTACATTTCCTACAACTGAGTTTTAACGGGTAATTTAAAATTCATTATTTAGCAGCCCTCTGAAGTTGTGTAAATAGTCCATTGTAATGTATGGCTGATTGATTTATTGATATGTATGGCTCCTTCAAGGAGGAATTGGGGTCAGTATACATCATGCAAAAGCTATTAGATTGAACCTCATTGCCTCCTTAGGGTGTAGTTTGACCAAATAGGTTCCAGTGAGTTGATAGGTTGTGTAGTGTATCTTTTTCTAGAGGCAGGGAACGTTAGCATCAGTGGAGTCTTTGAAAGTAACATTGGAATGAGTGCAATAAAACCTGAAAATAACAGTCAGCCACGAAGTGCTGGCAGATTACAAAATATGCTACCATTTTAAATGTCTGTGTTGCAGTCCTCTGAAGAGAAAAAGTGCACCAAGACATGACTAGAATTTACTCTTTTTTGGCCTTGACAGTGACCTGCATGCTAATCCAGGTATGAAAGTGTTACACACTTACTCTGCGTGTAGCAGTGCTTAGCAGTGAACCTTTGCATCCAGTACAATTAATACCGCCTTGTGCGTTTCTTTGATCCTAGCCCTTTTGATTTTAACTCCTCTGATATAGATGTCTAGATGAACCCAAATACATTTACAATAAACGTAATCCGTTTTGAAGGACATATGGTTCCGCTCTAAGAAATACTGACAAGAACTGGTTTCTGTAATATAGTCCATGCATAACTTCTAGGCAGAAAAATGCAGAAAATAGCCAATCCTCTGAAAATGAAAATCTCTGTGGATATTTTTTCTCTGTAAGTATGTAAAGCAGGTAGATACAAAGCTGCTGAGGGCTGATTTATATTTTTAATCTATAGTTCATACTGACATATGTTCACACGACTTAAGGCTACTCAAGCTTACTACAGTGACACTTCTCAGGACCTTTAAACAATTTTGGAGAACCTTCCTTGATCCTCAGAAGCTCCTGGGAGCCCAGAGATCACCTTGTTTACACAAACAGTAATCCCATTAAAAAGAAAACATATACTGCCTGACACATGATATAATCTTTGAAGCAGAAAAATCCAATGTGAGAAAATTTTAATAAAAGAAAAGGAATGGCAGAAAGATAATATATTAATGGAATGTTTGGGATTACACTGAAGGTCTAATATGTTCTGAGATACTGCGAATCAAGGTAGGATAATCATCCCTCTGCCCCAAAAAAGGTGTGAACAGATGCTGTTAGCAAGTTGGAGTGGTTAATCAGCTGAGTTCACTTCATAGCGAGAAATCACCAAGTACATGTTTGGTCATCCTTATTTTTACAGTCAAATTTATTTTTATGGGCAAAACCACTTTTATGCAACAAGATCATTCTTACTATGAATGAAATTTAAGTAATAAAAAACACGTTCAGGTCTATTTGTTGCAGAAAAAGAAAGAAAGAAGAAGAAAGATAGAAAAAAGGAACAAAGAGTAAAGGAAGAAGGAAGGAGGAAGAAGGAAGAGGAAAGGTGGAAGGTGAACAATCTGACTAAATACCAGTTAAATTTATTGAATATGATCTTGCCAGCACGTACTCCTTTCTGTCTGGTGTTCATAGGACCAAAAGATCATTAGCATAGAAAAAGACAGTTAACCCAGCACTGCCATACTCACCACTAAACCACATCTCCAAGTGCCATGTCCACACATTTTTTGACACTTCCAAGGATGGTGATTCCACCACTTCTCTGAGCAGCTTGTGAAGAGAAAGGAGTAGCAGAGGCAACATGTCATCTGATAAACTGACCACAACACTCATTACCCATCACCCTGTTCTGCTGGTTTGGAGGAGGTAGATAAATGGGCAGTGAAACTGAGAAAAGGAAGAAGGAGAGGTAGGGGTAAGATGTTTTAAGATTTGGTTTTGTTTCTCATTACCCTCCTCTGATTTTGATTGGTAATTAAGTAAATTAATTTCCCCAAGTTGAGTCTGTTTTGCCTGCAATGGTAATTGATGAGTGATCTCTTTCCCTCACTGTCCTGGTCTTGTCCCATGAGCCTTTCATTCTGTCTTCTTTCCTCTGTCCAGGCAAGGAGGGGGGCAAGAGGGTGGTTTTGGTGGGCACCTGTCGTCCAGCCAGCAACTGCAACCTAAAACTGGTTTGGCCAACTTTGCTAGTCTCTATTTCTTTACCTAAAAATTGGTGAGTAGTTTACAGCCTGGAGTCTCCAGCACCATCCTGTGCTTCCTGTCTGGTCATGCCATGGTTTGTTCTCCTGTACACTGTGTCTTATGTCCCTGCCATTGGGGCCCTCTGCTTTCAGCCAAGCTGATTTTCCTCTATAGTGTATTCATCATACTTAAATATGTACATGTTGGAGGTATCCACAGAATAACTTCTATATAAAGTACTGCATTTATGCATTTCTGCCATTTGTATTTGCATAATTAAAAGGGAAGATTTATATATAGAGAGGTTTTTTTATTATTTTCCTCTAAAGCTTTGCACATAGGGTGCCTGTGTTTGATCCTTCTGGCAGAACGTGGAAATTTGTAAGTTGTATATTTGAAAAGAGGCAAAAGGCTGAATATTAAATGAATACAGTTATAGGTAAGCAAAATAAGGACACGTAGAAAAATGAAGTACTCCCTTTCTAGTTTTAGATTGGGCATACATGAATCTTTATTTCTTAGAATGAATCCTAGAATTAGTACCTTACCCACTCCTGTTAATGTATGCTTTTGTGGGCGTATGACATATATATTCAGAATGAAAAGGAATCTTCAACAGGTGCCAGTGCTATTAAAGCTTCATCTTCTAATCCTGTCTTCTACATCTTCACTTTCTGTGATAATAACTTTCATCCCACTGCTGTGTTTATAGCCAGTAACAATATGTAAGTGCCAGTTTATCTAAATTCTTCTTCTGTTTATATCAGTGTGACACTGGAACTTTTCTTTTTACATATATACACCAATTAAAAAAAAAGGAAAAAAATCAAAGTAGTTGTGACTCAAAGGAAAAAAAATACTGAAATCAACACTTCGAAAATGCCTGGAAGAAAGTAACCGTAGTAGGGAAAGGTGTGGGAATGAAGGCTGGGATCAAGCTGGATTTGCCCGCACACGGAAGATGAGGTGCGAGTTGTACCAGGTCACATATGCCTGCCTCTGAAACATGAACTGTAGCCATGCAGAGAAAGCTTATGCAGGTAGCATAATGAAATTTCTTTCTTCCCTCTTCTATATGGTTCTTTATTTTCCAGCATGGTTTTCAGGATCACTGGCTTAGTTGTTTCACCTTCTTACCCCCAGGTGGGGAGGCTGGTATTAATCAAGCCACCCCAAGCACCTAAGCCACTTTTCTGGGGAGCAGTACATGCAGATGGGTAGACAACTTAGAATCATAGGGTCATTTAGGTTGGAAAAGACCTCTAAAATCATCAAATCCAACCATAAACCTAACACTACTAAGTCCATCAGTAAACCATGTTGCTAAATGCCATGTCTAAATGTCTTTCAAATACCTCCAGGACTGGTGACACAACCACTTCCCTGGACAGCCAGTTCCAGTGCTTGGCAACCCTTTCAGTGAAGAAATATTTCCTTATATCCAGTCTAAATTTCTCCTGGCATAACCTGAGGTCATTTTTTGTCATCTTAACATGATAGGCTTTTGAATAAAAGGACAAAGCAATGCACCAGTATGTCACACTGGGGTGACTAAAACCATGATAAAGTAGGCAACTGATACTAGCGATAGCAGTTGTGAAAAAGGCGTGGATGTTTAATGACAACAGCCTGTGAAGAACACAGCCTCAGCTTTCAGCAAGTGAGGAATAAATGCCACATTTGACTGAATCTTTCCCATCTCATACAGGCTTTCCCTCTGCTTTTATCATGCGTGAGCAGAGTTTGGCACGGTAAAAATGGCATCCTCCTCCTGTCAAGTGTGTTTGCTCCTACTGTGCCTGTGAATAGGCACTGTCCAGGATGATTCAGAGAGTGGAGCCTCCTCCAGATAGGCATCGATTGTGCTGCTTTGAATCAGACATGGTATGACTTTTACTTACTGCTGTAAATTGACTTTGTTTGCATATTTGTGTGTCAGTTTTGCCTACATACTAAAATGTTATCTGCCTCCAGTTCCTTCAGAAAGGGAAGATACATGTCTCTACATAAGGATTATTCATCTAGGGAGCACTCAGGTCAGGGTCTGTTTTGAAGGCATCTTTCTCTACTGGGACTGTTGTAAATCTATATCCTTCAAAAAGGAATTTATTGTATACAGGTTGATAGCATCAGAGTGCCACAGCTGCTTAACACACATTAGTGAAAGAAAGTTTGTAAAGACTGTTCAGATGTTTCAAGTTTGGGAAGGCGATGGTAGGAGAGAGAGGACATAGGAAGAAACACCTTTTTTGGTGTGGTCAACCCCAGGTGGAAGACTCATGGTTTCATAGTGTCCTCTTATTCCTTTTACATCCATCTCCCAACCCTCCAAACAGTTCAGTTACAATCTGACCTGTGATCTCTACTGGTATGGAAGCGGCAGTCTCTGATTATTAACTGTCTTTTTTTTCTGACCACTTTTTCTAATAATTATTTTAAGCATTTAGAAAAAAAGGAAAATATTTCTGTATGTTTTGTGTCTGTGCACATCTGCCAGTCAATCTGCCTGGGTGTTGAGTGCTGCCATTAAGGGCCCAGCAGTCAGTCTGAAGCTCTCTTGTGTTGTTACATATAAAAATCCGAGTGGGAATGCTTCTTAAGCTGAATGTACTATAGCTTCGTGAACTGTGAAGAGGAGATGAAATGTCAAGGGTAATCTCTAGCCACATTTCTGTAATTATTTTATTATCATTTATGATTTATAGCCCACGTCTGTGGAGCGATTATTGGAAATAACACTATGTATGTACATTTGTGAGTGAGAGAAAGAAGGACAAAGATTACTCTTTAGTAATACAGTGCTGTTTTCTGGTTATAAGGACTAGACATACTGAAGTGATTGACATGTCTGGTGACACCTTCCTTAACCTGTGTTTTCTTAGAAGAAGCTGTACAAGTTATTATGAAGACGGCATTAGGAGCATCATAAAACAAAATCAGATCAATCTTTAGAGTACATAGGATACATTTAGAGGCAGCCATAGAGGAATATCATTTATCAGAAAACATCACCAGGCATATAGCACCATTTGTTAAAGATCACTATATATGTGAATACTATCTCTTTACAGGCCTGAGAGGGCTAAAGGGGCTGATAATGCATAAATTCAAGCTAGGAAAAATTATAAATTTTTACTTCGAAGTGGAAAAAAATACCTTTTAGCAGGTTTCATGGAAAAAAGTTGAAGAAAGGAACTTTCACAGTTTCATGCTGAACTAGAGTGCACTGACTTTATTTCTTGTCCTTTAGTCGCTTTGATTCCTGACAGGAGATACCAAGTATCCTGATGGCATGGTATTTGTGTTGTTATAAAACATCAGTATGATTTTATAACAAAAACTCTGCAATAGATCAGGACCCTGCTCCTATTTCCTACAGCTGTTTCACCTCTCTGTTTTCCGTTTTCTGTGTCTTTACTTCCTCATCTCACCCAATGCTTTCCTGCCACTCAATATTATTCTCACCCACCCTCAAAGATCAGTATTACCAAGCCATGATTAGGATGGTTTCTGGCTCAATCAACCCACTGTAATTCAGTCTCCCTTGTCTCCATCCGCTGCTTCTGCTTACCATTATTGTTGCCTCTGTGAATACACTCCTTGCCCTGTTTTTTCTTATCTCCTGCACAGATATTAGATGTATTTACAGCATCAGTTCTGGACTTCAGTCTGCTACATCACCTCTTATCCACCTATGGTCCATGGAGTCGGGATGCTTCAAGCATGGAACTGAGGACTCAAGAGCATCAGTGAGGTTACAGTTAATCACTTGTTCAGTGCTAAAAAGAACACATTACCTATGGTTTTCCAAGGCTTGCACTTTGGCTGGGTAAAATGGCTTTCCATAGGGGCAGTAGAAGGTGTGCCTTCTTCTGGTATGGATCATTCTAATACAGCAAGGACTTGCTTCAAAGCACTAAGATGCTAAAGGAGCTGAATTATCTCAAGCAGACAAAAAAAAGAACCAGAATATTTTATTCATATATTACATTTTATCTTTCTTTGTTTTTGGAACTGTGAAAAACATTTTGTGTGACGTTTAGAAAGCAATGCTTAGCATGACAGACCACTTGGATGAGAAAATTATGGTCCAGACTGTAAATGTTTCATTAAGTTCTAAACTTGGAGAAAGTCTTTCACTGAGAATTTTCAATGTTGGCAGCCCAGTTTACAATCTAAACATCTTTTATCAGTCCTTTAAAACTTAAAGGAGACACTGAATATCCCTGCATAGGATGTAAGTGACTAGGTTTTTTTAGCTGGGGGAGAGAGTGGGGTCCTGTAGGGTCGAATTCTGTGAGATCAGGAGTTGACCCCGTGTCAGACAGAACCAGTTGCAGCTCCAAACCAGACCCACCGGTGCCCAAAACTGAGCCCATCAGCAACACTGCTGACGCCTATGTGACAATGTATTTAAGAAAGGGTAAGAAATTATGTGCAGCAGCTGTGAGAGAGGAGTGACATAATGAGAGAAATAACTCTTCAGATGCCAAGGCCAGTGAAGAAGGAGAGAGAGGAAGTGCCTTAGGTGATGGAGCAGAGATTCTTCTGCAGCTCATGGAGAAGATCATGTTGGAGCAGATATCCACTTATGCTCCGTGGAGAAGACCATGGTGAGGCAGACTGTCCCCCCGAACCCATGGAGGACCATATTGGAGCAGATAACCATCTGCAGCCCATGGATGCCCCCATACCAGAGCAGGTGGAGATGCCCTGGAGGAAATTGCAGCCTGTGGTCATTGACCACTTCATAACTCATGGCCTTGAGTTTGATCAGGTGCATCTTTACAAGGATATATTTGATGCTAATGGAGATAATGATGTGAAAAAAGTAATCTACAAATGGATTGAAAAAGATCTGGAGCAGTATATGAAAGCAGGGGATGAAATCTCTATTAAACTGACTGGTGAAACACAAAAAGAAACTCTTCCTAATTACATAGGAGGAGCATACAGATTTCTAAAAAGATGTTAATAATGTGAAGCAGCTGAGTAAATCATACTAGCAATGTTTGTGTTTTGGTGTAATAGAATACTATCTGAAGCTTGCTTTTTAAATCACTACTCTTCATTTTAAGGACCCCTTTTTTTATACTGAAGTTGTGATTAAGCTTGTACTGATGTCAGCAGAAGAACTTGGTTTAAAATAAACATGTAATGATACCACATTATCATTATGGTATAGTAATTACATGCATCATCAAAAGCAGAATGTGCCCCTAGGTGTGTTATACTGTAAACTCTACAGTGTACTGTACACACATTTTGTAGCTCATTTGAAAACCTGGAGGTAATATTTTTTATGGGAAAATTGCAGATTTGGGAATGCATTGTATATCAGGAATTATTATTACCTGATATAAGTGTGAATTTCATTGTACTGCAAAAACCTGTGAATGTCCCTCTGTACCTTTACACCACAGTGTAGAGTTGCCAGTAAAAGGCCAGAGTGAGCCCAGTTATTCTAGCTGAACATCACGTTTGTGGAATCTGTAGACCTTAACTCAGCTTGAAGGTTTAGATGATACCCTGTGTGTATCTAGCATTCTGGTTGACTTTTGTCTCCATGAATCTGCCTACTCGTATTATACTGGTGCAGTCAAGCTTTTTCTTAACAAAATAATTTAAATCTCCATTAAATGTTGAGTTAATGTTTGACTATGTTAGTTTTTTACATATATTACTGCTGTTTGGGGGTTTTTCGTCGTAATGGATGAAATTACTGCTTTCTGACCTCTTGAGTATTCTTCTCATGTAGTACATAAACACTTTACTTTCCTGTACCAGTTTCAGAGATGGCATCACCTAAGTATTTTAGGTAACTTCCCAGTTTATGTGATACTTCCTGTCTTGTTGCTTTTCCTTTTGTAATGGCCTTCCAACGGCAAAAATTTTTGAATTTGAATCTCTGGCTTACATAGCTTCCCACAAAAACAAATGCATAAGAGACTAAAAACACATGATTATAATACAGAATCACACATGTAAATTGTGTTCTTGCTCAAGTTTCCTTCCAAATAAGCAAAACCCAGCTTAGCTGACTGACACCCTGCCCACAAGCAATGTTTAACAAGGCAAAAAGGTGACTGTAAGTCAGTCCTATATCAAAGTATTTGAAATAATAAGATGTCTCACATGTTTTCCGTCATTTTGCTGATATTTCTAAATGCCATTGCGAGTCAGGTCTCTTCCACCTGATTGACAAGGATCAAGCAAAGAAACTTAGATAAGTAATAAAGACGTAGGATAAGGAAAAAGACGTAGGAAAGCTGTGTCTTAGCAAAAGCAGTTTTGTTTGAAGAAGGGAAGAACTTGTTTTGTATCTTCAGGTATTAATATGAATCTCCACATCATTAGTAATCAAGCACTATGGTTGTCCTCTAAATTACTTCCCAGTGGCCAGTCAACCCAATAACTGTCTATTTCACACCACAGATGCTGAGACACCCAGTTCCTTAACCAGACAGAGGGTTTCTCAAACCTGTGCTCCTCTCTTTAACCCATGAGCCCGGCTGGATCCTGTGAAGTGCAGCCAATTTGTATACAGCATATGCCAAAAGCAGATGGGAAACAAGAAGCAAACCTACTGTTGAGTAGTACATGTTCAAGTGAGGGAAAATGCTCAGTGGAAACTCTCATCTGACCTGGTTTGAAGGCTGATTTTAACTGTTGAATTCTCCACTAGCTCTGTATAAAAGCCTTTTCTGGCTGCTGTTTCACTAAACACAGATAAGTAAATATATAGTGGATCTTCCATCTGAACCCCAGCTTCCAACTTAAGCTGGGCCTAACAGACAGCTATTCAACACTGGTATATGTTGAATACATGTAGCCAAATAAAGCTGAATTTTACGTGTTGGAAACAATGACTGTTAGAGTAAATCTATAAAGTCTTAATAGATTGAATGAAAAGAATGAAATGAAATGAAAAGATGAAAAACCAGAGAGTATTTAAAGTTCTATTTGTACTTGGAATCATTCTATTATGGTACAACCCAGAATGAAACATTCATTCAAAGTAATGGGCTAGATTGAACTATTATGTAGATAGTTCAAAGTTGGTGCAGTTAAAAACAGGATCTGTTAAGCTGAATGTGCCCTAGTAAATGCTCTGGAACATAATTTTAAGTGTTTGGTGTGAATACAAATTTTGCCCTCCACAAAGTGAATACAAGCTCAACTTTCAATATATCATGTGTCTATTCAATGCCATATTATGTAAGTACTGCTAGTCATAGTGTTATATTTTGTCTGTTTTGTAGGCAATTGCTTAGAGGGTTCTCAACAAAATTAATTTTGAAAAAATTCAGAAAGCAAAAAGACAGTGGGTTACACTGTCCTCTTCTTAAACCCCAAAACAGACAATAGACTATGGAGGTGGTTGCACAAATTTTGTTAGTTACAGTACATATTATTTCAGCTAATTATCTTCTTATTTTGTAAAATCAAATACAATGTAGTAAAACATTGAAAATAACTCTAATAAATTTTTTATTGTATAAATAAAAGCCAAGAGAACTCATAGGCTTGCTTTTCTTAGTGCATTTTAATTTCTGCAAATGTCCTCACGGATATATGGGGTTTAATCTATGGTTCTGAGAATCCCACACAGGAACTTATGTTTTCAAGGAACTGTTTTTACTACATGAAACTACATGAACTACATGAAAATGTTTCTAAGCTCAACAACCTTCTTTTAGAAGATATATTGGTGAATTCTCCTTGCTAGAATTTTGTGCCTGCAAAATTTCCTTTTATTAGTTGCTGTTGGGAAGTGAGAGAAAGAAAGTGCTATATTATGACTAATTGTGTGATCACATATCTGCAAACACTGAAGCTATGTAGAACCTATTGAACAATTAACTAACTGAAATGTCTGGAAATTAATTTAATTTAAATAAATGAAGTCACATTTTAATAAACTAGTCTATGGGTGGAATATTTTCATTTAACCTGTAGCCATTAAAATTAGGTATCTAGTCTAAATCAGTTGTCTAAGTCCTATTCTATTCCACAAAGAGTTAGACATTTCCAGAGACAGTGAGGATAAATCTCTTGTTGGAAACAATCTCCCTTCGCTTGCTATGTAGAAGAAGCCTGAATTTAGCCTTGACATCCAACCTTTAGATTATAAAAACTAGATTATCTGAGGTCCGTTAAATGCTTTTGAAGACGGCTACTCACAGACTGAGGTAAGAGTTACTCTTGGAAGGTAGTTACACTTCACCTTCTTGTGAAACCCCTTACCTTTTGTGTTTGATGGACAATTAGGTGGATGAATCTCTTGTGTTGCACGATCAGAATTGTTGATTAGCACTAATGCAATTCGAGGAGACAACAATTCTTTCAGAAGTGAATTCTGTAAGAACTCTACATAACAATTCATTAACTATGCTAAAATGGGCAGCCCTGAGAGCTCATTATATAAAATCCAGTGTATATGAAAAAGAAATGAGGGAAATGGCCATTTCTTGTGCAATCTACAAAAACATCTTGCAGCAAGATAAACACAGAAAAATTAAAAGGCCTATTATAAAAGTAATAAAAACAAAGCACAGAAAATAACAAACAGAACTTTGTTACCCATTTTCATTCTCTTATGCTGAAAAAGTTTGAGAGATACAATGACAGTCTAGCACTAAAACAAAAATGTGAATAAAGATGATAATAATAGTAAAATAATTTCTTAAAGAGATAAACTGAATCCAGTTTATATCAAATCAAATGTATTGAGAATTATATTAACAATTATAAGTTAATATTTTCATGCATTTTGTACCAGTATTTTATATGCCTAAAGAAACAGAGAATGCAAGTGAGTTTCTGAGCTATTGCATGTTCTGTTAAAATTTTTTTTGAAATTGGACTTTTCATTAATTTAATGAAAATACAGGATGAGAAAGATAGTTTCCTGAATATGCTCATGGACTACATTTCTTCTTTTCCAGCAAAAATGAACAACGGATATAATGCGGCAGAAAGGAAAACTTCAAAAAAGTAAAAATTTAGTTTGAATTTTTGTATCCTGCAGAAATATCCTGTTTGTGTCCTGTATAAGTTTATTAAATAATTACTGAAAAGTTTGCTTTGGAAAGTTTGCAAAACAAATGCATTTCATTTTGTACACTATTACGTTTTTGTAGTAAGTGATTTATTAAAAGACAAAATTTTAAAGCATACATATAGTTCAGCATACATACAGCATCATTTGGTTAGGGCTAAGGAGAATTTGATTTGCCTTTGGTTTTGAAATGGTATATGTGTGACTGATCAGATCTCCTCATACTAGTTCTTATTAATTACTGAATACTTACTGAAATGTTGACTTTCACATTTGACCAATCACTTATGTCAGATTTAATCTCTGAAAGAACTTTCTTGCTTCCTTACATGCAGCCTCATGTGGGCATGTGCTCTCCATAAACACCTGCTGGCTAATATATTATGAAGATCCAAAATGTTTCTTATTTTATGGTTAAAAAAGAAGCTTTAGAGTAATTAAGCTGTTGTAGCACTAAAACCATTGTATATTGGGCTTACTGCTGTTGCCTTTATTTTTGTACCTGCTTTTTTTTGGGGTCCAAGTGTCTGTTTTCCTCCATGCAAGTTTTTGGGAAGAGGGTTCACTTTATTTCTCATTGTGGAGAATCTGAGAGAATAGGTGTTAGTAGATGCTATTCATCTGATTGATCCTAGGCAGCATGGTAATAGCAATGGATGAGGAAATAATTAGTCAGCTTCTTCAGAGTTTGGAGCTAGTTTCTTAACACTGTTATTGCTATGGCAATATTATAGTATTTCACATTAGATGTCACACAAATGTGTAGTTGTACTAGGGCAAACCAAAGGTTCACACAGCTAAATCGTCTTCAGCAATGAGCAGAAGTAGATGCTTAGGGCAAGAACAGAATAAAAGTTCTGTAAACTACAGTTGTTCTGAGTATTCTTCCACAGACTCCTGTTAGAGGCTCAGAAGTCCCTGAATGAACCGCTGATCTAAGGATTCTCCGAAGATTTCTATGCAATGAACATGACGATTGTCCAGTTGAAAGCATGTACACTTTTGGTGTTATAAACTCTTTGGCAACACATTCCACAACTTAGCTAAGTGAAATCATTAAAATTAGTGTGATATCTGTCCTACCTGAATTAAAATTAAATGTTTGTCATTGTAATACACAGTTGTCAATGTGTTGGATGAGGTGCTTATTCACATACTTGTAGCTTGGCACATATTTCTGTTCCCTTTGATATGCCATCATTTAAACAACATACCCCATCACGATTCTGTCCTTGGCACTTGCATTGCTGCTTTCAAAGCAAAATAAAAAATACAACTGACAGGATTCTACAGCTATAATGGCTTAGTTGTAAAGTGCCTTCTGTTGCCTAGAATATGAAAGAGGCAATAGAAAAAGTTTGTTCCATCCCCAGAACAATTCCTAACAGAATCTCACAAGATCTGTCATTTTGATGGAGGTGCTATGACACATGATAAGGACAGCTAAATAAAATCTCTATGGACTTGCATTGAAGTTTTTCCACCATTCTTTCATATCCTAATGCCATCGTAAAAACAATATTAAAAGATTTACTCTGTTCTGAAATGGCTATTTTGGCATCATAAAACACAACAGTTTTGGACACAGAAATGTCACAGAAAAGCCACAAAAATATGTAACTAGCCACTAAACATGATGCCAACATTTCATATTCAAATTGTCTTCAAGGTTCCATGTATTTCTTTTTATGGAAAATTTCATGAGAATAGGGAATGGGTATTTCCCATATTCAGTTTCCCCATGTTTTCCTGAAAGGTACAACTTTATCCCTCTCTTTTAAAACTGACCAAGGATTCAGACCACAGGTATCAAACAAACCATTTATAGAGGCTCACAAAAGATGTTCAGCTTTGCCGAGTTCTTGACTTTAGAATTGCTTGGCAGCCAAGGTGGTTCTTGTTTATACAGTCTTCAATAAGCATGTGTCAGCTTCTGCCAAATTACTGTGATACTAATGAGTGATCATAGGTGATCCCAAATGGCACCACTCCTAGTGGAGGCCTTTACCTAGAGGGTCACATGGCCCTTGGAAGAAAGAAATCCACTTTCTAAATTTGAGAAAACGGTGGAGTTGCAGCAGCAGAATTGGATGACTCCTGTGTTCTCTGTGTAGACGTGGAAGGCATGAGTAGGCCCTCTGTCTGTAGGTGTCCAGATTATTATCTTCTCTTTCGTATTGCCAAGTCTATTTAGATAGGCTGAAAAAATATGTATCGGTGGGAGTTTTTCTTTCACTCCTCTCACTCATGAAGCAAGAATTCCTGATGTAACCAAGTGTTATCCCACATGCACTGACAGCCACCTACTCATGGCAGATATTGAGCTGAAAAGAAGAGAAAAAGCACAACAAAATATAGAAAGCTGTCCTCCAGAAAAAAGTGAAATATTTCATCTCTGAAAAGGGGGAGCACAAGCCCTAAACCTGAAATGCATTTTGATGTTCAGTAAGCCCTTTTATGTATTTCTTTTAGGGATGAATCTTGTCCATGCACCGGGATAGCCCTTTAAAACACAGCAATTAAATTTTGAGCATATACCTGTACCCAGGCTGACTGCACCCTTTCTATCTCCATCCTACTTTCTTGTTGTCACCTTGCACTCCATTTGCATTTACCACTGTGAGCAATTATTGACAAAGATGTGGTTCTTTGTTGCTGGAACAGAAACTGCTGGTCTTTCTAGGATTTTGAGGCCAAAAGACAAGGTATGCTCAGCCATAAAAGAAGCTTTCCTGCAATCATTTACTGTTCTCTGTGTAGGGCTGTGTAAGATTATCTGGTAGGCATAGATATCTAACACTCTGAACAAATGGAATTAAAATATGAGATGAAGACCAAGTAAATGAAAGAGACAGCAAATATACAGAAAGTTGTCTTTCACTTATTAAATATTTCTTACGAATACTTTAAAAAGAATTCTTTTTTTCAACTTTATTTATATCTCAAGGTATTATTTGGAGTATGCAAATGTGATGTGCTCCAGAAATCAAACCTGGTAACTCATAATCACATCCTGCTGTATATGATTTGATATTCATAGACAATCATTGTCACTGACAAAAGCGTGCATGTGGGAGAAGTGTCTATCATTCTGCTATACAAATTAATCAATAAAAAAGTGTGCACGAGAGTGCTATGAATAGAAGTAGGTATCAGTATATTTTCCCTCGGGAAGATAGATAATTCATTTTTCATTTTTTATTCCATGTCTCCAGCTTGGACACTTTCTTCAATGTGTAGCTTAAGCCTTCCTTTTGCCCCTCCTTTTTCCCTAATTCAGAATATTTAAATATGGAAATACATACTAAAAGCAGAGTATTTTATAATATCTTAATAATTTTCCAACTAAGTTTCTAAAAATGTGTTCTCAAATTAGCAAAAAGATCTACAGAGAGATTATATAAATATCTTTTTCTGATAAGGTTTCCATTTGAAGATATCAGATTAAATAAATGTTATGTCTTGAAAGTTATCATGATGTTCTGATGTTACAGAATCCTTGTATCTCCTCCAAAGAGTCAGCCCAAGTGGGCAGTGCGACCTCTTACCGAATTGAACTATGTATTTCATAGGTCTTTGGAAAGCTTTTGTTTCTTGAACAGGAAAATTAATAATGAACTCCTTTTCAGATTTGCTCAGTGGTCCCAAGGTACAATGGATTAAAAAAATTTGTTTTCTTCTTTGTCATAAATTTGAAAGATCGACTTATCTCATGTTCCTTTAACTCTTCATATTTTGTGAAATATTTAATGTGGTTTTTAACACTCTTTGGGTGATCTATGGTTAAATACGTCATATATCCACAAGCTGACATACACTTTGGATTACATGCATAAGAATATTTTCCCAAATCTTTAAAGACTGTGTAGCATATAGACACTGATCTGGAGGTGAGGGAAGAAGGGACAGGAAGCATGGGAGAACTTCCATGACAGCAATACTTGTAAGGAAGTCAATCTTTTACAATAAGCTAATGTGGAGAACCATGTCCTCTTTCATGCCAAAACCTACCTTGTTCTTTCTATTCAACACTCAGCTAAAAACTGTGCCCACTGTTTTGATTATTAGGCTAAAGAGGTGTTAACTCACACACCCCAAGATCATTTGGTAAGTGGAAGAGTAAGTGATCATCTTACCTTCATACAGATTCTTTTTCCAATACAGGAGATGCGTATTCACATTTTCTTTATTCAAAGGTTTTTCTCTGTGCTGAAAAAGTAAGCAGAGTGTTTACTTTTATAAATGAGGTCATGGATCTTGTTATGAAGGCCTGTCTTATATTAGCCAACAGTTAGTATATTTTAGCCCATTCCATCTTTAAACATCAGTGGCCTTCAATATTTTTTTCTGAAATAAGGCTAGACTATAATCTTTTCCCTATAGCCTCTGCATCTGCCTTCTGTCAGTACTGGAGCTTTGTTTCCTTCAAAAAGTAATGGGCAGTGGATAGTTTCCCTGTGCACAATTAGTTTAGAAAAAAAATAGTATAGAAATTAAAATACCTGTAAAAATTTGGCTATCAGCCTGTTCCAATCTGCTACTGTACTATGCTCAGATTTTAATCTGAACGCAAAAAAATATAATAACTCTCCATCCCCTGATGATGATATGCTGTTTGGAAAGTCATGTGTTTTTAATGAGGCTAAGGTAATGGTTTGCAAAAAATTTAAATTTCTTGCTTTTGAGCTTTTCAGGGGTAGGTGGCCTTTTACTATTTGGCTATAAACATCTGTTATCCATTCAGAAATAATTATCTGTTGCTCTTTTTTAATGCCAAATTAACAAGGTCTCTTGTTAACAAGGTATTACCAATTATTTTTCTTAATCTTTCTAACTAGAAGCCTGCTGGCTGCATTACATAAAAAAGAACATTATGAAAAGCGTACTTTAACATTACTTCTGCCTTGCATGATTTTTGAAACACACAACTTTGACTGAACTTCAAACCATTTTTCAGTTTTTTCTTAATGTTGTAATTCTAGCACTGGAAGGACTTCGCACTATTTTACCTTAGGATACGCCACCTTTTGATTTTTGTGATGTGGGGTTTTTTAGGGGTGGTTTGCTGTGGTTTATTTATGGTAGTTACGTTTTTTTGCATTAATGCTTGCCTTCATCTTTTCAAGATACTCATAATTGTAAACCCAAAAAAGCACATGAACATTATAAGACTAACAAAATGTACTTCCAGTTCAGATATTCTTTTTTAAAAGAAACCGACTTGGACCAATTTAGTTTATTTGTAGATCTAAACATACTAGAAAATGCAATTCTCCTTGCTCTGATGAGCCACTTCAGACAAATTGTTCCTAGATCTCTGGTCTAGAAGTTTCCCCATGGATTTTTATTTTTAATTCCTCACATTAGTTCTATTTACCAGTCCTAACTTTACCCTTGGTACTTCAGAGGAAAAAAAAAATTAGAGCTAGCCATTTTTTAAAAGTTAAATGAAATTCTTTTACTTTAGTATTATTACTATAATCACTACAACAGTGATTATTTACATTTGGATTCATGAAAGAGTCCATCTACAAGAGAACTCCTAATTGATAGTTCTTAAAAACATAGATATTCCATTCTAATTAAATTGCTACACTGACCATTCTGTTCATTGGGACAACTTTTGTGAGCAAAGACTGGAAAACACTAGAAAGAATGTACTAAAACTACCCTCCCACTTTTTCCTGGTCTAAAAATGTGGAAAGCAGTGTAGGTTGCACTGTTTTAACACTAGAAGAGAATTATAAATAGATGTTGCTGCAATAATCACTCTAGGGCTACCAGCTATAAATCTAGTAATTTACAAACTATGAATATAAGGCAACCCCTCATTAAAAAAGGGGGAATACATTTGGTGTAAAGAGATAAAAGACACAGTCATAACGATTTAATGTCTAGTTGCCACATACATTGCCTAAAAGTAGAGTTTCTCATACTATAAAAATGAATTCTGTTGGCTCAGAGACATTTAACATATGCAGAAAATCCAGGCCATTCCTGTTAAATTCAACAAGTTCTGAATTTCACACATCACGGTGTAGCAGTGCTCGTTAGCATATAATAGGATTTAAATTTGGAATATGCAAATGTGTAAAGACAAAAAGTGGCTTAATGAGGTTGAAGATCCTTGCTGTCACTCTTTTTAGGTAAGTATTGAAACTGAGAACACCAGAGTTTTCATTTGTTTTTGTAAGGATGGCTTTTATGAGAATGAAGATCTATGTCCCTGAGTAGTCAATACTTCTCAAGCAAATCTAACGGGTCCTGTTAGTTTGTATTTGTAAAGCAATGTCTCTTCCAAAAACAAGTGTGGTAGAGAATGCAATGTGCATGCTACACAGAAAACTCAAGAAAAATAAAATGGTTTTGTTGTATAAGTAATAACATTGAAATGAGTGACAGGATTCTTAAAAATTCTCTTTTAATGGAGCAC
This sequence comes from Rhagologus leucostigma, assembly GCA_013397725.1. NCBI lineage: Eukaryota > Metazoa > Chordata > Aves > Passeriformes > Rhagologus > Rhagologus leucostigma. The sequence continues at coordinate 675,213 of VZTD01005133.1, forward strand.
AAATTTGATTCTGGTAAATTCCAATTAGTTGGACCACTGCTAAACATGGAGGAACATTCCACTGCTGATATAAGCTGCAGAGTAGAGCACAGTTAGTGAATTGTAATAAAGAAAAAGTTGACTGCTGAAAATGGTTTCAACATACCTTCAAAATAAATTTTCTATTAAGTTCTGGTTTTTACACCATATCCTTCATTCTCATTAATCATTCAATCTATCAAAATATTAGTGCTGACCTCTAAATACTTTTTTCAATCTAAATAACTAAAATTTCACGAAAAGGGCTCATTTATTCAGGGACTCCTGTACAGATGTTATACTTTTTGTTGTGGATATGAATAAATGACATGGAAAGAACTAAATACCATGCAAAATGGAAAGTACTGGAGTGAGTTTTGGCAAGGGAAAGAGACAGTAGGATTGAAAACAACAGCAGATAGGGATTGTTTTCTAACTAGGCAAAACATGCATTGTCTGAGATAACATTTTCTAGCCATTTTCTCCTAGTCGTGCCATTGAGAGAGTTTGGGACAAGAAGTGATCCTTTTGAAATCAATTACATGAGATTTTTTCCTATTACCGATTTGTTCTGTCATATATAAACAAGTAATGTTTTAAATTGTGGGTATCAGAAATCTTGTAAAATTGTACTTCTTTTCAGTAAATTCAATACTTAATTCTTCTGGGAGTTTACTTCTGTGAAAAAAACAGGTCAAATTGCTTTTAGTCTGTGACCTCTATGTATTTCCTTGATTTAATATGCATTTCAAACTTGTGTCTACATCACAGAACTCATTTCTAGTAGTTTTTTGCAAGAAACAGCTATGTTTCTAGGCACCTGGAAAGAAAAAATGGTCAAAGCTATTGTTTTAGTCAATGCCATGCAAAATGGCTAGTTCTTCAGTAAATGTTTTAAATTTTTATAATTTTAATTTCTGAAAACTGAAACTGACATTCTCAGATCATACCTAATAGTCCAAGCGTGGCACGGCGAGAAAGAGAAAGAGCAGAGACTTCATGGCTGGGTGCAGGCAGCTGCACACACACAGTTTTTGTGCAGTGGTCTAGAACTGCACAATGGCACTAGCATAGTGTTCGGTGTAAACTGGGATATTTGTCCTATTAGTAAGGCTGATTAGCTCAGGCTCAGCACTGTTCTGCTGCAGCAGGCCGGCTCAGAGCTCAGTCACGGTGGACACATACATATAGTTTTACCAGACATGTAGATTTACCCTCAGGCAATGTGACTTAAACATTGCATTCCTAGCACTAGGATTTTATATTTCTGTTCTTTGGAAGGAAATCAGACATTGGTTTTCAGATAAGATTCCTGTAACTCTTATGTTTGGCTAAAACAAAATGACTTCTCCATCACTGGAATTCAAATCATGTCACATGTCAGCTACTTAAAAACTACATAACTAGATGATAGACAGTGCAATTTGTGTTCAGCTGTACCACGTTTTGTGACTCTTCAGCTGCACACACTGTCATTAAATTTCAGCATTCACATTTTAATCTTAATATTTCAGCGTCTGAGCAAGTTCGTTGGAAAGAAGAGAACAATCTTGACCTAGTACTTAGACAGCCTATGATAGGAGGACTAGAAAATTATGGTGAAACTTCTCACGAAAAGGAAGGAGGTTGTTTCTCCTGCACTAAGAAAACATGATTATTAAGAGACATGGGAGAATGTGCAATATAAGGAATTTACTTATTGTACTTGGCTAATTTAAAAATATATATGTATTTGGCTAACTAAAGAGTGGCCTGCACTTTGAACTTCTAACTGATAGCTTTAGCTGAATCTCACTACAAAAGGCAGTTCTCCCAGAAAAAAGTGCTTTTTTTTAGTAGCCTATGTCAGGTTCTAGGCACAACGAAACCAGCCCTCGGTGAAATTCAGTGGGAACATCTGTTCAAAGAACCTACTTGGAAATTAGCCCAGACATTTGGGCAAACCTCAGTTCCATGTCCAGCTGCTGTGGTGCCAAATAATGTAGGAGAAAAAAGTCAGGAGATAGAAGGAAGGCAAAACTGGATAAAAAACCTACATTTCACATCTTCTTGGACTCCCAAGTCTACAAGTAAGTGGCATTACTTACTCGGGAAGATAAACACTTATAAATGCAGGGAACAGAATCAAGGATCTAAGTTTAACTGAGTTGGTTTTCCATGTAGCTAGAGTCTTTCTGACTTAGTAAAAATCAAGAGAACCAAAAAACATAAAATGTGATTATATAATGTGACTTGTCCAAGCTTAGATATACAGAATTTTTGTAGCAATTGCCAAATTGTGCCAAAGATATGTCAGCCCTTATTTCAGATTATAGGTAACAAGTAAAGAAGAATTTCCAGTGTGATACACATGCATAAGATGTGTATGCAAATGTTATGATGAAAGTAGATTTGAATATTGTACGAAAAAATTTGCAATGCAACTAAGAACTTTTGCTTTCAATATGAAATTTCCAAAGCGTTCTTCATGAGTAAGACAGAGAAGGTGGTGGTGGAGGAGGATGTAAAATAAAACTATCGATAGAGGATTGTTTAGTCACTAGGCTACTGTGCTACACTATTACTAAGGAGAAGAGTTATACATGCAGGATGCTCTAATTAAAATCTGTACTTTCATAGCAGGGTGGGATACTAATTTAGGGCAGGCTGGTATAAAGTGAATCACAGCTAGGTTTTTACCATGCCCCAGGTACACCTGCTGACTTTCTAAGGCATTATCTGCGTGAAAAATCATGAGCTGGCCTTTTTTTTAAACTTTGGTTAGAGTTGATTTGATATAGTGATTTGGTGTTTTCTGCACATGAAAACTGTGGTGTATGATGCTTTAAATAGTTCTCTTCTGCTTCCCAACAACACTTAATTTAAAAAAGATTCAGTGAGAAAAAGGTAAACAGGATTCCTCCACGAATCTGCTTTATCCAAATCCCACTTCTCCATTTCCATTCACTACACAGAAGTCCTTATCCACATCACCCCATTCACTCACTTCCATTTGAAGCCCCAGCCAAAAGACCCCATGGAAATGCTAAACCCCTTTAAGCATCATCCTTTAACTCTGAGGGACATGACTGCCCTGTTGTCAAGACTGCAGACTTAGGGAAGGGGCTGTCACTGCTCAGCTGTGTCTTGACATTTTGTGATCTCAGAATCAGGAGGAATCCTGGTGGCAGGTGAGAGTCTGGATTTTGGTTATTTGACTTTTTTTTTTAGAAGGTTTTGCACTGTTCTCTCTCCTCATCCGCCCCCCCGATCTGTCTCTGGGAGGTTGACCACCCTTTGCATATTATGCAGCTTCTTAAGGCCTCTTCAGATTTTTCAGACCAGCTAATTGTTTCTTGGACATCATGTATGGGAAAAGGCCTAACAATAAAAAGCACAGTTAAAGCCACTCAATAGTTTTAATTTATGCATGCTGCTATTTTGGGATGCAGATTTGATAAAAGCCAAAATACAAGTATTGTTTATTTTCTTCTCCTTTTCATGGGGCCAAAGAAGAACAAAATTATAATCCCTTAGGTGAACAAATAAAATGTGCTTGTATTATAACAGTACTGACAGCTCCCATCTGTGATTAAGCCTCTCTTTTAGCAAACCATACCAACACGTACTCTGAATCACTCTGAAGAATCTAAAGTTAAAATAAGCTCGTACCAACGAAACAGACTACTGAAACTGTTTTCAGTTAAGTCAAGCAGTTGGAGAGGAAACAGCGGCATTTCAAAGGTTTATGGTTCAGGTAAAATTGCATTATCCATTGCTACATAATAAATATTTTGGATCTCCTTAATCAGGAAGATCATAAAAAATAAATATTATGTTGGGGCCAGATGCTGACAGATCCTACCCTCCTGTATTTCAAGCTGTCCAGATGTGATCCAGCTCAAATCCTGAATTCATATAGACACAGCATCACATTACCAGGCCTGAGCCAAACAAAGTGCCCTTCTTCAGGACACTTGGATCTGATGATGTCTTTTGAAGTAAACATGTCTAGACAAGTTCTTTGGTGCTATGTACAGAGATTACAGGAAACTAAGCCTAGCATTGGTTCAAATGACCCTTGGTAACACAATGCCTAACAGTGCAAAGTTATCTTATTTTGCCTGCTGTTGCCCAGATCTTATGAAACACATTGAAATTTCTCATGGTTTCCATCTGAAAACATTAAAAACCCTCTTGAGTAGGCAAAACTCAGCCAAGAATGTCCCAAAAACTGAACAGACCTCAAGAAACATGTTTGCAAACCCGCACAAACATCTGGATTGTAACAAAAGACAAATCTAGCAAATATATCCAAATGCCAGCTTTTGTTAAAGACATTTCTTGTAATTGTAAACAGAGTTGCTCATTTGATAGACAGCATCTGTTGCATTTGCATGAACTTTGAACATAAGTTCGCCACTTCCTGGATGGTTTCACAACTTGATGGCAACCTCCCTTTGCTTTTTATTCTCATTGTCTTGCCATATTTGTATACACAAGTTCAGTCTGTTAAAGACTCGGAAAAACAATCTGCTGGGGCATCCAGAAGTAGTCCATTTTGACTTGTATTTGTTTCCCAATTAAGCCTGTAATCCTATGAATGAATGATTCTAATATAATTAATCAGAACTGCTTGCATTCTATTCACTGCTGTGGACAAATGGCAACACAATTGTGTTAAAGATCTTTTACTGAACAGCTAGGTCCAGCTCCAGTTGCAGAACTGGTAAAATGTTAAAAATTATGGAAAAGGAGATTGGGGTTTTGAGAGCAAACTTTATAAAATATAAAACTGCAGATTGTCTGCTCACTATTAGCAGTACTCTGGGCTGGCACCCAAAACTGGAGAAATGTTTTCAATCACTGTCAGAAGCATTGTGAATTGTAAGCAGCTGATAAAGGCCTTTTGATCTATTTCTTCCAAGCCTCCTATTAACTGTCTTTTGTCCTTCAGCGTATATAATTTGAATGTATAAATGCAATGTATTTTAAAGATTAGCCATCCTAGAGAGAAAGAAAAAAATGTTATAAAACATTTCTCTTACTCTTCTAAAAAACAGTGGAAAAGCATCATATAATAGAGTCAGAATTGTTTAGGTTGGAAAAGAAAATCATTGAGTCTAACCATTACCCTAGTGCTGCCAAGTCCGCCACTAAGCCTTATCTCTAAGAACCACATCTTCAGGTCTCGTAAAATACCTCTGGGGACAGTGACTCAACCACTTCCCTGGACAGCCTGTTCTGAAGCTTCAAAAAGCTTTCAGTGAAGAAATTTTTTCCTAATATCCAATCTAAAACTCTTCTGGCACAACTTGAGGCCATTTCCTCTTGTCCTATCACTTGCCATTCTCGTGATTTGTACCAGGGGACCAGAACAGAACAGAGGATTTGAAGTGTAACCTCACCAGTGCTGAGCACAGCGGGACAATCACTGCTCTGGTCCTGCTGGCCACACTATTGTTGATCCAAACTAGGATGCTGACGGCTTTCTTGGCCACCTGGGCACACTGCCAGCTTGTGCTCAACCAGCTGTCACCAAAAGATGTACTAGAGATCTTGACTGCTCTGTTATGCTTCCTTGTGCTGTAACAGCACTTGGTTGTAATCTTTCAAGTTGCCAGGTGCATGAATGCAAGAGGAAAAGATCATTTTTGTGCTGTACATGTTAAATGGAGAAAGATACTGCTCTTTAATAATCCAAAGCCGAATTAAATTGAAGCTGTACAATAAGACTTCTGATAGTGCACATCAAGTATCTCACCACCACAAGCCCTTACCTAGAATGCATTCTGTATGTTGGAAGGAAGCAGACCTGTTCCATGCGCATGCTGTGATATCTAAACTCTTTTTAATTTGTTCACCAACATCTTTGAATCTCATTCTGGAAATCCAAGCTGCGTTTTCACAAACAATTTATTTTGAACAGAAGAATGAACAAGTCCGGTTTCTGAAAGTAATGCATCACTGAGGTGATTGCACCGTCACCACTCACAGCTGATGTCTTGGTTTAGTGAAGCACTGCTGCAACTTGAAAACTGCTTTTAAATCTCTGGTTAAGGAAGGAGATATGCTAGAAAACAGACTGACACTGTTTTCTTCTTATTTGGGTTATTGTGCATAATCCAGGTTTATGTATTATGTGTATAATATATTATGTGTAGTATGTGGAGACTGTAATTATATTGCATGCATCAACATCAGAATGCAATTTAAATTATAAGAAACTCTTCAAGGAGAGTAGAAAATACACCAACAGATTGTGCAGGTTGGAAATCGAGTTGCTGTTTTACTTTTGCCCCAGTGTTTACCCCAGATGATTCAGTACCTGCTTTCATTTTTTTGAATACTACTTTTGCAGTGACATTACATTATGTGTTACAGCTACCCTGTTTGTGCGACCTGAATTTGCACTTAATGCAAGTGAATTTCAAACCACTCTGGAAGAATATATAGAATTGGCTGAGACGTTCAAAACTGCGTAGTGATTGTGAATGCTTCATAGGATCATAGAACACCAGGTTGGAAGGGCACCTTGAGGATCGTCTGGTTCCATGTTTCTTGGCAAAAGCATGGTCTAGAAAGTTGGTATTGATAGGCTTTAAACAGATTTGACTTTCAAAGAACAGATCCTTCCTAATGTGAGATTAGTACTTTAGGAGCCTATAGTTAATTCAAATGACAAAGCAAGATGGAAAAAATTGAAATCTGCTCCAAAAAATCGTGAAAAGAAACAACATTTTCCTTACTTGCTTCTACTGAAGATAATTGGATTGTTAAAAATAGGTGTAAGTAGGCAGCTGTTGAAGAGATAGATCACTGGTATCAGTAACATTTCTCAATTTTGAGCTCAAAGTGATGATCTCAAGGATGTGTCTCCAAGGCTCAGACTCAACAGCTGCTCAGGGCTTGGGACATGCCTGAGAATCAAAGCAAGCTGCTTCTTTAGGATTTCTAAGAATTACTAAGGATTTCTGTGCATTTGAATTATTGACAGCTATCTGTTAGAAACTGATAGCAGGCACCTTTGGCAAGTAATGATTTTCAGTGACTGCCAAAATAGATAAAGGAAGCAAGTTGTGTCAGAATTTTCAAAATGGACCTTTTGAAAATAGAGACAAATTCGTTATTTGCCAAACATATTTAATACCCAGCAGTTTCCATTAAAAAATAATTTTTCTGCCTTTGTGTCTGGAAATGTACTGACAACTGATATATCCAAATACTATGATTAAGGTGCCTGAGCTCCTTTCAGTCTAGTAGCACATTTGATCTGACTAGCACATGTATATGTGGATATTTACTTGCCATCCTGGGAAAGTCAGCCCATGGATATAGTTTAAAGAAGTAGTTTAAAAGATTCCTGATGGATGACTTCTTCTGGATAACACTCACATCCTGAATGCAGAATAAGTACATTCATAAGAATTCTACATCTAATATATTTGATAGGTTATATTATTTGTTTTTCTGTTTCTAACTGACTTAGTCCTACCAGAATGAAGTTATTGAAAATGATAGAAACATTTACATAAGACCGGTCTGTCATAAAGGATTCTGAGATTTTATAAATTAACCTATAAAATCTTTAAAGATTGTATGAAAAATGAATGAACTTTGCATACATGAACTTTGAAAATTGCATGAATTGTATGTACCATCTTTTTCTAGTGGAAAAAAGGTCTAATAACAACAATAATAATTTGAATTCTCTTTCTCTGCTTATAAACAGAAGGCAGTAAAAAGTCTTCATGTATTTTATTATTCCTGACTAAAGAATCTTATATCCAGAGCTAAAGGTGAATCCATATGACAAGCTTGCATGAGGACATTCGTTCTTTATGTAGTGTGCTATACCATTGTGTCAATTTTACTGGACCCACATTAATTCCTGCTTTCTTTGCAAGTGGAACTGCCAAGAGAAAACACCATTTATATCTGTCACACCACTTGTCTCTTCATCAGCTTAGTCCTGCCTTCTTGCTGTGCTGATATGGTAGTGGAGGGAGAGAAGGGAGGATCTATGCTGATATTGAAACTGCTCATAGAAGCTTCTTGTGCTGGTGGACTCTATGCCCATGTTGCCTGCACCTGCACTGCCTTTTGATTTAAAGCTCAAATCAAAATAGAAGAGAAAGAAAACATATTTCTCTCACTGGCATTAAATTTAGAGTGGCAAAGGGACTATTTGATAAGCTGATATATACACAATACACAGGTATTCAATATCTTAAAAGACTTTTAGACTTTTTTCCTTCTAATTAAATTTAAAGGTTTTAATTTCCTTTAAAAAACATCTGTAGAAAGCCTGTTAACATGTGTTCAGACTTTAAAGTGTTTCAAAGAAATCTTTTGGAGTTACCAATACTTCGAAAATACTATAAAGAAACAAATTTTCCGGAAAGAAAGGGAAATTTCTCAAGTAAACATCAAGTTCATCTGTTAATTAGTTGGATATTCATGCTCTGCCTGAACTTTTTCAGTTTCTCTCTTTCAACTCTGATTTGAGAGTAATGAATAGTATTATCAACAGATTCTTTCTCTTCCTTTGAACAATATTTGGTCTGAAGCAGTAGAATAAATCAGAGCAGAAGCCATAGAAGTCCTGCAATATGTGCAGGATTTTCAGTTGGGTTAAAGCATGTTGAGCCTCCAGATTGTAAACTAAATATTTGGCAAGGAATGTTTCTAGCATCCCCTACTCTTTTTCGGTTGTTAATATAACTTATAGAAGCCAAACTCAAACAGCAAAAGTGACTTTACCCCATTACTCCATGGAGAAATAGTAAATGAATAATGTTTACAGGACTGATTCTTTTTTTTTTACATATTGTGTACCTTTGAAAAATGAAATTGAAAGTTGAGAGGAGAGTTAGAAGTGAAATCGAGTTTCACTTTGACACATGATAAAACCCAGTAATTCCACTGCATCATCAGTTTAATGTTTGCAACTAGTATAGGTTACTTAGTGTCTGACACAGACGCTGCTGAAAGTATTTTCTTAAATGGGAGAATACACAATTAATTGTAAAACTGACTACTGCACCATTCAGCACAGAGGTTTTGGTTGAGTGAGAAAAAAAGTCCTTGTAGAGAGGTCTCAAACGATTCGTATTTGATTGTGACAGTTACATGCAGAGGAACTGCTCAGATGCTGTGAGGGGCCTTGTTGAAACATATGACTCACACAAGACATTTTTTACTCATGAGCATTTATGTCTATAGGAAATGTAGCCTCATATCAGATGTTTTCTGTGACATAAATGCAGTTGTGTGTTAGAAAGAGTAGATGGAAATGAGGAAAGAAGTATTATATATTTCTTTCAGATACTAGATGACTCGATCAAGCCAGATTTTGAAGGCAAAACTGCTGATCTGGTAGATGGGAGTTTTATTTTAACAATTTTGAGATTTAGTTCTTAGCAAAGCCTACTTAATACAGCATATCTGGAATCAATCACTTCTTTTCTACATACATACTGGGCAAGTCAAATGAAACACCATCAAGTCAAATGAAATACCAGAACAAAGAACTGCAGGATTCAGCTTAGCTAAAACTAAACCTCAGGAAAGTTAGTAAGAGTAAAAGTAACATCTCTGTAGTATTTTCCAGTTTATCATATAACCATGAAACTCCCAAAGCAATTCCTTTTTCTCTTTCCTTCTGTTCATGTGCTGTGTTTAACCATCTTCATTTTCCCTTCAATATGTTGTTTTCTTCCCCTGAATGTTTGGCTCTTAATCTGTATTCCCTCGTTCTCCTTTTTCCCATCTTCCCAATTTTTATGTGGTCAGTCCTGTTTTTCTTTCTGCATTACCGTGCTGTTTGCTACTCTTTATTTTCTCATTTATTTCTCTTTTATGACCTTCACTCTAATGTGATACTTTCTAACATGACTCTCACCAACCTGGTAAAAGTCTCACCACTGAGACTTGTACTCATGTCTTGATGCTACAGGTAAATAGTGTTTAATGTCCTTTACCTAAAAGGAAAATAGATGTAGAAAACCAGGCAATTTTCCACAGACAAAATAATTTGAATTATTAGACTATCAAGAAATAAATTGAATACAGATTGGTAGTTTGGTGCTTCCGAGACTAGATATGATTAGATATTCAATTCTTGATTTTTTATTGTTTGATTTTCCAAGAAAAGTATATTTTACTCCCACTACATTTGTGTATGTTAGATCATAGCTATTTGAATGTTATGACCCTGTATGATTTTGCAAGTTTATACCAACAGTAGAGCTGGCATTATGTTAGTAATGATTTGGTAAAGACTCTGGAGGCAGCTCAGTTATCCAAAGGCATATGATGACAACTCTGTATATGCCATGGTATCCTGCCAACACCCCATCTGCTGATTCAGGAAGCTACAGGTCTCAGACCACCGAGGGCACTCCAGGTAACATTATGAAACACTGATGTCTAATTCAGGGAGCTCAGTTTTACTCTGTGCCTCAGATATTAACTTGTATTAATGTTGTCTTAATTTGGAGCTGAATCCCATCCTTAGTGTAACTTTACACATTGTTTCAGTATTGCAGTTTTCTCCGGTTCCATTTCAGATGGGACATAAAATGGGGGTACTGATGTTATCTGGCTACTAGTGATTACCTGGTGTTCACAATTTTAGCTACTTTAACTTGTGCTATGTGGAAATTTCAGATTTCCTGTTTAACATTTGCATTATTATGGTTGAACTATGGTAAAAGAATTTTGAACTATGATTGAATGGTTGAATTCAACCATGAACTATGGTTGAATTATGGTAAAAGAATTCAAAGCCTGTGAAAGTTAAAAGTAACTATGTATTATGCTTTGGATACATGTACATGTGCGTGCACACAAGCATCTAGCTCTTTAATCAAAGGGAATCAATGATTCAATGTGGAAAGCTGAGTTTCTCTATATGATTGAATGTTTTATTCACAATTGAGGGAATAATAATTTTGAAGTTTTTAACTGCTACATATACATGAAAAATCTCCAGAATAATATTTGTCATAGTAGTATATGGATTTATTCCCCTCAATTCTTTACTCCCAGAAGAAAGCAGAGTTCAGGTAGAGTAAATCAGTACAGTGGTAGTGAGGAGGACCAAAGCAAGATCACCCTATTTAAATATGGAGCATGTTTTGGGGCATATAATATAATAATATAGAGGTGACATCTGCAGTTACCTGTTGGCGCTTACTAGTGCATGTCTAGGTTCTGTTCCTCCACATAGCTGGGTCTCAGATGTACTTGGTGGAGCACACTATAATTCCTACATTATTGGTCTGTGTAGGTTTCTTATATTTGTAAATCCATGTCCTGCCCATATATGAAACAGAAATGCATTAAGGTGTGCTGTCAGACTAAACGCAAAAATGCCTCTGTATTCTGTGGTCTAGGCTGAAACAGCCTGAAGCAAACAGTCCTAAAGTGTCTCCAATGGCAGAATAATATATTTGGCACCTATCTTAATCTTATCTGAATATTACCTCATTTTTCATGTTTCCCTCAGTCCCTGCCCAACACAGAAAGGGAATTTTCGCCTGGCTCATGACATGATTTATTTATTTTTCCGGTGTTATTTCTAGGTTAAGCCTTATTTGTGAATCTCTTCAATGCATGGCAGTTCGTACTAAGGGTCAAAGAAGTCTGCTGCCCCGAAAATGTGATTTCAAACAATGGAGAATCAAATACTAAATATTTAATTAATACCTGAATCCACAAGTAAAGACAAAAAAATTAAAGAGAATTATTGTAAAAAATAGGAAGTTCTCATTGATTTCTTTAGGTTCAGATGAGATGATAAGCTCAACTTCTCTTTGTTAGTGGGACACTCACTGTTCTTTGATCATGCTGCTAAAAAGACATGTGCTCTGTTGTTTGCTGAAACTGGGTATTATTCAGCAGAACTGAGCCAAACCCCTTAAATTCCTTATAAGTGCTCCTCAGTCAAAGCTTTACCTCAGATCACTGGCAATGGATTTAGGGGAAAAAAAAGGAAAAGAGAGGATAAAATCACCACCAAATCTGCTGTCAGATTATTTTAAGAAGTCAGTTCCAGTCAGTTAAACTAACTCAAAAATATGCTGGTAAAAAAACAGTATAGTGGAAATGAACTTAGTGAACTCAAAAGAAAAACAATAGCATCAGACAATGTAGACTGCTTCCCTGAGCTTCCTGTCATACAGTTAGTCCCTAAATCCCAACAGAGCCAGTGAAGGCAAACAACATTTTATAAAGCAAACACAGAAGTCTGGGTCTTTCCTGTTTTTCATAATGAGGTCACCTGAAAAATGAGCTAGATATATCTCAGGTATTTGTTTTCTGTTGTCTCCAGCAGCTGTTTTGCAGAGAAAGGAAGAGTTTTCTTTCCTGTTATTTGGTTTTTTAACAGATCCTGTGCATGTCAACACCAAAGAAAGAAAGCAAGCATGAAAAAAAAGCATGTGCTCTGCAAACAACTTCTCCTCATACAGGTCATCGATGCCATGAGTCAGAGGAGGAAAAGGGAACTCAGGATGCCAAGCAAACATTAAAATTACTCACAAATGGCTTGTAAATTACTCTGTTAAAGAGGTAACCACAAGTTTGTATGAGATGTTTGAATGGCAGAGTATTATTCAGGAACTGCTTGCTATTCAGTGTTGAAACTACAATAACATAACCTCATGCATTGTTCAAAAGCAAAGGGAAGTCCCGACAAAGTAGTATATAATTCTTATAATGAAACAGTAAATTAAATAACAAATTCTCAAAGTATCATTTAGAAAAAGTTCTAACTTAGGCAAAATATACATTGGTTCCATTTATACCTTACAGGCACTAGAATTTGGCAATTTCCCCTGAGAAAAAATTCTTATTTCTATCCATGTGAGAGATATGTTGCACAAGTAACATTGATCCATGCAGCATATAGTCACTTGAAATGCGATCCATTATCCAGAAGCAACTATAAAGTGGCTGTTAAAATAGCCCAGTCACAATGGTGCTCCATTAAAGATAGAAGAAAACAGCTACAGACCTAACATAAAACTTTAAAGGGGCAAAAGGGAAATCTAGTTCTTAACACTTATCTTAACAGCAGTTTTGCTCCAGTATAATCATTAACTTCAGTGTGGCTGCGTCCTTTGTTCATCCATTCGAGATGGGGAAGAGCTGAGCCTACAGAATCTCTCTGAACATGTTAGCAGTCTGTGCACTAAAGATGAGTTCTTTTAACAGTTCCTAAAACTGGTCTTTGATTATGTGAATTCCTCAGTGACTGAGTCCACCAATGTGTAGGCATATAGCAAATGAATGTTTACCTTTAGATGATGTGCATGACTTAATCTAGAACATAGTAGGGACTTCTTTCAGAATAGAAGCTTCAATGCTGAAAAGTAAGTGTAGTTTTCCATACTGGGAGCTTTTGGGGTGGGATTCGTGAGAGAAAAAAATTCTTTATGTAACTGTTTCTGAAAATGGCATTTGATATCAATAAAATATACACAGAGGGATTAGTTTTATGAAACTCCGAGAAAGACCCTTGGTTTTGGTTCTGCAGACTAAAAGGAGAAAAGATTGAAACAATTTCTGTTTAATTTCATAGAGTCATTGTGTTTTTTGCCTTGCTGAAAAATAAGCATCACCAAAAAACCCCAAAACGCATCAAAGGTGATCATATTCATTAAATTTTAAACCGCAGATATATGCAGACATTTACCGCCCGATTGGATTCTGAAAGATTAACTTAGCATAGGAGCCGCAAGTTCAGTTAGATGGCTACAGTGGCTAACATGTGATTTATTGTTCTCAGGGGACAAAGGGAATTGAAATTTGACAGACAGGATACTCTGTATCCACTTACTGGAAGAACATTAATTCCCAGAAGTCAGAATGTATGCATTACAAGCAATGCATCTTTTCTTTTTGTTTTGTTTTTCAAGCAGCATACAGCTCAAAATAACACAGACGATGCCGGAATACCTAAGTAACTCTAATATAGTGAACTGGTGCACAGGAAAAGGAAGTGTGTCTGTCCAAGAAGCACTTCAAGTAAGCCTTGCAAGCATGCTTGATTTAATGCGACATACTTGCCAAATCTCTTGAGCTATTAAGCAACACAAGTCTCTTTGTGTAGCATGCTTTTCTGGGATAAAAAGCATACAAGATAAAGAAGGTGTGAGTTATGGATATAAACTAGGTTACAAGTTGAGAGCATCTGTAAAATGTGATCCAAAAAATGCTTAACATACCAACCTACCTTCTTGCCTACTGCATTTGACTCATCTAAATCTTGCACCATACTTGCCTATGAGAAAAAAAAGCACAGTGAAAATACAGTTTAAACTTCTGATACTTACTTGTGTAACCAAGTTTTTCTTCCAGATGCATAAAATCACATCCTTTGAAATTAAATGCTTTTTAAAATATGCTCCACATGTTTTAGTTGCAAGTTTTCTTGGCATAATGTACTGTGACGCCAAAAAGGAAGATTTTTATGGGACCAGATGCTTTTTTGACAGCATGATACTACCTATTCTAAGCAAATTAGATTGGCTTTATTATGATAGAGTAGAATCTAATCAGATGCATGTATTACATGTCACCACTGGAAAACAGCGTGCTTACACAGCTAAGCATATTCAGTATGCACACTCACAGGAAGTTTCCAACCTAATCCACAAGAGGTAGCAATGCAAAATTCAAAATCATTTGGAGGCATTTCTGGTCGCTATGACAGTACTTTCTCAAAGTCAGGTGATGACACGTTTTAGAGCAAACTATACTTAGAGAACAGTTATCACTGACAGAAAGCCAGAGCTCTTGATTTTGTCCTCTCCAGTCTTGCTCAGGTTAACTAGGAGTTCAGTATCCCACCTAGCACTCAGTGAGCCACTACTGCCACCAATAAAGCAATTGCAAGTTTTCACTGAGATGTCTTCAACCACTTTTCCTGCAACTACTTCATTTTCTTCTCCTTTCACAGACTGCACAATACTTAATCTCTGTTTTGCCCTCAAGATGGAGTATTTGCCCTAGGTATACTTAATTACTGGAGTTTTTCCAGCTGTGGGATGCTAGGTTTAGAGATCCTATTTCAGTTAAAAACAGCTTACACTCTGTGAAAACGTTCAATGTTCTGACTAGATAGTTACTGATTTATTGCTGGCAACAGTGGTTTTCTAATTCCATTACTATAATTTCCAGTGAAAATTCCATTTACAGCATTCTATGTTTGGACTCCAGGTAAATGAAAGTCAGTAATTTAGTGCTGTGAATATGCCTCACTATTCTAATCAACATCTTACTTGTTATAGGCCTTTCTTTCATTCTTTCTAGGAAAAAAAGAGATCCCAAAGAAACAGTTGTCACACATTTTTAAGAAGAAAACAAATGAGAGGACTTCAAGTGTTGCACTACATATATCACATAAATTATCCTCTATTCTTAAAACAGACTGTGCACTGTAATTTAAAGCCAACATGCAGTCACCTATTTTCCATTGCTGCTGAACTGGATTACCACCTGCCTTGACTCCATCCTTTGGAAGGCTGCCAGCATTGTTACAATTTAATGCTATACCCCACTGTGTCAGGAAAGACATGCCTCCCCAATCTCACTGTCAAACAAGTGCTTGTCAACATCCCTTAATTATTACTATTATTAGGAATGAAGGTTAAATACATGTGCTTTGTGAATTGTAATGTCTATTGTATGGTTTAGTTTTGTTAGGTTCAGTTGTGCTACTATGAAATAAAGATTTAATTGAAAGATGATTTTAGAGTCAGGTCTCTGAGTTTATATATCATTATTTGTAGGGATTTTTGTGCAGGCTGTGTTAGCATTTACATTTCAAAATGCTGGTACAAGAAGGGAGAATGCAAGTTCAGCAAACTAGGAAAAACCTCTCTCTCTCTCCATGAACATAAAATAAATGTAAATCTCCAGGACACTGCTTGGGCAAAGAAGGATACAAGTGAAATTTTCCTCCCAGACAGGATGAAGACTATGAGAAAATTGGAAAGTGGACACAGATCTATACACAAAGTCTATCTTTGTACCCAGGTGAATGGTTACTTCTAGAAACTGTGGCCATGCAACTGTCATCAGAAGATGATAGGTCAGAAAGGGGTTTTTTTTGTTGGTGGAAATAAATAAATTCTTGTATAGTTTTCTCAGATATGGTCAAGTTGCCCTCCAAATTATTGCTCATTTCCTATTTGTTTCCAGAAAGTGGCCTATAAATGCTGGTATTTGAGCAACACAAAATTATCATTTTCATTGTCATAACATATCACTAAGAATGTGCTGTAATCACCTCAGCATCAGGCAAGACACTGGCTCTTGAAGCAGGTGTGTTACCTGTGCTGACATATCAGCTCACCACAGAGCTGTTCAACTGCTTATTGCTTCCAGCCTCTCCTCATATCAGTGTAGCTCGTCTCTCCTCTTTATGTAGTTCCACCTTCTGTCTTTCTGGCTGTGGTGGACATTAGATGCCTTTTTTTTTTCTGCGTTCTTTCTCCTTCGTTCATGAATTCAGCTGGCCCATGGGGAGGACTGCAAGTCACAGTCAATGCAGGAGAGAAGAGAAAGAGTTTAGGCAAAAAGGAGGAGGAGGAAACAAACCTCCCGATAGATTCGCCTAAGCTACATTTCTAAAAAGTTGTTTAACTTCAGACACATTCTCTGGATGCCCAGTTTAGGTCAGAATGAACTTCTCTTTTCATCTGCTCTTCCTCTTCCTCTGTTCATTTCATCATCACTACACCTTGCCTTGCATTATATTTTTAAGGCTGTAGCACCTGTGAACTCAAGGAAGTGATCAGTGTCAGTACAAAAGAGTGCTGCTTTCAGGTTGTACCAAGACAAGTTCACTGTGTGATCACACAGCTTCCTGATCTGGAAAGATGGGAGTAGAGGGGGTTTTGCAGTAGCTTAATCAGACATTCTTATGGAACTTGTCCCTTCAACCACAGCCTGAAGCTGGCTGGGCCAGGTGCCAACATCTGACAAATAGGTGATACTTCCAACAAGGTGATCCACAGCTGTCTGCATTCCTATGACACAGCCAGAGATCCCAGCAGCAACCTGTCTTGCTCCACACATAAATTAGGATACACTCAAGCATTTAGCAGGGAGGCAGTTGAGGAAGCAATACACAATACTTTAAACCATGTCGCAGTGGAATAGAAGAGCTTCTTTGCTCAATCTAGACTGGAATATGAAAATAGTAAAAGTGTTTCATGGGACCGTAGAATGATCTGTGTTGAAATGGACCTTAAATATCACCTAGTTCCAACCCTTCTGCCATGGGCAGGGACACTTTTTTTGGACCGGGTTGCTCAGAGCCCTATCCAACTTCCATGGACTGTGCATCCACAACTCTTGGCAACCTGCTCCAGAATATTACAGGTCTAGCTAGTTAGGTGGAAGTTACTTCTAAAACACAAACCAGTATACTGGGAGGTGAGCTACTTATGCATACACAATAATTGATTCAGAGCTGTACACTGATCATTTCCGTCCAACGTGGGTACCAGAAGTGATAATCCTCTTGAAAAGTTAGTTTCTGACTTGAAAAAAAAAAAAGTTCAAACTTAAAATGCATCCTGAGAAAGAATTGGAAATGGTGCCAAACTTCTCCACAGTAAAGGTACCCTATATACTCATCCAAACACAAGATCTAAGTTTAACCTTCTCAGTTAAAGAATTCAAACTTCTATTTCCACCTTCCTATGAAAGCAATGCACATGCTGCCTATCAAACATCCTTTGCAATATTAAATGAAAGTGCTAGTTGAATACAGACACCTCACCAGCCAGGCAGCATGTGAAAGGAGGCTTATTGGACTTACAAGTTTAAATTCCTTCCAAGTGCTATCTTAGGTGCTAAAGCAGATGGTCCTGATTCTTGCCCCAAAATATTTGCCTTCATTTACAAGGAAGACCAGACCAAGGAAGTGAACTATTTTTGTTTACCATAGGGTTGTTTTAGTGACTATTGCCTCCAATTTGGGGTTGTTTCTCTACAGTAATACAAAAGGAAAATGGAAATTCAAATCCATCCAAAACATTTCAGGAATTTGAAAATACAGTAAAAGGCCTTCTATAGTAATTATCTTCAAGGTTTATCATTAAAATAGCCATTATTTTCATTATTTTTCAATCAGGAATGTGCAGCTGACTAGACAGCAGCTAGTTTGAAGGATATAGGAAATAGACAGGAGGTCATTTAATAATCTGTGAATATACTGTATTTAGAATAGATGAAGTAGGGAAAACAAACAAAGTATGTAGTATTTTGTTAGCTGGTGTCCCTGAAGAGTGGCTATCATGGTTATATATTTTGAAAAGAGTATCTGCTTATTCTGCAAAACTGCTCCTTATAAATCAGAACAGTAAAATGTGTCTAGAATTTTGGGAGTTTTGAAAATATTTACATTTGAATACTGATAAGGTCAAGAATTATTGTTAATATTCAGGATCCTTTATATTCTGTCTAGACAACATACTTTTCTCTTGCAGAAAACAAATAGTAATGATTTTGATGCATTAAAGAGTTTAAAATATTAGTATCAATCAAAAATGTAACTTTATCCTGGAAGCACCCATTTTCTTCATTTCATTGAGATTTAAGCCATCAGTAAATACCATTAATAACTCTTTCTTACTTATTCAGTACCAGTGATGTTTCCCTCCTTCCTTGTACCACTGAGCCTACAGCTGTAATGCTAAATACTTTCTTTTTAGTATGTATTAAATATAGAACCATCAGTAACTCTCCCTCATGTTTGGCAAAGCGCTGAAAGTTGCATGCATAATGACTTGCAACCTCACCAAGGTGAGACGGTTTGCAGCTGCAGATGTTGCAAGCTATTCACTTCAGCTTTTTCCTCTCACCACCCCTCCTCCCTTAAAAGAACTATGCACCTTTTTGAATTTATTTTTGAGAGATGATGCTGAATTTGACAAGGAGAAAAAATATTGGTGCCTGGTTTAGATGTTTTGGAGAGCTGTACTTGGCCATTTGTTACCTGAGTAAGACTTTACTTCATGCTCAGTTGTTTCCTTGGCCTTTTAGAAAGTCCCAGAGTTCTTCTTCTGTGCTTCAGTTCTGCTTGGGCCCCTGCTTAACTTCAACCCTTCTTCCCCCTGGGCACAACTTTCACACATCTGTTGAGGCAGAGTTCTTAAATGCCACCATGAAGCATGATTTCTGGGTGTTAAATATACACGGTCTTGTCTTTTCTCTAAAAATAAAGTATTTACAGGAAAAAGAGTTACAGTTTTGTTGTTGAAATTAACTGTGTATTTGGTATGTTCTCTAAGAAAATGTTTTATTAATTTGTCTTCTCTTTCTCCACCTCCCACTTTTCATGGCTTCTCTCTAATATTTGAAACTCTACTTGGCAGCTGTTTTTCCTTTGGGTTTCTGAGAACTGCAAGCAGATCACCTGCTTATTGAACATGGGCCGGGTATCACTTATCCTCTAAATGTTGAGGAAAAATAATTTTTTTAAAAAGAAATCTATGATTTTTTCCCTTGAAGGCTGTGTACCTTATTGCTTGGAATCACTGTTACTCTTCTCTATCTTTTATCTTTGAAGTTATTCTGTTATTATGGTTTTATCTTCTGCTCAGAATTCTAGACAAGATTTCCAGAAATCACTAAGGAAAAGGATCTGACCCTTTTGTTTGCAGCTTATAACTCTAAAATTAGGTATCCATTTTTAAAACTCTGCTCATTCAACTATATCACACAGAAGTAATGCATTAATTCTACATTAATGTATCATCTAATCTTAGATGCAGATTCAAATTTCACATTTTAGATAAGTAACCACTACCAAAATTGTTTGGATAAAAAAAATATTTGCTATATTTTTAAAGACAGCTATGAATCAAGATAATTTTTAAATTCAGGATAGTCTATTTCCTCTGTTTGAAGGGTATATGTTTACGCAGGAAAAAGGTAGGAGGAAGAAAAGAAAATGTAGAGGGCTTCATTGCTGGGTCTTGATTTGGGTTGAACTAGAGTGGTCTCTTAGCAGTGTTTTGCACTCCAACAGCAGTAAACCTACACTAGGATGATAGTCTGTTTATGCTGGACTGAATGTTGAAAACCCTGCCATCTGCTTTAGCACAAATAGTGTAAGGGAATGAAGTAAATCAAGGAAAATGAAGATTCCTTAGAGATAACAACAGCAGAGCTACTGGCAGCACTGGTATGGATGGAGCCTTTGCTGTTCTTGCCCTGATTCCCCCTTTATACTACCCAGAGAACATGCTATGCCTGGGACCACAGCCTACAGCCTCAGTAAATGTTAATAAACACACCTGTTCCATCTAGGAGTTATCTGAATTCAGATAAGATACAGAAGCTTTCAAAGAAAAAAGAGGGGAAAAGCCCTGGGTATAAGCAGGATAAATATAGCCTGTAACAGACTGTTTGATATTTCTCCTTCTTCTGGTCCATACAGCTCTTACCATGTCATGGGGTTCCTTTGTCTCCAGATGGTTTGTAAGGCCATCCCTCGTAACTATAATTTTAAGTTACAAATTTTACCATCCATGTCTACTTAGAGCTCAAGTACAATTCTGCTTACATCTTCAGGGCTGGGTTCCCAAGGTGTTACTTACCATAAGTGGCAGAAAATATATGTGTGCTGGTATTTCTTATCACTCCTTTTTCTTGTAGCTGTTTTTTTGAAATACAATATCCTACACTGAAGTCCATCTAAAGCCAATTTTCTGTGAATAGAGAAGAGTTAACACATGCCTTGTGTTACTCAGAGCACTCCTTGTTTTAAACCCACAGTATATTTTCATTGATAGTACTGTACACTTCAGTCATGGTCAGTCCATCACAGACTGTAACCTACCATTCATGTCTTTCCACCTGAGTCAGTATTTTCCTCTATGTTCATTTATGGACTGATCCTGAGAGGCACAAAGAACCTGCATCTTCAATGAAGTTCATTACACTTCCTGACAGGATCTGACACTTGATTATTTCTTCCTCTTTTACACATAGTGCATCTGTCTATGTTGGCTCTCATTTTATTCCAGTGGTTTTCTGTAATAATTATTGCCCCTTTTCCTGCATCCTTCTATGTTTAGCATACTGTCTGATTTGTCATTTCCAGTTTTAAATGAAAATCTTGAATGACACTGAATGTAAAATAGCCTCCAGTATGAAGGCTTCCTGCTAATTTGATGATAACATCCCAGTTATGTTTTGTGATTAACCTTCTACCCAAGTAGCTTTTTGAATATACATTGTTCCTACTACATTTTCATCCACAGTGTCAATGAAAAATACATGATATATGATCTCTTTCCATCTACTATCCTCACAGGATACTTCAATCTGCAGTTTTCCTAAAACTTATTTTCAGTACCTTACACTCAGTTAAATTTCTCATCATTCAAATAAGTGATTGATATAAGCCTAAAGCATATGAGCTGGTTGAAAACATTTCCTCATATAATGTAATATTACTGTTCATCCAAATAATATTTCTTTTCTCCTATATCACAAAACATTTAGAACCGTCCAGTGTGATCCATGCTGGTTATTGAATATATACCCAAGTGGTGAAAGAGCAGAAGAATACTATGCCACCACTAAGGAAGTGGTGTGAGCAGGGCTGCTCCCCGAGGGATGTGGAACTGGGACACAAGGGTGACCTAATCCCGTGAGGTTGGCTACAGCCTGCAGCACCAGTCAGTGGTCTCAGAGTTCACTGACAGTCCCAAACCAGGCAAGTCACAAGCCAGGGCAATGCCCAGTCAATGGAGTCGAGTTGGGAGCAAAGCAGATGGAGTCAGGGACAAGGCTGGAGCCTGGAATCCTAAAGCAGCACCGGGGCAGGCACCAAGAGCACTGGGATGGGTTGAACTGGGGTCCTGAGCAATCATCAGGGAAGGAAAACTTAGTGATGCCCTCAGGGCTCTGACAGTAGCTTGGTACTTGATGTTTACCTGATTTTTGTGTTGCAATAGTCCCAGTATGCAAAAAAAATATAATTCATGTTATGTATGATATAAAAATGTGTGTTTCCAGGTGCACTCTGGTTTTATTTTTGATAGATGTTATGACACATTGAGCACAATTTTCATAGGATTTTTTGCAGTCCTTTTTTTTTTCAATACTTGTATTCAATATCTTTCTCTGCTACACTAGTTATAGAATAGGACAGCATATGAGAAAAGTATTTCTTGCTGACATGGTTTCAAATTCATGGACCTTTACATTGAATGAGATATTTCTAGAAATCTTTGTGATCCATGAGTTAAGCATTCAAATAAGTACTTTGTGAACGCAATGTCAGTTGCAAACACAGTAGAAAAACTGTGGTTTATCTCTAAAAGTTCAGTTGTTTGGGTCTCAAGTCCTCATGTTTATTGTGCTAATAAAGTGCATATTTTGTTATAAAATATGATCAAATTTCATTAGAATCTTATTCTAAATAGCTGAAATGCCTGTGCTTAGGTGTAAAATCTCAATGAATTTGTTAGCTTAAAACTTTAATGTTTAAACATGAAAGATACTTTTTGGTTCTCAGTGTCATACAAATACATTTCCACAATTTCTGCTCTTTGATGAAAAAACAAGTTGCATTGGGAATAGTAGAATTAACAATTTTGAGTGCTACATCCCCTTTGTGACAATTATCCAGCAACACCAAATCCAGCTGAGATACTGACTGGATGCTCTCTGAATCCCTTGTGATGGTGCTGGAAGCAGTTCACACTCTGCTGCCTAGTCCCCACGTAACCTTGATGTCCTCCCTTTAATTGAAATATACTGTTTTAGCAGAGCTCTTCTGAAGACTTCATGGACAGGTGCAAGGTGAGTGACTGCACTGCTGAGAGCAAAGACAATAAAGTGGTAGTAGATAATCTGCTGGCTGCACCTCAGTAACTATTCAGTCACCCCATTTGAGCAGACATGGAAAGAAAATTTTTTTTTTAAATATTGCTGTTCATTTATAGTGAAACATGGAATTATCTTCTCATTTCTGATTATCTTTCACTCTTTTCATTGCTACTTTTGACCACTTTTTAGAAATTCTTCATATTTAAGCACTTCCCATAAAGAACAGCAAGTAAATTTTTAAGCAGAAATTGATCTAAACTTGGGCTTTGAGGCAACTTTTGAGTATTGTGGGACCAGTGTCTTCTATTTTTATTTTCTTTCTTCAGAACTACGTACAAATATCTTTGGTGTGCTTGGTGTTCATGTACAAGTCAGTTCACTGTTCACAGTAAGTGAAAAAACAAAGGTTAAAAACATTTTCACAAATCCTTTTGCTTTATTGCACAACCCATTGTTTAAAAACTAATCTATTTCTCGCCTCCTTATCTCTCACATAAGGAAAGGCTGAAGGAGATTTAGGCAACTTAAGAATTTTTACAATGACTCAGCAGGCATATTGGCTTTAGTAAGTGTAACGTTATTATGAAACCAGTACATTCAAATTCAGCCTATTTAGCTCATATGGTATTGCATTCTGATCATAGTAGAATGGAATATAGGAGGAATAGCAAATTTTGATGTATTCAGAAGTTATGGTTTTATGCATTATAATTTAGCATATACTTATTTTTTTCTCCCTAGAGGTTTTGAAATACAAAAGACCTTAATTATCCAGCTTTGAATATTAATTTTTTCTGTGAATATATCCATCCTCTCTAGTAGAATATATAAGTATCCACTGGCAAAACGATATGTTCTTGCATTAGAAAATACTTCATCTAAGCACTGAGAAGACAGTAAATTAGTGTCTTGGATTACTTTGTGTGTTCAGGATTTTCTCAGCACTTAAAACTACTCATTTATCTAATCTTTTAGTCTATCAATCCACAGTTCATTTTTAAATTCAAGAAGTTCTAAGCTTAATATTTTTTTCCATGATGGCTTCTGTTTCATCATGGAAGTTCCATGACTTTGTTAAACTGGATCCAGTATTTTACAGTTAAACTTGAAAATCCTTATTATTAATGATGTTATTATTACAGACAGTCTAACTACCTAGGATAAGATGTATTCTTGGTGTTCTGCAGAGACAGAACCAGAGACTATGATGCAATAAAGGACATAAAATTTCAGGCTCATTTCCATTAACATCCATTTATATCTGCAAGCTCTAGCTGAATTTGAGAACTGGGTTGGAGTTGACAAAGAAAAAGCTGGAGAAAGGTGGTCTGATAGTCTACTGGTCCATTACTTCCATTTAGTCAGTTGTCTCTGGAGGATCAGAAAACTGCCTGTTGTAATAATCATCTTATACTTCAGTGGAATTCTGAGTAACTGATTGCCTGTGAGACTCAGGAATTATCTCTTAACAGATGTTCTGTATTTGTACAAATGCACTTGCTGTTCATTTAAAAGTATCAATGTCACTCTCATTTGTAATGTCTGTGTTTTTATCAGTGTTGTTAAAAACAGAAGAAAAAAAATATGGATGCCATTTAGCCTATTGTTGAGAACATAAGACCTAAAGTAACCTGACTTCTTTTGGCATCAAAAGGCTGAAATTTTCTTTTCTTTGCAAGAGAGTAATTGTATTTCTCGGCATGTGTCTAACACACTTGACACTGGAGGAAATGGCCATATGGCTTCCATCACCACAGTGGGGAGTTGCCATATCAGTCATCAAGATAACTGGTCGAGCTAGAAGTCAACTCAGGTAGGAGGCAGCATTTTGTAGTAGTTACCATAGAATGTGGTGAGGGAGGTTTTAATGTAGGGTTTTTATTTATTTATATAACCACCTACATAGATAGTTATGAATAGATTTTTTTGTTTCCTCAGAAGACCTTTAAAGGAAACATTTGCATAGATAAACATCCTTAACAGGCAAGCTCTAAACACTCAAGAGGGTCTATATCTCCAGTTGTATTTCTTACCATGTAGGATTTTCTTCACTGCTTTGGATATTTAGTGACCCTATTAGTTACTGGAAGAAATTCTTCTGTCAATTACACTGTCATTAACAACAGGTTGATAGCTGCTAATGATGTGCTTGATTCAGCAAAATGAAAACTTGGGAAATTTGGTTCTAAACTGAAGATTATTTTGTAGTCAAGGTGTATTTTGTATTCTGTCCATAATGCACCTTGTCCAAAGGATCTCTATACCTTTCTATAACAAAGCCTTTCATTCTGAGGCAGATTTTCGGTTCAAGATGGCTGATATGACACATACACTCTACAGGGAGACTTGGCATTTCTTCTCTTACTTCTACTGAGACTACAGGAAGGTATGCAAGCTGCAAACACATGAAAATTCTCCAAACATGGAAACAGTATAACACATCCTTCTCACTCTCACTAGATGGTGCTGCAGAGTAGTTTTCTGAAAAATAAATAAATAAACATAAAAACAAAGCAAATTGTTCCCAGAAATTGCTGGTTTACATTTCAATTTCATAATTGCTAAAATAATGGAACAATTATTAGAGGGAGAATAAAAATCATAGGCAATGTAGGTGTAAAGGAGTTTGGATTCACAAACAGTCCAGATGTCTAAACTTTAGTCCTTTACAGAATTTATATGTCAACTAGACTGTAACTTTGGAAATTAAAATACTAGGATTGCAATAAGAATGTTTCAGGACAATTTTTTCATTGTGTCTTACAGTGCTCTGCTGTGGCACATTAGTCGTGCTGTCTTTAAATACACAAGCTAGTGTCCTTGTAGAAGACCTCAACAGCATGGTGTCTTCTAATTAGCTATTTGGGATTCACAATCAGGTTTTCCTGTGGGCACTCTTTCAGATTTCTCGCTGGAATTTCTGGCCCAATCTAAAGTTCAGTAACCACAAGAACACAAAATGTTTTCAGTCAGAAACACAGGAGGAGACTGTGCCTTCTGTAACATAATCACTAAAAGGCTTTAACAGGTTGCCACCACCTGGGAGGTGAAGATATCCTTTCTTCAGCCTGAGGGGATGCAAGGGTGCAAAGCTCTCTCCATTCAGAAAGCCATAGGCCAGGAAAGGCAAAAGGGTAAGGGAAGACAGCACTTGTCCCATTGCTGGGGTCACATCAGTGTACAAAGAGAAGAAAAGACTTGTGAGGAGTGGGAGACTAGGCACAAAGTAACTTATTGGTGAGAGTATTCACAGACAAGAAGTTTGAGGAAAAGAAGAATCATTTTGGGCTCTGGTTCAAACATATCTTATGCTATTTTCATTAAACAGTCTTAGATAAGTATGGAAGCTGCTGAGGATGAGGGCTAGAGTTCAGGCTTTCTGGAGGAGCTCCTCACCACTGATGTACGTGCCCAGGTTCCCTCCTGTGCTCTCACTCGCATTCTCTTCCCTGTCTTGCAGATGATATTAATTTCCATAGACCTGCCTAATGCAGGGCTACAGGTGAACAGATGGGGGAATTCTGAGATAGACATCTTTTTCTTTAGCATTTCTAATGGCTGTTTTCCCTGTTTAGCATGCTCTGCATGTACATCTCATTCTGTGGTCACTAACTAATATACTGTATAGGGAATACAGATATTTCACTCCCATTTCAGTAACTGGAACCTAATAAGAAAAATAACTGAACACGTATGAAATTCTGATGAGAAGACTTTAGCTGAAACACTAGAAAAGAAATCCTGGCTGTAAATTGTATTTATCTTTGAATAAGATTCCCAAAAGAAAGTAATCTATCTATTCCCTCCCCAGCCAACTTTTAAAATTAAATACGTCAAATCCATTAGAGGAGCACTGTTTCATTTTTTTTTTCTGACACCTGTTAAGTCCTAACTCTTCAGAGTACAGCTTACTGTACATCTCAGGTGTGACTCTTTTTTCATGCTTGTGTTGTTTGGGTTTTTTCACTTTGACAAACATAGAAATAAATATTAATAAGCTATCTAACATAGCTATTTAGTAGCAATCTGTCTGTCTATATTGAAATCAGGGTTAAAGTCAGTTTAAGAAAAATTGACAGTGTGTCTTAATATTTGTGGGAGGCTAAGTAATAGGAATTATACTGCATATCTTTGAACTGGCACACAGGGGAAAAATGATACATCCTTGTACATACAATACCAATACAAATGCAAACATAATACAGACATATGTAAAGCAGATGCACATATGTCTGGTGTAAGAATGACACATAGAAGCTGATTTCTCCCCAATGCCTGTTTTAAATCTGATTCCATTAATTGCCAGCTGGCTGTGAGCTGGAAGAGGGCTGTCAATGGAAATGGCAAAACCAGATTCATCTCTTGATTTAATAAGGATGCTTCAGTCCACATAGTCTGCACTATGCGTTTATTCATGCACTTTTCTAATTGGTCTGTTCAAATTGTAGAAGATTATATAATTTTAGTTAAATCATATGGGAGAAAGAGAGAGACCAAATAAGAGAAAGAGAAGGAGATAAATTAATTTATATTTTATTTTAATTGACTTAAAGGTAGTTAGATATTTTGAAATGTTTAAAGTTAAAATGAAAGACAAATGAGAAATGCTTTGATTTTCTCTTAACTCCAAACAGCTATCACACACTGGAGTCTGGAACACAAAGCAAGCTACATCATGTGTAAACTAAGAAAGAACATATGTTGACATAAGAAGACTAATAGGAACACAAGTTTAAAAACAAAGTTTTTAAAAAATAATAAGTTAGGATTTTAATTGGCTCAGTGAAAAATTTGCACATTCTCCTCAAAACCTATTACCAGTTTGATTTTATATGAAACCAAAGAAGATCATAAATATTCTGTCTCCCAGAGCTGCATCCAAAAAGACATTCAGGTATTTCCTGAAGTCTAAAGAAATAAGGTCATGCTTCAGTGACCATACATTTAATCCTACCACAAAACTGTTTGGTAAGAATAACAGTCTTGGGTGCTGAGCAGAATACTGGGCTGTTGCTTTGTGTACAAGATCCCTGATTTAAGCTACAGACAACAGATCATGATTCATGTGATGAAAACTAAGTCAGATCTACCTTTCTCAGCCCTCTAATACAGTTAAACACATAACATAGTTAATCTACAAATATGGAGGAAAGGAAAAAAGTCACTCAATGATATCAGTTGTCGTTGATGAGCATGTGAGAAAAAGTCAAGGTATCAAAGGCATGCCTGACCATAAAGGCCAACTCCTTTCACTTTTGTCTGTTCCTTCATTTGTATGGTATTTTTTATCTTCTTTGTATACATAGAAGTGGAGCTTTGTTTAGAATACCTATATGCCTTAGTTTGGAAAGATTTTCCCATGTAAGAAAGGCCTTTCTGTTCTATGGACTGTTGCCACTTTATGCAAGACATTTTTCCAGGTTAGTAGGGAGCAATACTGTACTATAATTGGTCTTGGAAAGTGACAAAGTTAAAAATTTCCAAGATACTTTCCAGCTAAAGTAAAAAAAAAATTATGCAGCTGTGAAGTGTTATTGTATTCTATGTGCTCAACCTTCTCAGTGAACTACTGGGATTTAAAGTGCTGAAAATATAACTTCAGAAGTAGTAAAGTCTACTGTATGATATTTAAGAATATTTGATAAACTGATGAGAATTTAATATCCAGAAGACACTTAATGTTTTGTGTTTCATTTCTGGGTTAGATGACATTTTTCTTCACTTTGCTTAGACGAAAAGGAAAAGCAATTTGAAATATCAGGATTTTAGTGCCTTGTCCCCCATGTTCCTGACATGTCTATGAAATTTTCCCCTCACTAGTATTTGGCTATTGCTCTGTTCAGTGGTGATTAGTAAATATAGCAGAGTAACATTTTGTCTAAAATTAAATTATGAAGAATCTGACAATTTCATTGCCATTGGTATATTTCAAAAGCAGTTGTCTTTTTAAACATGGAGCAGCACCTTCTTTGAACCACTAAGGTTTTCTGCAGATCTGAAACCTGCCTTATATTTATCTATACAAATATAGGAGTAAGAGACATATTTTTTATTTTAAATGAGGGTTCACAATTGCATGTCTACTTAAAAATTCCCATTTGTACAGCTATAAAATTGCAATATATAAACTGCTCCAGTAATAAATTAATTAACCGGGCGTAATTTCAATGTTAATATAGTTTTTATTTTATCTGAAAACATTACTCAAGAGTGCAGATTTCTGCACAAAAACTGTTTTTGTCTTGCAGAATGAAATGCCAAAAATAAGAATTTTACTTTGCTGTACAGCATGCAGGTTTTGGTGTAAACACGGTGTTCCTTTTCCATATTCTTCTTGCACGCAGCAGGGTTTGACACCATTGATGTGCATGGCTGGTTTCAACAGTCCTTGATGTCAATAGGACCTTTTCCATGTACTTAAATGGATATAGGAAGAAGAGGACTGGTTACATATTTACACGATATATCCTGCTAAACGACTAAAGAATGGTTTACCATCTGTTTTGCAGGATGCTGGCCTTTTCTTCTAAATTATTTATTTTCCTGCCCTGTCACAGCTTTAGGACAATTACCTCAGAGTCTACTGCAGTGCCTGCAGGCCATGGCATACGCCACAGGATTCCCCTATAGACATTTCACGGGCAGAGGCTGAAAACAGCATAATTGGGCTGCAGTGAGTACCCTGCCACAGCAAATTACCCGGAGAAAGTATTGAGCTTTCTGTACCCACCTTTAAGAGTAAAATGTCTCTCAAAAAAGACCAAAAGACTGTGTAAAAGCAGTGAGAACTTTTAATTTGAATTTCCTAGCTGACTGTTAGACACCAAAAACTCCAAGTCATGAGTTCATTACACAGCTTTTGCCAGAATTAGTGTATTGACTTTAGAGAAGGTATTAAGAGGCTGAACTGCAACTAACTCCTGCCAGGTCAGACCCAGTATGCCTGAGTTTGGAACTGTCTGCCTGTACTCATCTGCATATGCATTTTTAAAAGGCTGTGTTCTGCAGCTGTGAGAGTTCATTAAGTCACTAAAGCATCAGTGCTTATTTGGGAAGAGAGGGGAAACTTCAAGTAAACTTTTGATATCAAAGCACAAATCTGAGAAAAAAAAAATTGAAACCCTACTAAACTAGTGATGAGTGGGCGTGAACTGTCTAATATCCTTAATGTGAGCAGGGTTTGTTTCTCAATTGTCTCTGTGACTCTTACCCAATAGCAATGCCTCATTTCTCATTGAAGTGTATCCTGTAGGTTTGTGTGCCTCAAAACACCCACTTAATGATTCCAAAGCAACCATGGGCATTGACTAGAGCTTTTGGACTAGCTGTAGGAATCATGGTAGCCTCAGGTAAAATGCATTAATTGCACTCCAGCATTGCCTCATAATACTCCATTTACTACAAAATGTAGTTTGGTCTTTGATCAGTGGAAGGAAGAGGTAAGAAAAAGAAACAGAGAAAAACTTGATCTTTGTTATGAGGTGGTATTTTTCTTTTTTGTCCTTACTGCTTTTATCCAATGAGTAGCTCTCGATCCTGAGAGCAATGCTTCCCAAATGAGCAGATCATTGCTGAACGACTGTGAATTAACACAAAGTGCTAGCCCGTCAGGAACTGAGATACGTTTTCCTGTTTTTCAGTTTGTAAAGCATAAAATCCTGGAGCCTAATGTTTTCTTGAGAGAGAAACATCATCCTTCCGGAAGCAGACATACTTGTTTTCTGTCATTAAAATGGTCTGGAGAGAAAAAATTTAATTGTTCCTGTCTCTTCAGGTTTAAAATAGATCTCTGAATTTGCTGGCATAACCTGATTCAACTTTGTATAGTTTACTGTCAAAGAATATTACTTTCTGGAGCAAAGTTCGAATTAGAGAACATTACATTGAAAAAGAAAAAAAGATTAATGTATAAGCTTTTTCTCCCTTTTTGTTGTATCTTGAACTGAGTAGAGTTTATTGTGTTTTCAAAGATACTCAGGTACCTAGAAAAATGAGACACTAATTTAGAAAGAGCATGGAAATCTTTTTTTCATTGGTCTTCTCTGTATTTTTGTTTACTTTTAGTGCTTTATCTATTCTATGTTTTCTATTTAAAGTAAATAAAGGGATTGTTTTTTAATCAAATGTGCACGCATGTTAAATCCTCCTTTTTATTTACTATGCAGTTATTCTCACAGAGTCCTGGACAAGAAGAGGACTTCTTGTCTGCTTGACCCCTACAGAGGTGAAGGAGATACTAAGTGTCCACTCAGTGTCCACTAGTGGCTTATCCAAAAAGAAGAGAGGTGAGAACTACAGTCCCCTGTTTATAAAAGACAGTTTGGAAGGATGGGGATAGATGATAGATCTAGATGACAAGCACCAGAAGGATGTCACAGGACTTTAGGAGACTCTGGATTCATAGAGCAAAGTTAGCTGAATTTGTGGCTCAGTAAAGTTTCGGAGTTGACTTCTACCTGCTTTGGCCACTCTTGACTCAAAGCCATGGAAAAGTTCACTGTACTTAAAAAAGTTGTTCCAAGACTTCTGCTGAATAAATTGTATTTTAAAGCTGAAAGCTTACTATTTCTGTTTGATAATTGCTGTTAGAGGTCTGTGGCAGACAACTTTCCAATGATCTGGAACTCTTAATATTTTACAAGCCCTGTCCATCAGTAATCAGGATGGTGTGAAATGGGAAATATATAATCTCTAATGCTAAAAACGAATTCTTGGTAGTGGATAAAGATGAAAAATCTGTTTCTTATTTATTCTAAAACCCCTTTCCATGGCCTGATAATTTGCCCATTCCTCAA
Organism: Rhagologus leucostigma; assembly: GCA_013397725.1. Classification (NCBI taxonomy): domain Eukaryota; kingdom Metazoa; phylum Chordata; class Aves; order Passeriformes; genus Rhagologus; species Rhagologus leucostigma. Next base: position 706,871 of record VZTD01005133.1, read on the forward strand.
AGTGAAGCAAAACTGAGTTTACTTTCATTTTATAACTGTTTAAATTACCAGAGTTGTGAAAGGAGGATATGGTGTAAACAAAAACTAGGTCCAAAAGGAGAGATACATAAAAAAACGTAGGTTTGAGAACATTTTCTTTTACTATATGTGACTTTCACATGATGACTTGAGAGGATTCATAACCTAGTTTTGTCATCCGTGTTCCCAGTTCACTGTAAGCAGAGAGTGAAGTTGAGTGGGATCTGTTGAGATGAATATACCAAGCAGAGCAGCTGCCTAACTTTTATCTCACATTTCTAGTCAGGCATGCCTGTAGCATTGTGCAGGATATCTGTGTAATGTTGTGTTCAGTTTCCTCTCTCATTTTAGGCATTTATGGTACATGTTTAAATTTACATGGTCAGCTCACTTGAATATTTACCTCACTCATCCTGTTCTCTAGAAAACTTAAGTGATAATCTGACACCTGAAGGGCTTGATCAGGAAATTAAGGATTTTGGTTCCTTCTCTGTCTGAGCGCTGTTACATAGTTTTTGTGGTAAAATGCATGGGAAATGTTCAAAAGGGATCAGGATTTCCACTTGCTAGATGAGTGGTCCTGTCACTAACCAGAAAAATGGACACCATCTCACCTGCATTCTCCTTCTCTGGATACCATTAATTTTGATTTTCTTTCTTCATTACAATAGTATCAGCTAAAGACAAGACATTAATGTTAAATAAGTCACTTCAAGCCTGGTCTTTAGGATAATGGAAAAGCTGAGGATGGTCAGGACAGATCAGACTGAAGTCTTGTGTTATGTATAGCTCCACATCTCTTGGGTGAATTATCAACTACAAATTTCATTTTATGAAACATGGATTCTCATTCTCTAGATGTGCTCTTCAATGGAATTATCTACATGCGCTTTTTTAAAACTAAACATATAATAGATAAATTCTAGAAATCCAGTCAAGCCAGGACTTTCATAGAATATAAATGTAGCAACCTTTTGTCCAAAAGTGAGATTCATATTATGCAACTTAAGATGCTACAATATGGGTCTATATAAAACTAGTTGTCTAGCATTGATGAAGATGGAGTCATTGGAATCAGTGGAGAACAGAGACAAAACCATCTAATCTTGAAAACTGACACAGACATTTAGGGAATTGTGGTGGTGAAATCTTACATTCTTCCATGGCTGAGCAAAGTTTTTGTGGAATCCTAATTTCTCATTTAGGAAGCTGAATATCACGTAATCCCTAGTAAATTTCAGGACACGATCAGATTTCTAGCCTGCTGAAATCTAGCAAACTGACATTATGTTTAAAAAATGTCAATGTCTACTTTGTATTAGTTGTTTAGACTCGTATTCTCAGTGGAAAATAGAAGTAGTTTACTGGTTGCCTATCAACATTTTAATCACACACCTGTTACAGGTTGTGTTCATAAGCATTTGGAAGTTTCTCCATGTCTTTCCGTCCCTTGTAGACATCATAAATAACTAGCTTGCAATAGATACATTTTGCATGGCAAAAAGTTATTGTAGTGAATCTGAGTTCTGTGTTCTGCCATCAATAATCTGTGAGCTAGGTCTAACCTGGAAGTCATATTGCAGTGGCTGCCATGCCAAAGAGCTCAAAATTTTAAGCTCTGCTGAGTGACAAAGTTTATTAGCTTGGGCTTGGTGCCACACTGACAAAAATATGAAGCATCTGGCCAAGTGAGAGGGCAGGCAGGAACTGTCTGGATCTACCTTCAGAAGGCCTGGCTGACATACTCTTTAAAGTGTTAATGGGAATGCATGGGTGGTAGTGTCTTTAGTTCTATATCATTGGAGATAGGGCTGTGGAAATAGTATATCCAAGTTTTTTAAAGAACTTGGGCTGGGAGAAGTGGGAAATAGCTGAGCTTCAGTCCACGACAGAAGGAAGGTAGACTAAAGAAACACATGACTAGAACTGCTGTTATTGCATATTTCCTAACCCGAGATATTGAGTGTGGTATTTTGGAATTTGGGATGTTCATGAATGCCCTAATCAGTGCAGGAGTACTTTTCCATTTACTGTGGTTGGGCTACTGCAAGTTTCATACACAGGCCTTGCTATCTGTCACCCATATTTGTATTGTTTTGAGATGACTTTAGTGTATATAACTCTGTATAGAACTTCCCACTTGGAAAATAAAATGAGGCAGAAGGTGAATGCTATTTATTATATAAGGCATGATTCAAACTCTTTACTCTGTAGGTTTAAAATACAACATATGTTATACTATACAATAATATACACAGTATTATATAGTGTGTCATAAACAAAGTCATTTGTAATTTTGGGAATTTTTAGACCTGAATAAATGCTATATTACCGAAGATAAATGAAGGTCGTTGTTTATGGGGTACTATATTGTTTTGTCACATGCTAATTGTTAGGTATGTACAAATTGTCTTTTATGTCATCTATTTTAAAGTACCCCAGAATAGATGGTTAATAAATCAAATACAGCAGCAAGTGCATTTTGAATACATGAGTATAGTGCTTGCATAACCCTCCACCATGAAGCAATTTATAATATATCAAACTCCTTTCCAGGAGTAATAGTTATTTATCAAAAATGAAATAAACTGCTTTAACAAAGTAAATAAATGCAACTGCATTGTGAAAAGGAATTTCTTACAGGTCAAGAAAGTCAAATAATTTCCAGAACAACATTATTGAAATCTGTTTCATTAATTCCTAGTCTTGAGCTTGTATCCCCAGCTACAGATTTGAACTTTGCTGTCAACACACTTAACATCTTAACTTGAAAGCTTATTCTTTCAACTAGATTCACATAAATGTTTATGAAAACCTATTCAATGTGATTTCTTTACATGTCTATAAACCTGATTTACGTCATCCCTTCAGCCATTTAATTTTCTCATAAGTTTTCATTTCTTTAAATTTTTTCCAATTTTAAATGCAAATACTTGTGAAAAATCACTGTTTCTCTTGAATTACTGGAAGGTACTTTTATTTTATAAATACAGATATTATTCCTTATGTTTCATATCTGTCTGATATACTCCTGGGTTGATTTATAGCTTCATCATTTCTAATTTGGAATCAATGAGAAAATCTGCATTTAATTTTCATTTTATTTGACTTCCACTGAATCTATTTGGTAACTTTTTTGGATATTTTCGTATCAGCATTTTATTTCTCAGAGCTTTTGGAAGAATATTATTCTATATGATACAATATAAAAACCTCTTGTATAAAAGCACTTTCATGTCAGTACTGAAAAGAAACCAATGTTTAACCATATGGATAGAGAAAAAAGAAATCTTTACTGACTTGCTGAAATCATAAGTAAACTGTGGCACCTTAAAATCCTAAATATGGAGTGCTCAAGCTTTATTCAAAGGTTAAAAAAAGGTGGCAGGTTAAATTGCTCAGACACATATTAGGGAACAGGAAGAGCCAGAAATCTCAGCTCTTAGGCTCCTGCTTGAACCACTAGACATAGGCCCACCTATAGTTCAACTTTCTGTCAAACCTTGTGTCTGTAATTAATCTTTCCTTTAACGCAGAAGAAACTCTCTTTTGACACCTATGATTTATTTCTTGGAATCCCACCTTCTGACCCTTTCCTGGAGGTCCTTTGCAACCTGAAATAATTTTACTTCATGCACCAAAGACATCATTACATTTCTTACTGATGACATGTCATATACTTACAGGCACCAGTAATCTCTTACATGGCAAGGCTCAATAAGACCTAGCAAGGTGAAAAAAAGGAAATATATTTTCTAGTCTTCAGCAACCTTATAGGCAAAGGCATCAGTGTATATAAAATCAATCTTATAAATATGTATAGATCTTCACATATTGATAACTAAAATGAAAAAGAAAACTATTAAATATTCAATGTGTCATTTGAAATCATAGTATAAACATTTTGCAGTGTAAAACATTACTTTGAGGATATTAACACTGTGTGCATATACCTATATTTGGTGCTGTTCACCTGCTTATGATCCTGAGTGAGAGCTGATGGCTAAAATGAAAAAAGTTTGGGGAGTATCTGAGGTATGTGTAAGGAAATTGAAACCTTCAGACAGATCACCAAAACCTGTATGGATGTCAGGTTGACCTTAGTAAAGGACCAGATTTTGCTAAAGCAGTGTCTAAATGCTCATGCAGAGGTTAAGTTTTCCAAATCAAACTTCAAGTTGTTGGCAGGGCAGTTATGGGGAACTCCTTTGCAGCTGTTTGTACTAGACTTGGCCCATAGTATATGGTGAATAAAGGACTACAGTTTCCACTGCAGCTTTCAGACAGCAAATGTTCACTAAGTCAGAATTATTTATAATGTTCTAAAGACTACTTAATTTACGTGGTGCTATTCTTGATTCCAAAGTCTCCATCACATGAAATGAATGCAACCGTTCATAATAAAGTAGATTGCAGGAGTAATTTTCTACCAACCATGAAATCTTTAGAATATCTCTCATGTATAAGCTGATCTAACAAAAAGGTAACGAAATTAAATTTACTTTAAACTACTCTATATTTGCCTGAAGTGTAGCATAGTAACAAATTTACCTTACTGCTCTGAAGTGTCTGATCAAACCTGAACATCGTCATGATCTTAGATGTTGAATCAATAAAAAATAGTTAATTTAAATAAAAATGAACATTTTTGTCAAGAGTAATTCAAAGCAAATCAGAAGGGAGAAGGTTCTAACAGGGATCGTTCCAGAGGATGCTGGCAACATGATCCATGACTCCAGAAATAAATTTATAAAGCTGTCAAGCAAGGAAGCAGCACATTGAGGTGCTGTTTTATTTTGTACATGATTCCTAAAACGTATTTTTTGAAGGCCTTTTGCTTTCATTTTACGTCTTATTGCTGAGGATAGAAACTGAATGATGGATTGGAGAGGATACATATTTCTCATTCTGTTTAAGAGTCAAAAACATTCACTATTCATGCATTCTCAATTCATTAATCTATCTGGATACTAATTTGCATGCTTTGTTCAAGGGAAAAAATTTAGTTGGTGGTATGTCATTATTTTTCTAAAAGTGCATGAATAATTTGTGGTGATTGAATTCCTGCAACAAATTAATTTTTTTTCCTCTGTTACTATATGTCAAGACAAAGTCACAATTTTAGATGCAATACCTGGTAAAAATATTAGCCTAATTATTTTTCCATCAGTAGTTCTTCTAATATTCAATAGTCAAATTTTGTTGGAGATACTTGATCAAAGAAAAGGTCATAAAGTTTTGTTTTCTTTTCATAAATGAGCCCTCTCAAGAAACTGTATTCTGCCTGTCATGTCACTTCTTATGTGATAGATTTGTGGAGATGCAAGGTGTGTGCTGTCACATTTTTAAAGATAATGCTTTTGTTCTGGTCTTATTGACTGAAACTGGAAGAGCTGGAGCAGAAAAAACCACAACTGTTTCCAGTTTCCAAGGATTCAGATGGGTTTTTTCCCATGCAAATTAGGACTTATTCCATGATACTGACTTTTCAGTTCAGGATGAACAATCTCCACCACCACCCCTGAAATGTTGGCAGTGTATTTGAAGATCAGTATAGACACCATTCAGATTAATTAATATTTTACCAGTGGTAGTACCACGAACTTAGTATATAGGTGATATTTGTGAGAGTAGCACAAAAGCCCCATCTCCAGAAAAAACACAACTTGCTTCAAAAACTCGATTTTGCAGTGAAAAATGCTTATCAGGAAATACACTGGTTTGTATTCCTGACAGATCTTTTCAGTGAAACTTTCAAACCCTAAAATTGTGGCAGTTTTATCTCACTAAACAAAATTGCAAAACATGGAAAATTGTGGAGGATAAAAAAAAAAGAGAATTTATGTTACCAGCACCTCTTTCCTCTTTTGGGATCTTTTGGAAGTAAAAACAAACAAAGAAAAAAAAATCAGGATAAGAGTAGCAAGCTTTTGGGTAGAGTATTAAGCTGCTAAGTAGCTATTCAATTCAAGACTCAGGTACATCAGTTTCTCAAGGATTTATAACTGGTCATTCCCTAGAGACAAAGCTGGTCTTAACCAAAAGCATGGATGTGTTTTTACAACTTAATTATGGAGATGGATGTAGTTTCCACTGTAATTAATGCTTTGTCTTTCATAGACAGAGCTTCCAGAATGCTTTATGGCAAGCTGCTTCATCATACGCTATGTAAGGAAATAACACTTTTCTTTATATGTTCCCATGTTCTCAGGCTGGTAAGTACTTTCACTTCATGGGGATTATAAGGTGTCAAACTAATGATTTTTTACAAAAGACAGAAAAAGAAAAGAAGAAGAAAAGAAATAAATCTATTGATATACCCATGTTATAAATGCTCACATTACCTTTAATGGCCTTTAGTGCATTTTAGAGCTAAACCCACTTTTATTTTGCTACACTTTGTGAAAGTCTCTTGGGGTTTATAAATACCTGCTCCTTTAGCTAGACTTCTCTATGATCCTGGGCTTCAAAGTCTGGTTTTATGAGGAAACCACACTGTCTCCCCGTCTCAGCATGCAATCTTTCCTGTCACCCACTCTGGGGGCCTGATAAACATGGCTCACTGCACACAGATTGTTTGTGAAGCTGCCAAACGGAAGCCAGCAACTCAGTTCAGCTGAAAGAGATAAAAACAACATTATTTCATAGCTATAAAAAATCACAATAGACTTGTAAATGGTGCCTTGTACAAACAGGGTTTCTCTTTAGGAAAAGAATAGGTCCTTCAACGAAGACTGAGACATCTGTATTGTTCATTCAACTCTTGTGCAATGAGTTGCTATTAATAGCTCTGCATTAGAAAATCTTACTATAAATAACATCTGAAATCTTCTCTCATAACACCCTTTGTCCTTCATATGCCTTCTTTGGGACATTTGTATATTTACCATGAAAAAGAGAACAAAACAACTTTGGATAAAAAAGGGTATGACTATATTGAATGATTCAGTTCCTGGGATGGCTTTTATTTTGTGGGAGGAGGAGAAGGGAGAAGAAAGATATAAACAATAAACATCCCTCTGACTTTTTTCTAGTATTCTAGCTAGACTAACAGGCAAACAGACACAGCTTGACAGACAGATGATTGTCTTATCAACTGAAACCAACTTGGAAAGAGTGTATCCAATCCTCCTAAAATAGCTAATTAATTGGGAACTAGTCCCTCTGTTCTCTTGATATGGGAACTTTTCACAGCAGATGGTCTGTTCCATGATACAAACTGCATATTAGTTTTCGCATCTTCTTGAAATGGAAGTCACTTAACAAGCCCTTCCAAATGAATGGTACCAGTAGGAAAAGGTTGATGATTTATCTCAGGAGATAAAGATTTGACAAGGTGTTTTAAAAGTTTCATTTGCAATTTTGAGTCTTTTAGTCTGCATAATGGTTTTATGTTATGTCTTTTGTTACTTTTCTTTTTAATTTCTGAATCTGAGGAATACAGTTTGCTCTTCTCTGCTTTTAGTGACAGTAATGTTTTTGCTAGAGTGAAGTTAAAGGAATTATATAGTGCACATTACCGGTTATTAATCTGAAAGTAAAAATTCTTACTGAATTTTAACTTCATTGTACCTTCTCTATCGTGTATTTCAAAGCAGGCTAGATTGTTGAGAATATAAGAGATGTGACTACTGTTCTTCATAGTCTTTAGAACAAAGGATTAGAAGAAAACAGTTTCATTTGGAAGAAGGAAGATTTCTTTGCTGAAATCAGTTTTGTCTTCATTCATTCACAGTGTTTATTCCACCTCTCATTGTTGAATTGAACCTGGCTTAACAAGTTTTGGTTGACATCTCTCTGAAGAAGCTCCCCACAAAATTGACACCAACTTGTGCTGCAGCTGCTTGTTGCAGCTGGTTTTTTGTTGTTTTGGAGGGGGTTTTGTTTTTTTTTTTTTTCTGGGAAGAAAATACTCTTCTGTTCTGCTTCCTTTCTTTCAGATGGTTTCCTACGTCCAGGATCATAAAAGATTTTACCCTTTTTAATCACTCAGTGGTTTTGTACCTCACCATGATTCCTCCAGGTGTCTCTGCTGTGCACCTGGAGGAAGCACGTGTTTGTATAAGGGTAATAAACTTGAGAAATGTGATATGCTTCCTGAGCCTCCTTTTTTGATTATATATTGAAAATAAAAATCAGCTGGGTATGAAATCTGACAATGGTACAGCAATGCAGTACTGCAGCTACATCCTAGGCTTTCAGCCCTGTTTGTAAGATGTATCACTTCATGTAGAAGCATAAAAAATAATGTTAAAGCAAACTATAATAGGGATAATATATGTCATTTTATCTCTTATGCCTTCAGGTGATTCAGCTTGCAAGCATCACATTTCTGTACAGCAGTATTTCTTTTCCAGACATTCCACAGTGCATATGTGTGTATGTGTGCATGCAAGTGCTTGTGGAAACAAGATTTTTAAATGCTCCAGTCTGCACTGCAACTCTGTGGTTCCAAGATCATCTGCAACTCAAGCAGGTTAGGAAATCCCAATTCCTTCTTTTCACACCTTCATCAGTTAGCTGTTATGTGTAGCCAGTAATGTATTGGCAGTCTATAATCAAGTAGTTCAATATTGTTTACACAGCTACCCAAGTATGTACTCATCATTATGCAAGGCCTATTTCTGATTAATTGAACACGAGTAAGAAGTAGGTGGTGAAAAGAGACCACACTGGCAACATTTTGCCCAGCAGAGGTAATCAGGTGTTCAGTGAAGGCATTCAGCTAAATCATGTGAGACAGACCTTCAGATGTGAATAAATGCTAAATGCAGTAACTTTGGGAGCTTTGGCCCTTACATAATTAACTACTAGTGATGTGGAGTCTGGGCCTAAAAGTTATATTTGCTCTTTCTTTATTTAAAATAGGTAACTGACAATGTTGAATAGCCTTTGGCCAGACCTAACAGACCTAACAGAGATAACTCATAATAATTATTGTAATACATATGAGTTTTCTAGAAATAGAATAGAATCTGCCATGCTGTGCATGATGATAGAGTGGGATGTTCAAGTTTAAAGTGTATTTGGAAAATCTTTTAATAGCTCAATTCTTGAAATTATTACTAGATTATGAGTAATTGTAAACAGACAGATAGAAGGAAATTTCTTTTTTACCCGTTATCCTAAAAACCCCCTATGTTTAGGGTTTTTTTCCCTATTTTTAGGGAAGCATATTTATTCATAGCAGGTAAGTAATTTGTATCACAAGAATTCTTATTCTAAACAAACTGTTAACTTGAAACAGCTACTGTTGCATGGCTATATGGGATCTTCCCAATTTTTGTGACTCTACGCCTGAATAATGCTGATTTTATGTCATAAATTTGAATTGTGCATTGTAGTTTTCTTTGAACACTTGGATTCATGGAAACAAAAGCAATCAATTCAAAATTTATGGTGTAGTAAATAATACCAGCTCTTTGTGATAAGAACCTTTGTCTGCTGATCCTGTGATAGACATATATGTTGATAAAACACAAACCCGGGATTTTGGTTTGTGGAATATTCTAAGTATTATAAGTATATTACTGTGTGTACTGTAAGTAGCTAGGGTCAATAAAAGGATTTCCAAAGCAAGCAGCTTGTCTCTGTTTGTTTAAACAGAAGAAAAAAAAATATTTCCAAAAAAAATCAAGCAGTGCTGCTAAACTGATATTGAAAATTCTTTTATTATCAGCAGCCAAAATTCTTCACAGATTTGTTTTTCATGGGAAACATCTTTTTTAAAAGAAGACCTCTTCAGTGATATATTCTGCTTTTTCTGAGGTTGTGAATGATACTAAAAATTTTAAATCAACATAGAAAATAAAAATGTATGGAATGTAAATAAAAGCCCTTTTTTCTCTCATGAGATCAGTAGTTATTGGAGTGGGTTCAAGAGGATGTATTATTTGTGAACTGTGATCCACAAGTTACCTAATTTTCTCAAGTAAATATTGGAAAACTTAATTATGTTGCATGTTGCAGCTACATAAAATGAAAAAGGTACTTCTGAAGAATTTAAATTACAACTTTTGATGATTATTTTTACACCTCATATTGAGAGAATGGATACCTTGGTTATCACGAATCCATACTTCTAGGGCTTCGAAGAAGCCATAAATCCCTAAATTGATCTAAGATATGTTTACACTGGATTTTAAGTGTCACATTTTAGCACACTTTAATGTAATGTAACATGGACTTTTTTGCATTTTGTCCCTACATCATCCAAATTCTGAGACATGTTAGAAGATGCTGGAGTTCTTCTCTAATCCACTATTTCTAAATTTATATATTCATTCTAAATTTATTTTTTAGGGAAACCAGAGGGATTAAGGAGGATGAACAGTTAGCATCTAGTCCTTGCCTCTGCATCATGTTCATGACTGTGTAGTCTGTACATGCTTCTCGTACTGTCATGGTTCATATCATCTGGGTAAAGATCCTTTCCTCAAGTTCCAAATCTCTTGTTTTTCTTCCACAGCATAATATAAAAAAAAATATTTATTTATTTCAAGCTTTGTCATTGGTGATTATGATAGATATAAAACTGATTTCTGCATGAGATACTCTGGCAGGTAGCCTCCTACCAGAAATTCACCAAATTTCCAAGAATGTCAAATTTGAAAAGCCAGATAGTAGTACATGAAACCACAAAAGGAAGAATCTGAGTCTCTAAGAAAAGAGAAAGTTATTGCATGAAGACAAAAATCTTATGGAAATCTAAAGAGATCTCCATTTACAGTATAGATGGAAATACATTTTCCTTTTTATCAGGTTCAGCCAAAAGTTTGTGTTCATGCTTACAAAAATGACGTCTTGGGGTGCACTAGAAGAGATCATTGCCAGCAGACCAAGGGAGGTGATGCTGCTGCTCTAGTCGGTCCTGGTGAGGCCACATCTGGGGTACTGTGTCCAGTTCTGGGCTCCTCAGGACAGCAAAAACATGAAGTTCCTGGAGTGGGCCCAGTGGAGAGCCACCAAGACAAGAGACTGGAGCATCTCTCTGAGGAAAAGCTGAGGGAGTTGGACCTGTTCAGTCTCAAGAAGAGACAACTGAAAGGTGACCTCATCAATGTCCATCAGTATCTGAAGGGAGGGTGCCAAGAGGATGGATTCAGGCTCTGCTCAGTGGTGCCAAGCAATAGGACAAGAGGCAATGGGCAGAAACTGAGGCACAAGAAGTTCCACCTGAATATGAGGAAGAATTTCTTTACTGTGCAGGTGACCAAGCACCAGAACAGGTTTCCTAGAGAGGTTGTGGAGTCTCCTTCACTGCAATATTCAAGAAATTTCTGGACACAATCCTGTGCAATGTTTCTCACATGACCTTTCTTGAGCAGAGAGGTTGGACCAGATGACCCACAGTGGTCCCTTCCAACCTTATGCATTCTGTGACTCTGTGATTATCTCATAAATAAAATACATGGAATTTGTTCTCATTTTCTTCTTGCAGCAATTTTCTTTTAGTATATTTTTTCATTTCCTTGCAACTACCTGTATTTCTACAAGTATTTATTTGCTTCTGTAAGCGTTGTCTTCAGATAACTTCAAGAATAATTTTTCTTAGGAATGTCTACTGGTTTTCATTTCAATCTCTAGATAAGTTATATTAAAGATTGTTCATTCCTGTTTTGTTCTGTTTCATTTAGCTTATAAGGCTTAATAAAAATCAAGTACAGCAGCATATGTTATCACATATTCTTTTTCCAAAACGGACGATACCTTTTGCATTTTCCAGAGTTGCCTTGAGTTTTGAAGATGTCTTGACACAGTATGTGCTACATATAAGAGCAACAGGAAGAGCTACATATCAAACACTGAATTCAGACAGCACAATCCGTAATTACAGCCGTTTCCAGATATTTAGGTGATGCCTGTGAAATCAAACCTCTGAACTGTGCCAAATTTTTATTTTCTGATTTCTGTTGGTGTAAAACTTGGACAACCCTACTACCACCAAACTTTTTTGACCACATCTTACTTTCTTGTTAATATAAAAAACTCTAAAAATATTTGGACAGTAAGAAGCAATAGTAGTAATTTGAACCTTTATTGTTGAGCAAAACCTTTGTTTTATGTAAAGGATTATATTCATTCCAGCTTTTACAACATTTGTAAACCCAACCCTCTCAGAATTCAACAAGAGAAAATGTATGGGTGATGCTTAAGCCAACTACTAATTTCTTTCTAATGAATTCACATCTGTTATGTAAGTGGGTCAAGATAAAGATCCTGTGTATATCTATGCAGTAGATCAATTCATCCTTAGATTCATAAATGCGTATTTCTGCAAGTGTGGGCTTAAGAAATTTTTCACTCACTGCTGGCCACCAACTGCTACTGGAATGTGTTACATGTACTTGGAGATTCTTAGTCTGGTAAAAGAAAATATTTGGAGGGAATTATATTATTTTAATTCTTTTCTAAACTAGAAGTTAAAAATAACAGATGACAGCACTACTAGGCACCACTTGAAAATTTTTACTGAGTTTATAGCCCACTGCAGAGTGTGTATACACTGTTGAATCAGTGAAACTGTGCTCAGAATCCTAGAATTTAGCCACTTAAGTTTCTATATGGTTCCTGCCAATAATGATGGATAGCAGAGGTTTAACATGGCAAAGCAAGTAATCATGACAAGCTGCAAGAGGATTCTAGTAGATAATTATTCCAGCTCTTTGGAAAATCTCAGAAGACATATTTCTGGCTGTAAAGGTAAGTATTTATATTTTAAAGAATATTAGAGATTATTTTGTACCGAAAATTTTATACAAAACTGGTAAGTTCATCCCTTAAGACTAAATGTGACCTTCATCATAGATTTGCTTTAAATTCCTCTTCAGTTTAAAATTATCTTAAAACTTAATCATCTTTTCATTGTTGCTTTTAATTCTGCTAAAATCACTCTTCTTAGATTCTAGTCTTGTGGCTTGGAAAAACAGTAAGGTCTATGTAGTGTCTTGGAAAACCAATGGGGAGAAGTTAAGAGACAAAACTAGCTTAAACATTATTTATGTGCCTACACATCAAAAAATAATAGGTCAACTCTTCTGTCCATATATATTAGATTAATACCACTGCCCTGAGAAGCAATTTGGCCTTATAAACTGCTTGTAATCAGACACAACTCACGGTCCTTTCTGCCTCAAGCCTTGATATAACCAGACATTAATATCACTTCCAGTATTTGTTCCAGCACTATAAACTTGCTCAGATATTGGAAGAAAAGAATTTGAGAGAATGGAAAGCAAAATGCCCTCTTACTGTGGTCTTGGCTGTAGTCTGGAGCTCTTTGTGCAAAATTATTGACAAAGAGCAGGAGACAGTCGTTGTATTTGTTCAGAGGCATACAAGTAATCCGTTGGCCTACACTTGACACTTGATAATTTCACCCCTTATTTTGCAATGAATTTTCTTAATGAAATGAACCGTTAAGACCAGTGCATGAATATGAACTGTATATGGCACATGACTATGCTACATTTTAGAGCATGAGAAATGTGAATGTGTTCAGGCATCTGTGAACAGAAATTGCAAGTTGTGGAAAATAAACCCCTTTGTCCTAAAGAGCCTTCAATAATAATTCACTCTTATAGAAAGGTCTATCCTAAGGTCATGCTACCTTTATTTCCTAATCCCAGAACACAGCAAGGAAGTGAAGCTGGACACGACCTCTTTCAACTCCTGTTCATCAGAGCAGATGATACAAACAACACAGCCCTTTCACTGCAAGACCTGTGAACAAGCTGGAATCATGGTATAATTTTGCTAGCAAGAGAAATCTATCGAATTGGAAGCAACAAAGCTTATTAACTTATGTTTTTGTTGAAGTTATCTTTACCAAGAATTAATTACTGTATAATTTTAAACAAAAACCTGGTCTCAGATAAAGCATTCTCTATTTAACGTGTTTCTCCACTTAAATGAAAACGCACATTAAGTTTTTGTAGTTTAGTTGTCTGTTTCTACCTATCCCCACCATTTCAGTGAGACTAATGCTATTTCACAATGAATAGCATCAGAAGTAGGCCATGGAGCTCTAAGGAAGTTAAAATCTTCCATTCCCATTATATATACACCAACAGAGTCAGTCTTAGCTTCAAAAAATCAGAGAGAGTTTACAGGCAGACGAACAAGGCAACCAAGAGAGATTTAGGTAACAATTAATCTTATTTCAAAACAGGTAGACCCTGGACTGTATTCAGGCACACTTTGTGTTAATTCAGTGTCTGTTTTCCCTGCTGTGGTAAACCAATGAATGTCTTGCAGATTGCTGCATTAGATTCCATACACTGTGAGTAGAATCACAAAATCAATCATAGAATCACAGAATGGTTTGGGTTGGAAAGGGCCTTAAAGATCATATCGTTCCAACCCTGCTGCCATGGGCAGGGACACATTCAGCTAGGCCAGGTTACTCAGAGCCCTATCCATCCTGGTCTTGAACATCTCCACGGATGAGGAGTACATAACCCCTCTGGGCAACAGATGGGGAATGCATAACCTCTCTGGGCAATCTGTTCCAGTGTCTCATTACCCTCTCAGTAAAAAATTTCTTCGTAATATCTAATCTAAACCTGCCCTCCTTCAGCTTGAGGACATTCCCTCTCATCCTCTCACTACATGTCCTTATAAAAAGTCCCTCTCTGGCTTTTGTGTAGGCTCCCTTCAGGTACTGGAAGCCTGCTTTATGATCTCCCTGGAGCTCCTTCTAGGCTGAACAACCACAAGTATCTCAGAGGTGTTCCAGCGCTCTGATCAACTTTGTGGTTCTCCTCTTCTCTTCCTCCAACAGGCCAACCTTTCTATTGTGTTGGCGGTCTCAGACTTGGATGCAGCACTCCAGGTGGGGTCTCACAAGGGCAGAGTAGAGGGACAGAATCACCTCCCTTGACCTCCTGGTCACACCTCTTTTGATGAAGCTCAGGATGCATTTGGCCTTCTGGGCTGCAAATGCACTTTGCCGAGTCATGTTGAGCTGTTAATTTACAAACATCACAAATTCCTCCTTCCCAGTGCTGATCTCAGTCTGTTCTGCATCCAGCCTGTACTTGTGCTTGGGATTTCCCCAACCCAGGGGCAGGACCCTGCACTTGGCCTTGTTGAACTTCAGGTTTGCAGAGGCCCACCTCTCAAGCCTGTCCAGGTCCCTCAGGATGGCATTGCAGCCCTCCAGCGTGTCGACTGCCCGACACACCTTGGTGTCACTGGCAAACTTGCTGAGGGTGCACTTGATGTCACTGTTCATATCACCAACAAAGATGTTAAAAAGTTCTGGTTTCAGTACCAATCCCTGAGGAACAGCACTCAATAACATGATGCTCTTAGAAGGTATGTGTCAATCTTCCACTGTTCGTCACTCAGAAAACAGACTGAATGGCAGAACAAAACGAAAAAGCAGATAATACTATTTTCAGTTTATTCCTGAAAAGTGGTGATAGTAATGTGAAAGAAACACTCCAGCTGAACTTAGGAAGTGATCTTTCTTCTGCATGAAACAGTGAATTTCCTACCTATTTCAATCTGCTGTATGTTCAAACCATTGTTAGGGTAAAACACCGAGGTCATATTAATTTCCTCAGTGCAAAATTATAGAAAATTCCTGAATACAGAAAGCATGCCAGAGTAGAGTTTGCATTGGCACAGATGTTGCTTCTTGATTTTGTTCTTGGAAAACGGCACATAGAACCTGATTCTGTGCCTCATGCAGTGATTCTCAAAGTTTTCTCACACTTTGTGGGAAAACATGCAAGCTGATGGTTTACCCCAGATGCAGTAAGGAGCATGGTACCAAATGCTTTGGTTTAGCACCAGTCTGAGCTTGCACAGTCATTCAGTACACTGCAATGCCAGGAGAAAGGGATAGATCACTCACCATAGCATTGTTTTTGGCTAAATCTTAAAAGATCTCTCTGGGAGAATTATCAGGACCAGACTGTATCATTAATCTCAAGGTAGGGCAGGCTCTACTAATCTGACCATTTCTAACCCCTGTGTTATCCCTCTGCATGGGTAAGATGGATAGGATAGGATAGGATAGGATAGGATAGGATAGGATAGGATAGGATAGGAGAGGATAGGATAGGAGAGGATAGGATAGGGTAGGATAGGATAGGATGACAGGTTGCTGTCTTTCAGCTTAAACACTGCCTAAAGAGATGAAAGATCTGGCAGGTCTTTTGAGGTATCTTTTGAGTATTTGTGGTTTTTTTCTATGTACAGTTTTTGAAATATGGTATATGAAATTCCAAAAGATGTGGCCTAGGAAGAAGGTTCACTTTTCATTTGAAGAGAGACATCATTAGAATCCAGCCTAACAAAATTTTCTGTATGTTCTTTTTCCTCTTTGTGTAAATATTTGCTAATGGCGGACACAGCTACACTACTGGCTATTACAGAGCTTTGGTAGTGGTGTTGGTGGTGTTGCATTGGTTGAATTTTTTTTGGTTAGTTTTGTTTGTTTTGTGGTGTTTTCTTTTTTCCATTCATTCTGCAGACAGATTTTAGGCTTTTTTTGTTTACAGAGGTTCTGAAAAAGACAAACTACACAGAAGGTGATGATGATACTGTCTTCTGATTACCTGATTGGTAGATTTTTGGGGCAGATGACACTGGATACATTTTAGAAAGCACAAAGGTAGCTGGCTGAAAGACTCAGATGTGCAGAAACGTACCTTGTAACACAAAGGAAAGAAAATCCGGAGAGCAATTCAGATACTTAAACACAAGCCTTTTGAGTACCTGAAGAGTATCCTCTTGGCCCCAAAACACATAAATAAACTCTAGTTCTGTGCATTAAATGTCAGCCCATGCAGATGTCTAGGTCACCCTTGAGAGTCTCTAATGACTTAGTTACCCTTTTTGATCATAAGGTAGATTCACTGATTGTAAGGATGGAAAACATGCATCCTTTCTCCTTGTAATGTGATCTTTATTTATGCATTCCTTTAATCTGTTGTTTGAAAAAAATTACTTCCTCTGGGCCAAGGGATATGTTTGAGTCAAGGTTTAAGTCAAGGAGAGTGTTTGATTTCAGAAAACTCCATGGAGAAACCCCCAAAATTTTATTAATCACAGAAGATCCCTGACTTCTGCTTTCCATCTGTTCTGTAGCATATTTGGTGCTCTTTTTCACATGTGCATATTGGATAATCAGCTTTTTCCCGTTAGTCTGAGCAATTAATTACCTCTTTATGTACAGATTTCATGCATCCATAATGTAGATGACAGCTTATAATGTAAGTATTCTATTAATTATTCGTATTCAATCAGCTGCATGCTTCAATCACAATTCTGTGAATAAGAAGCTACACACAGTTCCAATCCCATGCTCTCACATTCTAGAAGTAGGAGTCTTTTTACCACTCTTGACCTCCAAGCAACATCATAATTATCCAGAAAAAAAATAAAGAAAAATGCTAACTCATTTTACTGTAGTTTTGCTACATTATTCACATTTAAGTACATATTATTAAAGAAAAAGTTGGACATGAACTACATTAATGGCTTGCTTAACATGAGTTCTGCTTTAAAATGCGAAGAGAATGTGCCTGTCTAAACAGATGTTTAATCAGGAGAGTTGTTTTTACTTCTTTACTTCTTTTATTTTTTCTTTAAATATTTTAGGCTTATATAGTACTTACTTATAGCAAAGATGTGTTTGCAATGATGCATTTAGCTCTTCTTTAAAGTAGTCAATAGATTGTTTCAGGGCAGATGTCCCTTGAATCATTTTTCAGAAACTGCTGGATTTCTAAAGAAGTACCACTTCACTTTATTCTAAATATAGAAATTATTTAAATAAGTAGAAAAGTATCCACCCAAGGCAAATGCACTGGCACTATTTTCTAATTGCTGCAATTATGTTGCATGTTCTTACTGACACCAGAGCTGGTGGCTCAAACTGGAGAAGGGATGAGTTTCACTGTGTCATTGAGAACAGTGACAATCGTGCTCTGAGATGTGCAAGCAATGCCACTGCACTGCAGGGCATTATACCAATTAAATAGGAAAAGTGCTGGAGTATATCAAGCAAGTAGCTGTGGTGAACAACTAGTGCAAAATTGAAGGTTTTCATCACATGCGGATTTTAGCCTGTGTTCCAGTAAGAGATTTTTGAGCTGTATAAAATGCCCTTTGTCATGTTGGTGGGAAAACTAATAATGGAGCAGCCAGCAATTTACTGTTAAATTGGCAATTCTTTAATTGTCAATCTAGCAATTTTTCAGTTTATAGAAAAGTGGTAGGTTCTGTTTAGGTGGCACAGGAACTGAAACTTCATTCTCCTGAGAAGAAATCCAACTGACAAAATTAGATATAGCTCACATGATTGAAATGTATTCTTACAATCAATGTGGAAAAAAATCAAAGGAGTTCTGCAGCAATGGATGGAATTCTGTAATAAAAACATTACTACATATACACTTATATTGTAACAAATAAATTTAAGTGAACTACTTATTTTAAAAATTAAAATGGGAAATTTTACCTATTTAGTATTTCCTGTTGGACAGCAAGAAAAGGTAAAGGTCTGTGCCTATATTTGTAGTGAATTTCCTTAATCTGCATTTATTCTTATCAATACACTTTTACAATTGCAAAGTTGCTGCTAGAGAGAGAAGAGAAAAGGAAGACTTTTTTTCCCTGATAAAGAGAATTGACACCATGGACAAATGTGGGTGGACAGTTTGGAGGTAATATTGATGCATATATTGGAATAAAACGCTTTTTATTTTCTAACAGATTGACAGAAATGCAAATTAACTATACTTAACTGTATAGTAATTGTTATAGTAAATTGTATTGTAAATTGTAATTAATAAGATCTAATCAGAGAGTATTTTAGTCCCACCTCACACTTGAATCACAAAATGTTGAGATGACAATCGCAAGAAAATGTGAACTATCTGTTTTGGTTTTTACGTGTTCAGTTTCACTGGCATGTTGTACACATTTCCATGCAAGCAACTAATTTCTAGTGTTGCAGACTTTAAGATCAGAGCTGCGTGAGTGAGGGGGGCCTATCACCACCCAGTAACCACCAAAGTTGCAGTTCAAAGATGTTTGAGGGTGTCAAACTTACACACTCAATACTGTGGTGAAATTTAAAGAAGAAATGGAGAAACACAGATTCAGGTCTGCAGTTTTTCTGTTGGGTTGAGGTGAATTTGGACTATTCTGTCACCAGAAAGAGTGGCTACACTCCCAGTTCACGCTTGGTAATCATTGCCCATGAGATGTTTCTTTTATTTAACACATTGAGGTGTTGGAGTCTGTGGTGGACTGGATTAGCTTTCTGCTGAAAACTAACCCATCAAGACTTGAATAGTTGGACCAAGTGTGGAAAACAGGGACCTGTGGTTACCGGTAAACAGTAGGAATTGCACTAGCTTTGCTTAATCCAGTCATAAAACCTTCAGTGCAGATGGGGGTGTTGAGCAGCAGCGTAATGATGACATTATAGCTTTACACATGGCATTCACCACCAAAATAAGAAAGAACAGAAAGGAACCTAAGCATCACAGTTTCCTTCTAGCTGTAGAAACAAATAAACAAACACTCTCCCCAAACCAGAACAAAAGCACTTTAAAAACTGAGTTGTGTGTTATTTATTTATTCACTTACTCACCTAATTTTCCCCATGAGGGAAATTTCAGACTAAAAGCCACGTAAGTTCACAGTGTAAGAAGATTTTGCATTGCCATGTATCTGAAGATTATATAGCAATGACAGACTGTAAAGTAGCAGGAGTAATAAAGAGTAATAAAGGCACTCAAGATGTTAGAGGGCACCTGAGTTAGGCATAAGGTTTTGTAAAGAACATGAACAAGCAAAAGAAGAAAGAGGTAGAAAGGATTGTGTTTTTTTCCCTTTACTTCCAGCCTCATTGTGCCTTCTAACTCTTCTGAGAACCTTGTATTCTAAGACTAGAGAGCTTCCCAGACCCATTTGTTTCATATAGAAAAAGAGATTATATTCCCTGAGCCAAGCTGATGCCAAGATATTCGGTCTTTCCACTCTCTTTTAATTTTTTTTCCAGTTTTTTATATTTAATAACATATGGCAATTTTCTAATGTTTTTTTTTTTCAGATACCTGAAATCAAGTCTTAGAGAGGGACTCTGGTTGAATCTACTAGGTAGCAACTAGGTAATTACTGAAGAGGGTCTGTCTCTGTAGTCATTGAGTCTCAATGCAAACCTGGATGTGATGCAGCTGTTCCTGGATGGGAGTGTTTAATGTTGGGGATTTTTTATGGTAACCAGCTCCTAGGGAAAATGAGATTCAGGTGCCTGCTTGAATTTGGGAATGGGTCTCCTGTAAAATAAACAAAGGCTTACAAGACGTCAAATTAGGTAGGAAAATAGTGAAAAACTTCTAAACACCTTTTGTCTGTAAAAACAGGCTTTTTAGTCACAAGAGACTGTACCTAGGTCAACATGTTGCAAAAGTTGAGCCAATTTCTTAAAAAAAAATTTTACTATCCTAACATAAAAGGTACTATTCTTGCCATAGTGTTGCTTTATGTGACCTAATTATTTTCAGGTTAAATCTTGATAGAAATAATTAAATAAATATCTACCAGACTCAATTTGTCAATTTCCTGGGTACTACTGAGCTGATTACTGTAGACTTTCCATCTGTAATATAGTACAACAACTTATGCACAGCATACACTAAAAAGGAAAGTCCAATCAATATAGATTGTTTTATATCAACAAGAGGATTTATTTGAGAAAATGGCTAAAAATGTCAAGACCTCATAATCATGAAAGAGAACAAACTTTGATGCAAACTCATTTGAACCAGGAGCAGGGAGAATGAATCAATTAGATATGAGAAAGCAATTTACTGATGACAGAAAGAAAGAGAAATAGCTGTGGAGATAAATGAGAAATTGAAATGTGTGGAATGAAAATAAGAATCTATCAGAGATGTTAATGATAAAGAGTAAAAATAATAAAACTTGTGGCAGCTAAGAAACATCAAGTTGATTTTAGCAGTATAATGGACCTCTTCATTGCAAAATTAATAAAAATGAACTTAAAAAACAGTGTTCAACAGATGTATCTTTGATTTGAGAAAAAGTGAGCATAGCAATGTATTTCCTAACAGTACTACATGCACTAAACTATAAATAATGACTTTTAAACAGCAGCTTCTAGTGATGACTATATTTTTATGACTAGAACTACGTAATATATCTCTATGAATCTAGAAAGATCTGAACAAGGAGACCTTTTAGTCTGCTGATAGTTTTTAACACATTTAGCAGTGTTGGAGAAGCACTAAAGGAACAGGAATGTGTAAATCTTATGTCAATATTTAAAAGGGCAAATATATATCATTAAGTAGCAATGAGATAGAATCTGAATTTCCCTCACATCTAATGCATTGTAACTTTGGTGTGGTATAGAAGTTCATAAAACTTTGCTAGTGGGGATTAATTATAAGATGAGAAAAAACTTGACTGTATTACAGTATTTATCCATGGCTGATTTATGGTTTGATCCATGGTATGATTTATAAAAAAATGGCTTCAGATGACCTTCAGATTTTAACTTAAAATAAAATTAAAAACCAATTTATTCACAGATGTCTTGAAACTCCTATTTCTTGAATGACTGTAACATTTGTGTCTTACAAGTATCACGGGTCTCTCTCACCAACATAGTATCAGGTGAGAGGCATGAAGATAAAAAATCATTGCATTTATTACTGGATATATTTTTCTATTCTACAAATATCCAATAGCTATCAAACTGAAAAAAGAAAATCTGTGGCTATCATTCTTTTGATTTAACCATTCTTAACTCACAGCATTGTAAATGTGGTAATTTAGCTGCTCAATAATTTTTCTTTATTTCTGTGCTTGGTGGATTGAGTTCTGAAACATGATGATCTGCCATTAGTGTAAGTGTCAGTTTTGATAAAAAAGTAGAACACTCATGCCCATGCCTCTCCTTTGAAGGACATAGAATCGTAGAATCACTAAGGAGTTGAAGATCAATGCCAACTGTTAGCCTAGCACTGTTGTGTTCATCATCAAACCCTATGCATGGGTGCCACACCCACACACCTTTTGAATACTTCCACAGACAGTGATTCCAGCACTTCCCTGGGCAGCCTGTTGCGATGCTTGGTAACCTTTTTTATGAGGAAACTTTTCTAATATCCAGTTTAAATCTCCTCTGCTGCAACTCAAGGCCATTTCCTCTCATTCTGTCACTTATCACCTGGGAGAAAAGACCAACACTCACCTGGCCACAACCTCTTTTCAGATAGTTGTGGAGAACGATTAAGTCCCCCCTGAGCCTCCTCTTCTCCTTGTGGGCAATTTTTTTCTCTTGGGGTCTTTTTTGCTTTTATTATGAAGTCTATTTTCCTGAGAAGAAAATTTTAAGATGGTATTCATTCTATTAATGAAAATCCCCACCATTTTTTTTTTATTTTCTCTTTGAAACCTATGTTTTGACTAGTATTCTTTACAAGATGCAGAAAAATTAGTACCATTAGCTTCAGAATACACAGCATCTGACCTAGAGACTAGAACCCTTTCTTAATCATCAGCTTCACTAATTGACCCTTCTTTTCACAAGGGTTATTGCAGTTAGGCAGCATTTCAGCCTGCTAGCCTCTCTAGGCTATTTGCTTCAATAAACTCCATGTCGCTTTTGTATAAGCTGAGAGATAGATAATAATGTTGAAAAGTCACATTATATAGCTGTTAAACATACAATCCTCTTTTATCTCAGCCTAAAATACATCTCACTGACAGTAAGAAAGCAGTATTTTTAACAGGGACAAGTACACATCACAGGCAATCATCACAGGGAGAAAAAACTGTTCCTTAAACAAACATTCCTGGACAATTTCTTTTACTGGAATATTATGTTAGAGGACTTATGTGTCTTTTTACACACAAAAGACACTTGATTATTAAATTCACATTTAAAAATGAGATTAAAAGATTAAAATCTCAATAATCCTTTTTATGGTCAATATCTCGATGTTATTGCTGGTTGAAAAATCTGGGGTTTTTTTTCCCTGTGTATTCTCATGCTGTTTCAGGCAGTTATGCAGAACTATGCAGATTCTTCTTTTGTTATAGGACGAAGTGACACAGGGATAAGATGCATAATGACCACTTGTCCATTTCAAAGAAGGAAAAAAGGGGTAAAAAAAGCACCCTGAATAGAGATACAGGTGAAATATTTGATGAAACTCCTCATCTGATTATTTTGGACCTGTATTTTAACAAACACTGTTCTTCCACCTGGACCCACCTCTGAGAAAGTCTGTGTCGCTTCATGGTCAGACCGATGGGCACAGACAGAGTGTAGGAAGCTGGGATCATTCCGCTTCAGAGCCAGGACTGAAGTGCCAGTCTGTTCTTCTGCGCACCTCCCATGCTGGGGACAACGCAATGCCTGGTAACAAATGGATGAGGCACAATTTTTCTCTTCTGTGCCCATCCTAACTGCACAATTTCCCAAATATAACCTTTTACTGACTTGGTAATGCTACTCTCAAACCTAGACAGAGACAGCCTGTGTCCCAAGGGATTGAGAGTAGAATTTGGCTTTTTTTCCCCGCTGTAGGAGAATCAACACTTTTAATAATTATGCTAAAAAATAAAATATATTTGTGTATTTTATTAATTTTCCATAATTTAA
The DNA here is from genome assembly GCA_013397725.1 of Rhagologus leucostigma. Lineage (NCBI taxonomy): Eukaryota > Metazoa > Chordata > Aves > Passeriformes > Rhagologus > Rhagologus leucostigma. Next base: position 730,551 of record VZTD01005133.1, read on the forward strand.
TGCTGCCTCACAAAATTCTATTCAGTCAGGCAAGTAATTTTTTCTTTTGACAGGCCAGTAAGATGTCATTAATTTTTCATTCTCATCAATCACCATGGTAAAGACCGCCTGAGAAGGTTTTGTGCTTTGGCTGGTAATTTGTCATGACAATTTTGCAAGGTTATTTTAATGCCTTCTTTTAGCTGATTGAAAATGTCTTATTTACTTCAATTAGTTTTACCAGTGAGACACTGTGGTTTTATACAAAATGAATTGTTAATTGGTCCCCAAAGCCTAGGTAGACACCTGCTTTTCTATTAAAACACAGATCAAACTGCATATGTGGTGAGGGCTAAAATTAACTCTACTGTATAGACAAAGCAGAGAGACTTAGGGCCTTGTAATGTGTAACATAGTCGATCTTTTTTGTGACATAAAATATTTTCTGATTTTCAGTTAAGTATTAGTTTTTCAATATAGAAAAAATAACAAGCAGAAGCTATTTTGTTTTTACTTTCTAGAGATTACTGTACTAAATATATATTTATGTATGTATCTGTATTGCCCTAAATGATAGGTGTTTCATAAATCCTTTGTAAAGCTGGTGAATTAAACAACCTTTCAATGACAATCTTTTAAGCTTAACTACTCAGCTCTTTATAACCTATTTAATACTGACAGATGATAGAGAAAGCAGTAAAGAAGATTTAAACATCTACATTAAAAATCTTCAAGGTCCCACGGTCCAGTCTCTAATCATGCAGCAGTATTTGTTTTCTGTACATACTGTATTCAATTCTCATAATAACATTAATATTTCCACATGGTGAGGTCGTACCACCCTAGTATGGAAAACAATTGTCTACAGCTGATTTCACTAGGTCACCAACACATTCTGCAGCTGGTATGAGGCCATAATTAGTGAAATTAATTAGCCTTAGGAAACTAAGCCATGTGACCAATACTTTAATACACATACTCGTTGCTATGGTAGCCCAAATAGGAGTATGTCTCAAGCTGTTAGGGCCCCTGGTTTCCTTTCAGAATGAACAGCGACAGAGTGTGGAGGTGTAGACAAAGTAAATCCATTTGCTGGACATGTTAAACTGCAACAAATAATAAATGAAGTGAAACTGGTACCTGAAGGCATAGCTTGATAGAAAATTAAATGTAGCATTCAAGCTTTTTGATGTAAGTCTTCACTATTTTCAAACTTCAGAAGTTTATCAGAATTTTATGGCACTGGTCAGAAAGAGTAGAGGTAAGTTAAAGTTGTGGTAATGTTTTTCCTTAACAGTATTGATTTCTTTCCTTATATTCCAAATTCTTCTAAATGCAAACAAATGAAAGCTCTTGGGCAGATATGTCATAAAGACCTTTTCAATTTTGGGTTTATACTTGTTTAAACTTCCCACCACTTTCAGACTGTTCCCATATACTCACCTCATTTTTTGCTTCCATTTCTCTACAAAATCCTATTTACATACTGACACTCAAAATCTGTACAAAAAAACCCTTGTTAAACCAATGATAAAATGTCACCAGGCAATGTATTCTCATGTACTGAAGAATTTATTAATATTATTTTTCAATAATGTGACATGGCAAAATTTTTCAAGATGCATATTCAAAGATATATTTATTTGGAAAAATTAGAAATAAACCCACAGATATAAGGCATTCATGGAACTTCCTGGACTGTAGGAAGACTTCATTTTAAAAGAAGGTCCCAAGACAATTCTGCACCTTTTTGCATTTTTAACAAAGTTTGTGCTTGCTGACACAGAATTTCTTGATGTTGGGATTTTAAACACTATTTTCTAAATGATTTTGAATATGTGACCCTAAGCTTTATTAGTCAGCTCCACTAATTTCAGAATCTTTTTAAAAATACATAGGATGAAGGAAAATTTTGTTACTATAAGTATAGTGACATGTGTTGAAAAGATAAAACTAGTACTGGGAGGTGGCTTGAGGTGTCATGCGTTACAACTGTTGGAACACTCTGTATAATTAGCCAGATGTAATTGTTGGTTGTATTTGGTTCCTGCAGTATAGGGCTGGATAATTTCCCAAAGACTCACTGAGGTAAATGGTTCTCCTGTTTCTAGCAATAGCTTACATAATGCCTACATTTCTGCTGAGACTCAGTGAGGCAGTTTAGCTGTCTTTTATCTGAAAGACAACCCAGATCAGGTACCACCCTCCTCATGGAGGTTCAATGTCATCACTATCAAAAAAAACCAAACAACTTTCCTGAGGACTACAAATAAGCTCCATGGTGAGAAGTTCTTAAGAGGTTCATGAATAATCCTGAAAACCTGGAATATGGAAAACACACCCATAATTTTACACATTCCTTGTGCAAATGTAAATACTATGAAATTTCTGACTATACAAATTTAAACTTCGGTGATAGGGAAAAGGGAATGATTCATTTCCAAGCCAGCACAGCGCAATGGGCAGGGGCTCCCTGAGGAGGGGCCTACACTGCCCTGGGCTGGATGTGTCCCATCCCAGCCGGCCCCAGCCCACTCACCACAGGGCACTGCTAGCTGTGAAAATGCATTTAAGGAAGGGAAAAGAAATGCCACAAAGGAAAAGGGAAAGAGTGAAAAACGTGTGAGAAATGGCCCTGCAGACAGCAAGGTCAGACAAGAGGGATGAGGTGCCCTAAACGCCTAAGCAGAGACCATAGCAGAGGGGATTTCCTTCAGGAATTGAGGCCCAAGGAAAGCCCACACTAGAGCATGGTTAACTCGGAGAACTCCAGCCATTGGAAGGGCCCAGGCAGGGCGAAAGGGCCCATCTAGGGCCCCCCTTAGAGCAGGTGAAAAGAGAGGGAAGGAGCAGAGAGAGGATGTTTTACAGACTGACCAAGCACCCATTCCCACCCTCTGTGCTGCTCAGGGGATGTAGAGGAGTCAGGAGGAAAAGAGTGAATGGGGAGAAAGGTGTTTTAACATTTTTCTTTGTTTCTTACTCCCAAATTCTCCCTATTTCGATAAGTTCTGATAACTTTCCCTGAGTCAAGTCTGTTTTGCTTGTCATGGTAATCAGTAGCTTCTGTCTGTGTCATTATCTTGACCCAGGATCTTTGACACCCCACATCCTCCCCCTGCCCCTCTGAGGAGAGGAGTGGATGAGCAGCTGAGTGGGAGTTTGGCTGTTGGGCAAGCCTGACCCAGCACAGTAAATGAAAGGCTGGGATGGTCCTCCAACTTCAAGCAAACCTGATGCAAACTTTTAGCCAAATGCATCTCCCTCTTACATCTAAGAAACTATTACAGGTGTTAAAGAATCTTCTCTCTAATGATAGCAGTTCTGGTTTGCATGACAGCAGCAAAATTCAAATTCCATCTATAAATAGTATTGTATTACAAAACTGTAATGTTTAATTTTATAGGAGTGCTTGAAGGAAGGTTCTTCTACTTCTTATAGCAGTGAAATTAGATCTGAAGTTTTGCCCTCAGGTACAGCAAAGTTGCAACCAAACTAGCTGATGTACCATACCTGACACTGATTTCACATTGGTCTGTACCAGCAGTATCTCCAAATCATCTTATTCATATAGTCCAGGGTCAGAATATAAAATTATTTATTTATTTATTTTTGGCAGGGTACATGAATTAAATCAATGGCAAAACTTTCTAATCATGGCCGGGTTTTCATCCACTATGTTTGTTACGCCACAGTTACTAATTATAAAGCTAAGCAAAGCAAAAGGAAATACAGACCACTACTAGTCTTTTGAAGAGAGATGTGAATTCTGAAAAATTTTAAAAGACAGGGCATTGAAATCTCATAATGCAGAAGATAATCATGTGTAATATGAGTGTAAGGTTTAAAGAATGAAAGAACAATAATTTCTCAAATGCTTTTTGGAAGGTGCATTTTGATAAGCATTAGGAAGAGGGAGAAGATTGTGATGCACAAGAAATTGAAGAGTGGCTAGGCACCAAAAGGAAGCTCAGAAAGAGAATGGTAGAAAAATAAAGGAATTATAAGTGTGTTTTTTGAGTTGAAAAGAACACAAGGCAAAAGCATAGACACATAATAGAAGTATTATAATGAATGTGATGGGAAAATCTATTAGTGCAAGCCAAACAAAAAAGAATTTAAATTTCAATAAATCTATCTATAAATGGATTATAAATTCTACAAAATTAAATGTATATTATTTGTCTTGTATGGATTAGTAAACTATGCTCAGATATTGCCTTTATGTACCAGACTGGAAAAAATTAATGTCTTATATTCAAATGGTTAAAAGAATTAAATATATAGGAATAAAACAATAGCAAACATTTCATAAAAATAAACTGAAATGCAAATTTCTAGCACTAAAACTTACAGTATTCTTTTAAAGGTTTAACAGTAATTTAGTGCAATAGTAATGCATCAGACTTCAGTTAACCAAATACAACTACTACCACTAAAAGTAATAATCTAAAACACAATACACACCTTCAATAATTTTTAAGAAATGTTCTTATCTAACAGTATTGTCTCAAGATATTAAGATCTGACTTCCTCTTTCTCCTTTCATAAGGCTCTTCAGTATCTTCAAGGAGCTCACTTAAACTTCCTGAGGCTCAGTCCATCTTTTCAAAACATATTTTCTCATTTCTGCCACTGACTTGCTAAGAAAGACTGTGTCTCTGTTTTGCTACCTGACTCATTCTCCTATCTAAAGTGATAAATTCTCTAGGGTGGAGACTTTCCTTCACTGAGTATATGTATACCAGTTATGCCACTGCTAGGCAGTGACACAAATAACAGTGAATATATTATCCTAACACTGGTGTCATGGTTTTAATTTGTGACTTTTGTCCTCAATGCACATTGTTACATAAGTTTAGTATTTCCACTTTTCAGAAAAAGAAGGAGAAAACAAGGGAGAGGCGAGAAAGATTATTGACCTGGCAAACACTACATAAGAAGCTTATGGTAGTGCAGAGAGCTGTATAAAGTTGTGTCTTGGCTTCCCAAATTATGAAATGTCTGGCCTACCCCCTCGCCTCTCCAGGGCCTAAAAAGTGAGTACAAAACAAGCTGAAGCAGGTACCTTAGTTTGACCTAGGAAGTAGACAAACTACTCAATAGATAAAGTTGTAAAAACTGATCAGTAGGGCTGTGGCCTTGCAGGCTCATATGTCCAGGCGCCAGTGATGGGGAGATTTGTGATCCAGGAGTAGCTGGACAGACAGTCTGAGCCCAGCTGCTGGAGGGATTCACACAGTGTATGTGTTCCACTAATTGACCTTCATTGTCATTAGTCAGAGACGGGAACAGAGAGAGGATATTGATGCTGTTTGTGTGAGTGCATTCTCTGTCCATGCTGTGGTCTGTGTGTACATATATATAAAGGTGGTGTGTATGTGTGCACATGTGTGATTATTGGAGACTCAGGCTCAGCCTCACTGCTGGTCGGATCCGTGAATGTGAAGCTATGGCAGCTCTTTCTCCATTTGGCTACTGGATTAGGTAACTCCTATCACTTCTTCCTATAGTAACTATCTACTTTTCTTTCAGTACTACTCCTTTTCCAAATAACAGTTTTCATACTGTCCATAGTCAGTGTGAAAATAAAATATTTTAAGCAGAAAAAGAAACTAACCATTCTGCTTTTGTATGCCGCTACAATTTTTATTCTAGATATATGTAATCTAATTCAGAATAATGATAAAAAAATCTACAAAGATTAGATGCTGAAGTAAAAACTTATTGAAAAAAGTGCAGAAAGTTAAAATTTTTTGCCACGCTGTTCTCCTATTGCTAGTTGTGAATACTACTTCAGGCAGCAATGCTATGTCATTGTGTTTTGATAAAATTAAAATCAAACCATAGTTTCTCTAGTGATATGAGCATACTCACCTGCATCTCAATACTAACATTACGTTATCACAATCCTGTCAATATATTTTAAGAAAAATAGGTTTTCATCTGAGATTAGTTACATTTTTTTAGATCATTCACTCTCACATATGGCTAAATAAAAATGCACCTGCAAAAACTACTATTTCTAGAATAAAGATAAAAACGTTCCTAAAAACGCATCAGTCACTAACTCTCACCCTCAATGGTTCAAAAATATATTCTTAGGAACATTTTATTTTTAAGGAAATTTCCATTGCTTTGAATAGCAATTTTGCTTAAGGAATATGGAGAGAGAGTACTTAAAGCGAAGTGAGGCTGTCATGCTCAAAAATCATTTTGTCCTGCAGAGCCAAGGGTTGAAATCTTGGTTCTCTTTTGATGCCAGCAGCTTATTTTAATTTCTAGTTTTCTCTTGCCAAACCACAAGCTGGTTTAAACTATTGAAGAGCTTCTTCTGCTCCCGATCTCATATGTGCAAGTTAAACAAGAAAAATGGGTCAGAGGAGATCAAGTGATTAGCAGAGGTAAGTAAAACATTTCAAAGCTTGCAGGCCAATGTAAATGCCTGACTAAAAGTATGTCACTGATTTGTATTAACGTAAATGTGACTACCTGGACACTTAAATGCAGATAACCAGGGAGGTGTATTATGGTCATTTGCTGAGCTCACAGGATCAAATGATTAATAGTTCTTGCATTAATGAAGTTCTCTTAATATTCAAAATGTTTCCCAAACACTGTCTAATTAGAGAAACTTAATGCCAATTTAATTAGTCAGTGATCACACCCTGTGTGATTAATAAGTGTTTAATAAATAATTCTTGTGCCTAACAAAGGCACAGGGACATCAATATTGGGACTAGAAATCAAGATAATTCTCAGCAGCCTCCTTCCCTGTCCTGCCTTCCTTCTAGGATTGTAATAAGAAGTTAAATGCAGCCCATTTAGAGATGAAACGTAGCTGCTTCTGAGCCTGGAAGAGTCCAATGTAACCATCAGGCCCTTTTTTGGCAACTATCCAGTGTGTTCTATCCACTACCCTTGAAATCTGTTATTGGATTAAACTGATGTGTCTGGCTCCACATTTAGAGCTCTTCAGTAGCTTCCCAAAGACATCTGTCATGATTGTAACTGGCTATACTTGCCTGTATGCCCACCTCTAGCTGCACCTTCACCTCTTTATCCCCACCAAGCATTTAACCTACTACCATTATTTAATAACATATGGGACTCCAGGCATAGCCTGGAATCACATTGTGTCAGTCATTCCATACATCTGTGCTAAACTACTCTCTGCAACACACAAAATAGGAGAAATTATAATTTCTTTGTCAGCGTATATACTGACACTGATGCCTATTTGGAATGTTATTACCAAATGGTAAAAGATTCATAGCAAGAAAACAAAATGTCTATCAAGTAAAAAAAACTCCAAAATACCACCTCAAAAAACTCCCCCTGAATCTCAAAGCAAATAGACATAAAGTGTTGTCAAGATATCAAGAAAAAAAATCCCTATATATCACTATCTAGATTCATGAGAAACATTGCAAGAACGCAATGATATCTATTTCAACACGTACAGCCAAAAAAGAAGAGGCATAAACCATTTTTAATATCTTGTAACTGCACTAAATTGGTTTAATCCAGAGAGCGTTGACTGCTTGCAGGGACAGAGAGCCCAGAGGAACAACAGATAATATGCTAGAGGTGATCTCCCCTCACTTTACAAAGGACATTGAGGTGCTGGAGAGTGTCCAGAGAAGGGCAACAAGGCTCATGGAAGGTCTAGAAACATGTCTTCAGAGGAGCAGCTGAGGGAGCTGGGTTTGTTCAGTCTTGAGAAGGCTCAGAGAGGAGCTCATCACTCTCTACAACTCTCTGGAAGGAGCCTCTGCTGAGGTGGAGACCAGTCTCTTCTACCGGGCCTGCAGTGAGAGGACCAGAGGAAATGGCCTTAGGCTGAGACAGGGGAGAATCAGAATGGATACCAGAAAAAAAAATTCACTGTTTGGGTGGTTATGCATTGGTATAGGTTGCTTAGGGTGGTGCTAGAGCCACCATCCCTGAAAATGTTCAAGAGGCATCGGGATCTGGTGCTGGGTGATGGTTTAGGGATTACAGTGGTAGTGCTGGGTGGACGGTTGAACTGGATGCTTTTAAAGGTCTCTTCCAACCTTGACGATTCTATGATTCTATGATTCTTAGTCAGTTTTCGGCTATGTATTCATGAAAACCCCTGTAAAGCAAAGTTTTCTGGTGGTTTGTATACCATAAATTAAGCTTCAGGTCAGCTTCCCATCTGGATTCCAGAAGAAGCTTTGAAACAGATTTTGAGACATTGCTATACCTTTCAAAGCTCAGCTGACACTGCAAGGTGGCTTGTAAACCTTGAAGGCAAAGTAAACAAAAGTGTTGGTAGCCAGGCCATAGTTTAAAATTCGCAAGTGTCACCAGGAAGGCTTATACAAGGAGATACTTGTGGAAATTAATCTGCAAACTTACTCTCTCAGAAGGATAAGAGGATGTAGCATGGCAAAGATGCGCTGGAAATGGCTAAGTAAATTTTTCACTACTGTGTGGCCTGCAAATAGAAGATGTGGAAAAAGCTTCTTTGGCAGCAACGTCATAGAAAAGAAATGGTTCCTAATTGATGAGCATTATGCAGATTCAGACCCTGCATCAGAGGCATAAGATGGTGTTAATGAGAGGAGACATTAAATACTATGTAAATTATGCTTCATGTCAAAAAACGTATGGTACTTTAACCATGGTTCAGGCAATTTTCACATTCTCTTGCTATATTTACAGAATACAGCTGTCCAGACTAGTTATATTTATTCACGTGGAATGAAACAGCTCAATGTAGATGAACCAACACAGACCACAGGAAGAAGGACAGCAGCAGCCCTGTGACACTCTGGCCTAGCAGTCTTGTCTCACACTTAAAAAGGTTCTGATTTGAGAAATAGTCTGCTATTTCTTCAGTAAGCTCAAGTTTGTGCAGTCGGGTTACCAAAGCAGACCAGCAGCTGACCTGCACTGAGATGTCAGTATATACTAAAACTGTCTGGGTTTTTTGTTTCGTTTTGTGGGGGTATTTTTTGGTTTTGTTTTTTTTTTTTTTTTTTTTGGTTTTTTNTTTAATTTAAAAGGTAAGGGAGGGACAGGGTGCAGGTGGTCTCATGAGAGTCCTCTAAAAACCACCTATTGCTAAGAACCTCTGACTTTATTTTAATTTGTTCAGGCTTGAACCATAAATTGGGAAATCTTGTGTATTCACTGGAAACAAAATCCTGTCTTTCTATGAGTTTCCCTGCAAAGCACTCTGTTAATTGGGTTATTTGTGATGGGTAAAAGCACATCTTTCTTGGAAACATTTTGTCTTGTTTCCAGATGCATTATGACATTCTGGATTCAATGAAGTTCTCAATTAGTTTATCTGAGGCCAGTTAGCACATGTTTGTCATCACCCAGGACTAAAATAGAAAATGGCCTTATTTCTTATTCCTAAGAAATGTTGAAGTGTTGGGTGTGATAGTCATTAAGTCTCCTGATGTAGAGGAAATAACAACCATGTTTTTGTTGGGGGATGGGGAATGGCAGGAATCATGAGGCTGTACAAAAACTGTAATCTCTTACGGGAATGTAGATTTGGATGGTGCTAGGAATTGCTTACTCATGCTGAGCTGCCCCTGGGAGTCATATGAGACTTTTGTTGTGGTCACATGCTTGCAATCACCATGGTGTAGGACGTTTATCAAAGTCACTGAGGAAATAAAAGAACTGTGCTTTTTAAAGCAGGGCTTGTGGTATGAAATACAGTTGCTTCACTTTTTGTAGAATAATGAGCTCACAGAAACTTTTACCGATATTCATTTGAATATAGTCATCACCTTCCCTACACAGTCTTATTTTGTACTTTAAAAGGTGCAGTTACAATGTGCTTGTTCTTACTAAAGTATTAAAAGCACCATTAAATTATAGAAGATGGCTTATCTATTTAGTTTTCATTTTAATCTTATTTGGGGGTTAAAAATCAGTACAATAGATTAAAAACTACTCAGATTATGTAAGCATACAATTAGGACGGGGACTATTTCATTAGGAAAATAAAATTCACTCTATATTTTAGATTAATACATTTATTGTTTTACGAATTTTATCCAATGGGCCAAAAGCTCACAACGAGATATTTACATGCATCTAAAAGTAAAGCATGCTAGAGATAAATTTCCAGTAACTACATCTGCATTCCAGAATATTTGTGGAGATGAAGACAAACCTTTCTCTGACAGATACAAATTGCCTGTATAAACATATTCACAATTACATCTCATGCTGGGTTCAGAGACCTGAATGAAAATCCTACATGCAAATATTCCTGGAGCCCTGTGTTACATGAAAAAAAAAAATGGAGATTAGTTCGTGTTAGAATTAACACCAATTGGTAGATTCCACAGCAGCAAAATTTGACCCGTTATTGTGCACTCCTTTAAAAGGTTCAAAATACTGTTTTGCATCCTCCAAGATCTTTTCTCACTTGAATAGTTCATTAATTTTACAATTTAGTTCTTAACCCTAAGCAGACCTTGGAAAGAAAGGTCATTCTGAGGGCTGGTGAATGGGCCACTGCATGACTGGCTAGGTGTTATCCCAGTTGGATTGTTCCTAACATTCAACACCTTTAATATTTCTATAGGTAATGACCTAATCAGAGATACACTCTGCAACAAAAATAGTATTATGAGAAGACTCCACAGATTATCAATGTAGTCACTTTTCTCATGTGAATAAGTCTTCTGATAAATGCTCACAGATGTCTTTGCAATAATTCTGCAACATAGAACTGAGTGCTTTCAGAAATTTACATAAATTAAAAAATAATAAGAAAAAAATATATTATAAAACTAGACCCCCTATGCCAAACCTGTAACTAGGGAGTCATAGGCCATCATCCTGGTTTTGAAGCATCTGCAACTATTTATTATCAGACATGTTCCTATAGCAAAATTAACAAGCAAGAGATTTAAAGCAGTCAAATTTGTATAAGTATAGAAAAGGACATGTAGGATAAGAAAATTTAAATAGATCTCATCCTACTTTTGCTTACCTCCTTTTAATCTTTAAAAAAGAGAGATTTTAAAGCATCTGGCTCAAGATAAATATTAGTATTAAAATGTATATAACAACTTCATTTTTAATCATATATTGCAAAGGCATACATATTACTCACCAAAAAGAAATGTACTCTCTAGTAAAGGAATGACGATTATGATAAAACTATACTTTTTTATTGATTAGAGATTGCTCTCAGTATTAGAATCATAGGATGAATTAGTGCTGCAACATCATAAATTCAGAGATTGACAAATACAAGTAGGTGTACTTTTAGTGCCATCTCTGATAGCCATGTCTGTCTGAAGGCTATCAAATAAACATATAATTAAATAAAAAGGTTCCGGACTGATCTGACTTTTTTTGTTAAAGAATAAAAGATATGGAATGAATGAAGCGCTTTGATCTAAGAAACAAGTTTCTGCCCAAAGTGGAATTTTTTTTTTACGGACTGATAAAACAGCTGTTTTAAACAGCCTGAGTTTTGTTCCATCTAAATTCGTGAGCATCTGGATTAAGTATTCTTTGGTGTAGGACATGCAATTAATACGATAAAAGAAAGTAGTCAGTGGGTATCCTGATTGGCTACTAGAAATTTCAAACCATAGCATGTTCCTGGCATAAGATCAAATGTCACATATTGGATGCTCATCACATATGAAATACCAAGATGCCAACTGCTTTTCATTTAGCCAAGCAACTCTTTGGCCTTCTCCCAGCAGCTGGCTGGTACCCATTCAAAATTCACAGGCTGGTGGGACTGTGATCCCAGCAATCTTTTATTCTTCACTTTGCTTCATTTTTTGCTCATGGCTTTTCCCCCTCTCCCTTCTTGTTTCACTGATGACTGCTAGTTTTCTTCTTTTTTCTCGTCTGTGCTTATATGTGTGCCATCTACTCCTCTGTACTGCATAATCTCTGCCTTCTTTCTTTTTTTCTTTCCTTTTCTTTTTTTTTTGTTCTCTTCTCTTCTCTTCCTTTTTTAGTTCACTATGTTTTTCTTCCATGTTACTTTCCCTTCTCTGCACTTTCTTCTAAAATTTTGGTGTGTCATTCCTTCAATTTTGCCTTCCTTTGCAAATCAATCCAAGCCAAAGCACACAAGATATATTACATTATCATATATTGTCAATATATGTACAATACACATGTCATCTGGATAGAGGGCTTTGATATACTGTGGTTTAAAACCAACTACCTTAAACATCCTTCATTTTGGGGGTTTAATCTTTCTGGCCATTAGTCTTTGTCTTTCTGGTAACAGTGAACTGCCAAATTGCAGAATTCAACCACAGCTGAGTTCTCCCTGTTCTGTAGGGTTATGTGCTAATATTCTTAAATTCTTTCTTAAAGAAAAGCCTTATATTATATTTATTATATTTTCAGTCATCACAGCATTGATGATTTTAAGATCATTTCAGATAAGGTGAATTTCCTGTCTTCAGTAGTCCTAGGACTTAAACCATTAAATGGTTGTAATGTCTTTATTATGCATTTCCACACACCATTTTAACAGGGTTGTGAGATATCCATCATACTCCTCAAAGCATTTGCTTTTAGACCACTATAAGTTTTCTCAGTAAGTTTTCTCTTAATCCTTCAATAAATATTGACTTCTTGAAGCTATGTGATTGATGAGTGAAACAATGCTATATTAGGAATCGGGTTGAACCCTGAGGTGACCTGTCATAATTTTGTGCCTGAAGTTGAACAATTCTGTTGGGTGTTATTAAAATATTATTCATGTGAGCTCTATAGAACTGATCCTGTGAGCACTAGATTTTCTTAGGTTATCCCCCATTCCTACAGTCACAAGAAACCATAATTAGACAGTCTAGAAATACCATTCTTAAGTTCTCAACAGTAATCAGGCAATCTGGAAGCCTGAGAAGCAGCAAACTGCAAGTGACATGATGTTTGCTTCTGATAATGGATGGTATTTGGGAAAATGTTTTTATAGATGCACATTTCCAGAAACCTCCTGAATTTGCATAAGGCACAATCCAGGTGAAAGAGTCTGGGTCAACAGGCCACCCTTGGAATTATATACAACACTTTTTATTATTTTTTTTTGCAAAGACTGTCATCTATTTCCATGAATGCCCTCTTGCATAGTAGTTTAACATGATGTAATTTCTATCCTGTATCTTCTGTGCATGAAGTGGCAGCATGTTTTACCAGCTGACACACTCTGAACAGCTGAGTACACTGCACACTGCCTATATATTGTATTGTGAGGAGAAAATTACAGCAAACTGGATGTTCAGAGCCCATTTCACTTCTCAAAGCCTGAATATCCTATGGAAACATCTCAGTTAATGAGTTTTTAAAATCATAATGTTAATAGTCTTTAAACTAAAATCTTTGGAGAAGTCTTTGGGAAAGACGGTTAAAAATTACAGCTAATTAAATTTCCTAAATTGCAACTTTCTTTCCTGTGGCACTATCCTTTGGTCAGAGCTAGTGTGGTAACAAATTGATGTTAATAAACTACAACAATTACCCCACACCTCTAGAAAACATTCATCTCCTCTAGTGTTACCATCAAATGCTTGAGGAAGGCCAGTCTAGATGAGCATTTTGTTCAGAAGTAAACTGTAAATCTACTGTTGCCTCCTGCTTTTGCCTCTTGCCTGATCATTGCCTTTCTGCCCTAGTAAATTAAATAGGGGATTAAATGCTAAATAAAATGTCTTTTTGTATCTTTTGTCCTACTTCATCAGCAAGTGGGGTATGTGTTCAAAATTGCCCTGATAATGTAAAATGCCTTCTAAGCTTTCTTAATATAATCTCAGTGACTGAAGCAAATAACTCCTACTTAAACAAGGAAAGCTTTAAAAAAACCCAAGATGGTATCTGGGAAAGAGCTGGCTTCACTATTCCTCTCCTGTCTGAACAGAGGGAGAAAGAAGAGGAAGAAAAGAAAGTAGTATATCTCATAAAGGATTGTCTTAACATTCTTCATATATGAATGAGCAAAAGCAGTGCAAGATCAGTAGTAAATAAAATATGTATATTAGCTATTTGATTTGAACATCTACAGAGCAGAGGGCTGTATTTGAATGTCATCCTTGTTTCCCTTTTTAGTCACTCACTGGAGAAAAATAGGAACTTCTAAGTTGTAATTCATGTGATTTATTTTTAGGTTTTACATAAGGATGAGGATGAGATATGACAGAAATTCCCTATTTTTATCTTTCAACTATAAATGGAGTTCTGACAACCACATTTCAGATGATTATGTCTATACTGAACGTATCTAAGATCACGTGGTATCAGTACATAACAGCGGAAGAGGTGGACCAGTACATAAATGGCAGCTTTCTTAGAATAATAGGGTAATTACAGTAATAGGGAGAGGAAAAAAAAGTTTCCTGAAGACACAGACAAGCAAAAGCACTTGAGCAGATGGTGGTGGAAGATCAGCCAGAACTCCATGTACCTACACAGCCAAGCAAATGTGCAGATCAAGCCTCCTTCCTTTTCCGGAACATAAGTACTGAATCAGAGCAGAACTATCATTCTGCTCATGAATTAATGGGTTTACTGTTAAAAAAGAAAACAAAACCAAACCCAAAAAACCTATTGTAGACTTTGTCATTGTTTTACAGTTCAGAGGTTACAAAAAGTCCTGATTCCTTCAGATTGAGGACTGGAAGTTAAGATGTGGAAGCAGGTGAATGCAGTGTCTTGTAAGGAATCACACACTAATCAAATTCAAGACTGTAGTACTCCCAGCACACTGAACTTGGAGTTTTCTTAAGAATGCTTGCCAGGAAGCAATTACACATCTTATACTGAAATAGTCACAGAAATAAAGAATACTAATGCAACAATTACAGGCACAGAAAAGGAACCAAACCATTTTCTGTTCTAGGAAATATTTTGGTATTTAAGATGGCAGCCTTACGCAGGCTTTACTTGTTAGATTCAAAAACTACTCATAAATTCCAAAACTGAAAGCCACTAAGATGTGCAAACATTTGTACAATGTACCAATATTTTCTTGCTATTTTCACAGCAACATTTTATTTGTAAACCAAAGTACTCCTTTCTGCTGAAGTTGAGCCTCTGTCTATCTGTGTGAATAAATCTGCACTAAAATTTTTAAATCTGTATATTTTCCTTTGAATTATGTTAATCAGGTTAGGTGAGGCTGTTTCCTCAGCACTCGTAATTATTTCCCTAAAACAGCAAGAAAAGGCCGAAAGCAAGTGTAATGAGGACACATCTAAGGAAAAATATACTGGAAAGGAAGCAGGGTGAAAGAGGAAAGCGTGATGCAAGACAAAGGAGGCTAAATGAAGCCAAATATCTTTTTAATTCTTAAATTCAAGACAGAACTTGAAGACATTAAAAATTTATTTTATTTTAAAATTATTTCTAATTTTCAGGATAATACATTGTCTGGTAATGCACCCAAATCCCATTGCTTTGCAGAGCTTTGCTAATGGTGCTCTATACTTGCAGATCGGAAAATATCATCCAGTCTATCCAATCTATGTACCAGAACAGTTTAACTTATGAAATCTTTTGTTTAAGTCTATTCTTGCTTTGTTGCTGGCTTTTAGGTGGCATGTTCTTTCATTTACCCAAAAGAGTTGTTTAACTTCCATAAGTAGTGACAAAAATGATGAAAGCAATATCCAAGTGTCATTGAAAAAGAAGTACAAAAGTGCTGATTTGCACTGCAAATCATGAATGGATTTACACCGAGTTCAGTTTCCAATTATCTAAAGTCCTGTTAAAGCATTTTATTTCAAAACAGAGCACTATATGAGCTAGAGGTAAGATTTGTCATCTTCTTGTCTTGAAGGTCAGTTATTGCCACCTATTCTTAAGCCCAGGTTCTCCTTTTAAAGAAAAACAAACTATATAAAATACAATCTCGTTCTCTTTTAGCAAAGAATATATAATTTATATTCTCAGTGTACTATATGTGATTGTTGACTGTGCTGAAGGATGAAGGAATGGATGAAGGAATATGTGAATAACTCTTACTGGATAAAAAGGTAGTGCCTAATATACAATGCAATGACAGATCATCTACCTCAGAAAAGAAGCAGATAGAAATTTTACAAAAACCAATAAACTCCCCAAAACCCTAAGTGTATGCTTTCGGGGGTACACATGACATTTATGTATAGTATCTACTGGAAAATATCAGCTTTCATATTTAAGGTCCCAGATTTACGTATCAATTCATATCACAAGAAGGCTAAAACTTAAGGATGGTTATAAATCTTTGTCCAGTTACTTCTGGACATGGATATGTATTTCACCCTAAATATTCAAAATTACTTCAGAACATATTTTTATTTTTTTCTTTACTTTCCTCTTTCTCTTCTTTAAAGAAAATCAACTGTTGCATTACTTTTCCTTAAATAGGTAGTTTTTAATTATCTGGATCTACTGATCTGTCTTTTCTACACTATTTTCTTGACACTGTTTACAATAATGGCTTCTGAGGAAGTTTCTGGTGTACTGTGTATACTAATAACTTCCTCCGAAACTCAAATGTACTTTCTACTGGCTCTAATTGTCTCTGTCAAACAAACTGATGGTTTCTAATTGGAATGCATTCACAGAATATCACTGTATTTGGCACTAATTGACACTTCTGTTCACATCATCAGCTGAGAGGTTAAGGACAGCTTGAAGACTGAAATGATCCTTTAATTTCTAGAAGATGTTTCTATATATGTCAGAGTTCAAGTACATGAGAAATGTAAGACAGAGACCTAGCTGATAAAGAAAGATCTTAGGACTGTAAGTTTTTCAAGCTATTTTGCCACAATTATTTTGTAACCTCTTCCCCAAATGCCCAGCAAGAAAACCCTTCTATGTGCCTGCAAAGCCTTAAATGCTCTTGTTTTCTACAGGAGATAAAGATCTGTCATGGAAAATTAAATTATGTAAAATTGAATTTATTTCTATAAAATTGATGCTTATATATATATATACATATACATTTATAATATACCAACTGGTAGTTATCTTTTTGGTTTTAAGGTGTTTGAAACCTGAGGATCATACATGTAGTTGCTAAAATGCTTTATTCTGGCCAAGAACAAAACAAAACTTTCAAAGTAAAGTATGATACATATAGAGAAGCTAAAATATAGAAGTCTTTTTCATTTTAAAAATATCTTCTTCCATCCATGGAGATCTAATTTTTAATAATTGAGCTGTTGTAAGATGTTATGAAAGGCATGAACTTGCAAATTAACAATGCAGATTAAATCAGTTTGAGTGCTCTGGGTTTTCATTTGATGATTGACATTCATGAGCCTTTTGTTTCAGTAAATCTCCTTGATATATCAGTTCATGAGCTTTGTCAAAGTGTTTGTGGAAACACTTATACAAGTGGTAAAGAATCTGATTATCCTTAAGGATCCAAATATCCATATTTATTCTGTTGCTCTGTGTACTTTTCATTATGTTTTTGTAGTTCAATATTCTATTTGATACAACATTGTACTTCATTGGCTGGTTATTTTTAAAGGAAGGATAAAAATATTCCCATTATATAGACACTTCCTCCACAGTAAGTGTAATTAACACGTAAATATATGTAACAATATAAAACTATGTGATATTATAGCAAGTGATACAACACGTATGGAATGCTCAGCCCAGGAAGGAGAAAATGCAGATTCCATATTCAAAATCGTATACACCTAAAAGAAGCCCATGGATCTTCCAGGCAAAGAGAAGCAGAAGGCAGAAACAAACACCAGAAAGATCATGTTGAGTTTCTCACCAGCGATAATATAGAGACAAAGAGAGAATCAGGAACAAATGAATCTTAAAAGACATTCTCCAAGGGAAATGCCAGGCTTATAAAAAAAGGGTAGCTCTTCAGAAATAAAAAATGGCCAGGTGATGTGAAAGTGATCATGATTTGATAACAGCCATCATTATAAATTTCATAAGAAGAAAAAATAATCTGATTTGTTATGAAAGTTCAATCTACCTGTTTTTGTTTCTAGTTTACTAGACTCTTTGCATTTATTGTGCTAATTTGTGGCTGCTTTACATTTTTCTTACGTTTTTTTGCATTACATTTTCTTAAAGAAAGTGCCAGTTTAGGTTTCACAGATCTTTTTATTATGGTAGGAGTAAATTAATATCTTGCTATCAGTTGTGTACACACTGGCAAATTAGCTGACCCAAATTTATTTGTTATCTGCCCTGATGTAAGAGCAGAAAGTTTGGCTTTACTGTGCAGTAATAGATTGCGATTCTTTTATTATAGCTGTCCCAAGATATGATGCAGAATGCTGCTTCTCTGTTCCAAAAGTAAGATTTTTAGAAAAGCCAGATATTAGATCTATTTTTAGTTGCTGGCAGTAGTAGTAATTTCATGATGGGTACCCACACTTGCTAATTGCATCTTTTATGTTGCACCGTCTCCCTTAGCATCCTGATTGACAAACAGATAAATAGACAGAGAGGTGGATTGAAAATTGCCTAAATTGCTAACCCCAAAGAGTTGTGATAGAAGGCGTAAAGTCCAGTTGGAGACCCATCAATAGTGGCATATTGCAGGAATAAATAATGGGACCAGTACTTATTAGCATCTTCATTAATGACTTTGATAATAAGGTAGAGAGCACCCTGAAAGTTTGCAGATGATACAAAATTGTAAGGAGTGGTTGGTGCACCATAGGGCTGTGCTGCCTTTTGGAGGGTCCTCAAAAGACTAGAGAAATGGACCAACAGGAGTCCCATGAAATTCAATGAAGGGAAATGTCAAGTCCTGCACCTGGGAAGGAACAACCCCACGAACTGTTCAGTACAGGGACTGGCTGGGTGGACAGGAAAGGGCTGGAGGTTCTGGTGGACAGCAAGTAGAAAATGAGGCATCAGCGTCTCCTTGCAATACAGAAGGCTAGAGGTACCCTGAGCTGCATTAGGAGGAGTGTTGCCAGTGGGTCAGAGGAGGTGATCATGCCTCTCTGTTCAGCACTGGTGAGACATATCTGGCCTATTGTGTCTAGTTCTGGGCTTCCTGGTACAAGAGATGTATGAAACACGTAAACCCAGTAGAGGGACACTGAGAATTGAGTGAGAACAAGCTCTAATATGGATTTGCTGTACTCCTGCCCCCAGCAATGAGGTGAGATGGCACAGAATAATCTCTTAGCCA
This sequence comes from Rhagologus leucostigma, assembly GCA_013397725.1. Taxonomy (NCBI): domain Eukaryota; kingdom Metazoa; phylum Chordata; class Aves; order Passeriformes; genus Rhagologus; species Rhagologus leucostigma. The sequence continues at coordinate 749,680 of VZTD01005133.1, forward strand.
GGCCCACCAGGCTTCAGGCTCTGCACCCGCATGGGTACTGTAAAAATTTAGCTCTGTCCTGGCAGGTACCAGGACACTTTACAATCACACATCCTGTTTAAAGTGGCTTATCTGTCTTGTTAAGCAATGCACTTGAACATGCATAACTTTACAGCCAAGATTAATCAAATTCCCTAAATAGGGCTATTCATATTTTAAAACATACACATATGCCTGAATCAGGGTGCTTCAGCTATTTCTCCTAAGGTTGTTTTTGGATTGGATCAAATCATGTTGTCATGAGTCTCATGAGTAATCATATAATCATGAATCATGCATTCAAAAAACAGGACAAATCATCGGTTTTATTTGTTATGCAGATAGATCATCTGACTAGCTCTAGATGTTTCTGAATGAATAATTGATTCTTGCTCACTATCCAGTGCTGTTACCTAGTCTGAGGTTTCTTGTCACTATAGTCCTCTTTTAACTGGACTATAAAGGCCATTCTACATGATCAGGTCAGGATAAAACTGTATCTTTTAAAATAATATGAAATTTGAAACTCCTTGCATTTAAACCACTGGGAAAAATATGGAAAACAGCAATGACTTTTGAGGTTTGGCAGACAGGGACATTATAGAAAGATGCCTCCTTTTTTGAGACTTCACAGAATTTCACTTTCACTTTTTACAGTGAGTCAAAGCTCTGCTTCTCTGGGAAAAACCGTTGCACATAGTATTCTGAGTTAAAAATGCCATAGATGTCCGCAAAAAAAATCAATACTGCTTTGTGCAGATTTTTCTCCATCTCTGCATTTGCACCAACCCTCTGTACACTCCTCAAAGAGCCGGTAAATCCCAGACTCAGTTTGGTTTACGATCTTCTGAGTGCAGCAATACTACATTTTATTTCTATAAACACTTTTTCCTCAAATCTGTCCTCCTTGGGTTTCTCATCAGTTTTCAGGTCACTGCTTTATGTTTTGAGCTAGATGGGCATCCTTTGACCCAAGTGTTGTTTTTTACAGCCTCAGATGTATCATCCTCAGTGGATCAGGTTTTGTTTGTAAACTGCAATACTTTGTCTGATAATTTCGAAGCTTGCTTAAAATGATCTTTTCTTTATAGATGTATCTTTATGCTAGACTTTACCTGTCTTCAAAATCTGTGGCAACCATTTCACACAAAAGAGCAACTAAAAGAGGCCATACTGTGTGCAGAGCAGCCTTTTTTTCTGTTCAGTGCTATGTGAACAGCTAAACTAGTATGGACACTACTGCAAGTGCACTGCAGAAAAGGTCAGTGCTTCTTTTATCCTTGGTGCTTCTTTTTTTTTCCCCCTTGATGTCCCATTTACCTTTGACCAGCAGCGTCTGACAGTTTGGATTTATCAGAGGCACTCAGAGTAGAGCAGCTCTGTGTCACTGTGTCTTCTTGCTATCAAAGGATCTGGGCGTAGAAGAAAACAGTTTCCAGGGCATTGTGACCATATTCGAGGCTGGCAGAGCACCAGCAGAGATCAAAACTAACAGGTCTTTTATTAAAAATGCTGTATAGATGTGAAAAGCTATCCTTCTTTATGAAATAGCAACTCTGCTGTTGCTATACTGTGACACTACTGCATAAATAATTAAAAATTTAAAAAAGTAAATGTGAAACCCTTCCAACAAATCCTTTCTTTTTGTGTGTCTGTGTTAATTAACGATTGTTGCTTGCCCTAATTTATTAAAGAAGTAAAATAAATCATTTGACCCACTTGCAGGTGTTTCACCTTCAGCCACAGTAAAAAAACACTTGTCTCTCTGCAATAATACATGTGCTGTGAGCTCCTCCTACCCCCTCCATGACAGAGGCTGCTCTTGTGGTAAATGTCTCTTCAGCGTGACTGGCTGCACTTTGCTAATTTACAGTGAATCAGTTTGTTACTCTTTCAATTGTGTAAGCTCTGAGGCACTGTCAGACTGCAGCAGGCAGTGGGCTATGCAGAAAGGTGCTTCCGAGCACGCAAGGGGAGCACTTAGGCTTAAGATGCTAATTTATGCGAAATGTGAGCTGCTGACTCAGAGGCGAACAGCATCTACACAATTTCATCTTTCACAGCTTTACAATTCTCTCTGGAACACACATATTTTTCGAAATAGCAAAGTTATTTTTTTTTCAGCAAGTGTATTGCTCCCAAAAATATGCTTATGCTTCACCACCACTTCCTGAGAGATTAATTTTTTATTACACTGTTAATCAAAATATTAACACATGGAAAATTTATGTGATTCAGTGGATCAGAAGGATGCTGTGGTGGATTGTGAAATAATAAATGTGTGGGTGAAAATAGAGAAAAATGAAAAAAACTGTACTTAACTTTGGTGTAGCTACTATATTGAGGATTGAAAATAATTCATAGGTTATCAAGCATTTCATATACCTAGATTATTATTTTTCATGCATGGTGCATTTAAGTTCAAACTAGACTGTGAGAGTCAGTTTAAACCAGGTATAGCAAGGGGGAGAACACCCCTGAGAATGAGTGTCTCTGTCCATTTTGTCACTGCAAGGGAGGGAGCAGTTTGGGCAAATTGTGATCAGTGCTTATCAGGCAGAGGAGCGTCATATCATCCAGAGAACTGTGGAACTGTGGAATGATTTGGGTTATAATGGACCACCTACAGTTATCTGGTTCAACCTGAAGTTCAAGTCCAGGGCCAGAACAGACCCAGTTAGACAGGAGGTTGCCCAGATGAGTCTTAAGCTTCTCCAAGTGCAGATTTAGAGATTTCACAGCCTTTCCTATTTGACTACACTCACGGGGAAACCTTTTTTTTCTAAGAACTAACGGGAATTTCCTGTGTTACAACTTGTGACTCTTGACTCCCATCCTAACACTGCATTTCTGAAAAGAGTCTTGCTCCATCTTCTCTATAGCCTTCCAATGGATGAGGTCATATTAACTTTTTCTTCTTAAGATACCTTTAGCCTCCTCTTTTAAGAACAAATCCAGTTTTCTCAACCTCTTCTCTGTGCTGTGTGCTACAGCCCTGACTATCTTGGTTGTCCTGCACTAGACTCACTCCAGTGTGCCCATGTGTTTCTCGTGCTGGGGATCCCAAAATTGACCCAGCACTCCTGGATTCCAGAGTTGAATAAAAATATTGATGTTGATTTTAACTCAACTTATGTAGCCAGAGACAGTGGCTATAGTATCATATTATAAAGCCTGCAGAAAAAAAATTTGGTAGGCATCATTATTCACTGTCCTTTGTTAATTTGCATATTGTACACTAAACCCAGTTATCTGACTTCGCTAATAATTCTGTAGGCAAAAATGGCCACCATTGGATATTTTTCTCACCTACGGTATCTTGAATGGTCCTACAGAATCTTAAGCATGCAGATAGTGTGTATTGACACTTACAGTAACTTCATCTAGCTCATCATATCTCAAATCAAACCATACTTACATGAGTGGAAACATTATGGGAATCAAATCAGATTAGAACAAATAACGCTTTGATATCTCAGAATATCTAATGAACGAAAGAGAGGAAACTTAAAAATATGTCCATGTTTAGAGCCAGAAAATACTGATTTATTACCGTAAAAACAGAAATTGTGGCATTAAATAGCCAAATATGATTTTACTCATGCAATAGTAGCTAAAACCCCAGTATAATAAAACAATTCCTGAAAAGGATTTGTGCAACACAGGCAAGTTCAGCTGGAAAACGGCTGCATTTCAGTTGAGTCAAACACAAGTGACTTTGGAAATTGCTAGAAAGTATTTCTGTATGCAGTTACTTGCTTCCATTGATTTTCAAATATTGCATTGTGAGACATTATCTCAACAGGAAGGAAGGAAGGAAGGAAGGAAGGAAGGAAGGAAGGAAGGAAGGAACTGTAGTACCATTCAAAAAGGACTAAGGCCTAGGAAACTATGGTCAGTGACTGCTAGCAGCATAAAGTTTGTTTGGTGGCAAGAGTCCTTTGTGGTCATTTGCAAAAAAAAAGGTTTTTCTAGGAGCCTTCCACTTCTCTTCATAACAAAACCATAGCAACCCTCACACAAAGTATGTGAATGAACGTGTTGCTGAATGCCTGTTTTTTGGGGAATGGCTGGCAGTTTAGGAGCTGTGGTCCTGGCAACAACGATGCCTGAGTGTTTTCCTATAAGTACTGGAGTTGTCTCACTCTCGGAGTAAAGGAGCAGAAAGGACCGTTTTAATAATTTACCCTGACTGCCAGAATATTCCAGGCCACAGAATCTCCCTCAAGCATCATCTGCTTTAGACCCTTAAGTTGTGCTTAAACTACAAAGATGCTGCTTTTCAGCATTTATGGCACTGCTGTGAAAATGTGCTTTAGAGAAATAGTCATCTTGACAATTCTGTATCAGTTAGAAAAATCTGTGTCCAGGCTATTAAGAAATTTCATTGCCTTTTGTTAAAGAACAACCGAACAGCAAATAAAAAAAAAACTAAAATAGAGCTAAGCAAAGTCTGTAGGAAATATTGGGACACACAAATACACCATCTATTAGAAATACATCCACACTTAGGGAATACTAAAATAAGTAGAACTGTAAAATATTAATGCTTGCCTTTGACATAGATTAAAGAACTGTACACAAAGTTTTGGCTGAGAATCCCTAAGCAACAAAAAAAGCCAGAGCTCATTCGTATCTAAAAAGAACTATAAAATTAAGAACACAAAATTTCCCTTTTTTTTTTCCCCATTTATCTGGAGCAGTAATTAAATTGCTGAATGGAATTGACTGAAATAGGTGAAAAATCTTTAAATAATTTGTAAAACAAATAGCCATGATTTTGTAAGATATACCTGTGTGATTCTACACCTGCAGCTGAAGGTGACTGATTAATGATCAACATGATTATTTCTCACTCTCTGGATAGTTTGCTGGGGGTTTTATAAGACATAAGGGACTAGTTTTATAAATAATGGCAGTCTCGATAACTAGGTACTATTTTTTAAACAAACAAACAAACAAACAAATAAATGCCTTGGGTGTCTCAAATCTTCATGCAGAAGATTTGGAAATAATTGTTCCAGAAGACAAAGGACTACAATGTAAGACTGAAAGAAGGAGTTAATTTTCAACCTCAGCTTCTTCGAAAGGTTGAACTAGAGAATGTTTTGAACTACGTGATGTGACTTTCAGAGGTCAAATGCTTACAGTGACCACCATCTTAATTTATAATTTATCTGATCCTTGAAATAATCTTTTGCAAGGTTCAGTTGTCAGTTTTTGAATTCACCTTATGCTTGATCATTTCATCAAAATCAACTTCCTTAGGGAATAGAAGTTGTAGCATGGATTCTATATGCTTTTTGAGGATTTTTCTTTAAGGAAGCATGAAGATACTCTTTTCTACATCCTCTTTGCTTTTGGGGACACCTCTAGGCAATTCTCCCCTTCATCACATGACTATGGTTATGATTCTCTTCTAACTTTTGGCAATACAAGGCTGTCTTGTTTCACTTGGATTAGGACAAACACAAATGCTGTAAATCAGTTTATCTTGCCCACCACCTTGTTCTGACTCCACAGTCTCCTCTGTCTATGCTTCATTTGTGATGATATGCTGTTTTTCTTATTTTTTTCTCTATATGTTTGGAGACAAAGATTCTATAAATTTAATTTAAAAAATTAAAAAAAATCTATCAAACTTAAAATATTACTGGTTTCTCTGAGATGCCACACTTAAAATTTGAGGGTTTGTAAATACAGAGAGCTCTTCTGCCTTTAATGCCTGTGGCTTTCATGTTCATCAGCCATTGAAAGCCATTTATTGCCTTGTAAACTTGTAGGCAATTACCTTTCTGCTATTATATGTCACATAAAATGGTTTTGCTTTATTCTTTCTCTCTGTGTCTCTTCTCAGTGTCATTATCATTTGACAGAAATGTCTCTCACTCTTGGGATGCCTACATTTCCCGTGTTCCTATACAGAATAACTTCTTTAAGAAAATTAGAATAACAAAGAGAAAACAAAATCAGAATTACTGCACAAAGAGAAGCATTAGCTATTTAAGATTTTTATTAGTGGGACAATGATAATAACGTTTATTTCAAAAGATATTTAGTTAGCCTAATAAAATTAATCACAGCGACATCCATTCCCTGCAAATGATCAGTCAAGCTCTCATGTAGCAACGTAGGTTATTTTGACTAAAACTAAAGAGTATCCAAAAGGGAAAATAGAGTAAATATGTAGATTATGTATTGAAATCAGGTCGGACAAATCTTCTGCTGGCATCTAGTGATGTAGCTTCACAAAAAATCCTGGTATTATTTCTTCTGAAGATGTCTTGATAGGTCTGTTTGGGTTGCAACAACATGAAATAGGGGAGAATTCAGTCCACTAAAGAGAACTATGCTTCCTAAATGTAGAGTCAGTGGGCATGTTTTCAAATTTCTCCTTTGGAGTACACTCAAGGGTTTATAAAAGAACAAAGTAGTGACAAATGTGTTCTCTCGTCACTTGCTCGGAAAATTGAGTTTTGTTCAGTGTTGTGAACAGAACAGAAAGAACACAGTGTGAACAAGAACATCAAGACCTGAAAATCTCACTTTGATCTCTTTCTTAAGAACTAATCGGGAGCACTGTGACATTCTGTAAGGAGGCTAGATATTTCAAAAGTTGTAGTTGTGTATGATGGTGGCTTTTAAAAACAATGGAAAAGTAGTCCCATTTGAAGTTCGCAGCACTTTTTTTACTCTGTTACTATGCAGTGTGAATACTCTTTTCTTTGCCAAAATGCTACTGGGACCTCATAAACTGGGTCTACCGACAAGATACTTTTATTTCTCCTTTCTTTCAATCCATATAACTACATGAATTAAGCTCTGTATATATCTCTAGCTATCTACAGGCTATGGCTCAGGCCCTCTTTAACCCCAAATTTCATTTCTATTATCTAATCCCTTCATGCTGTCCTATTCAGTGCTGGACATTCTACAGTCTTCAGGAAGGAGAATGAAAAAAGTTATGAAAAAACACTGGAAGCTCTCATGTGTGAGAACTAGTAGGCAATATGTATTTTGACACTGTCAGGAAATGGAGCATGGCAAATAAAATGGGTGGCATGAACAGGTCTGTCTGCAAAGAGAAATGAAGGCAGTAGACTTTATACCAGCTGAATGATTCAACACAGTATGTTTTTAAATGCCTGAGCCCAGAAAAGGAAAAAAATATGTGAACTGGAGTTATTTTTAAGAACCCTTAGTTTGTGTCTTTCTTAAAGTCTTGGAAAATATTTTGAAGTGTTTTTTTCCTTCAATCATTTTTTTCTCCATATCTATTTTAAATGACCTTTTTGATCTCTCAATTTTTCTTCATCTAAAATTTCTGTTGCAGATTATTTGCATACTCAGTTTCTGCATGAATGTCTTGTAAGTTAAGATTTTTAAGAATTTGCACTTATACCAAAGATAAAAGTGAGCTATACTGACAAAGGAATTACATCAAACAAAGCAAGCTGGCCTTATCTTAGGAAACAATCTGTCATTATGGGCAGATATAATTTGAATTATTGAAGTAGGATTGTTAGATGTTAAAAAGACTCAAAGTGAAACAGTCATACTCATTATCCTTTAACTGAAGTCTCCAGATGTCACTATATTTTCACATGACATAAAGGTCTAGTTCCAGTCTTTTATTGCTCACTTGGATTTATCCACTCTGCAAGAAATTACTTTTTAGATTAGTTTGAACTTTATTATGCATTTTATCGTATTTTTTCCAAATGTCTAACACAAAGGGAATCACAAGGATTGTTTAGTGAAAGGATATTAGATAGCCTTCCTGGAAAATTCCCACGTAACTAAAGTCACTTAAATACTTTGCTTTATGTAGGCTTTGAAATATCGTATAGAACTTCACTATAAAGTGTAGAATTCCATGAATAATTATATAAATCTTTACAAAAATATTATCTGCTCTGTTCCTTGAGTCTTAGCCCTTACAATCTGTCAGTGCAGAATAGAAGTCTGAAAGACAGCTCTGACCACAGGAGAATTCACACTCTTATGTAGACAACTTGATATGAACCAAGTAGATGGGGAGTCTATGCCATCTTCCAAAATTCTCTGTGAATGGACTGTGACAAAATTATCATGCCATCCAGGGACAATCAAGATGAGTACATCTGGAGTAGTGCCACACAAAGCAGATATTCTAAGAATACCACCAGTAGGCTCGTCATAATTTGAACAGACATCAAGTTTTGTATTTTAAAGAAGGAATTACTGTGGCTTCCAGGCAACCAATGCTGTATCTTTGAGCCGCCATATACAATGAAACTGGTGGTGACTTTGTCACTTCCTCATTGTGCCTCTTAGCGGTGAGTCCCATAATAACGTGTTACACACTTTAAGAGTAATTCTAACAGAACCTCTGCAAATTATTTCTTTAGGTGTTTTCTATAGTACATGCAAAAAATGTAATATTAAGCAACTTTAATTATGATCTATTTACATTTTTAAAATATCTGTGTTGTGAATAGCACAAATTGCTCAAAGAAGAGTTCAAATAATCAAAAAGCAAATTGTAGAGTTTATATTAAGGTTCTGCAGACAGTAATTATTAAAAATATCTCCAAACCAATCACATTTCCTGGCTCCCAAACATCTTCTGGTACTTTGGCTGTGCAAGAAGCCCTAATAGATTTAATTTTTAAAAAATCGTATCTCAAATTTTAATTATATGTGGTTTTGTCTTTGTGAAATTGGGTTATTAAATTGCATTGTTCATAATCTGCTTCTTAAAAATATTTTGTTCTTTGAAAAGTTCTGAATGTGCCTGCCAAACTAATGAACAGAGTTTCCTAAAGGAATATATTATTTCTGTAGCCTGTGTGCTGTGTTTGTAGCCAAAAGATTTTCAGAAGTTGAAGCTTTGTTTTTGCCTAACAAAACGTTAAATAATTTTGATTCAGTTTTTACCAGGAAAAATCTCTCCTGTCCATCCCCTGCCACGATAAAGCAGTTTCTATTACATGTGGGGCTTATGGTGACAGTATTTGGGAGAAGACATCCTTACTGAAGTTTTTTGAAGAGGTTATTTATGTGAGCAGGCTGCCTAACATGTATGCCCAAAAAATGAGGCACACAGCAGTGATTCTGCCTGGACAAGGGGTTTGGACTACATGATGCCTGTGAAATGTAGATTATTTATTACTAAAAACTAAACTTCAATGGTCTATGGTGAAATTACTTTACCATTATCTGAATCCACGACGTTTAATGAAATAAGAAAAGTCTTCAAAACTCTCCTTCAAAATTTTATCAATACATTTTTTTGGCATGCTAATATTGGGAATTACTGACTAACAGTAAACTATTTTTCAATCATGAAGTTGTTTAAAAAGCTGTAAACTCATGCACAAGTAACCCACAAATCTCTTACTCCCAGAATTTTCAGCACTGCTTTCCTGTGCCCATTATATAAATGTGTACATAGTCATGACTAGTTTTTGGCCGCCTTGCTTGTGTTTGTAATTTCTAAAACATTAATTTTGAGTCAGTTGACATCTCTTATTTCAGTTTATCTATAAGTAACTTGTCTTTCCCCAACAGATCCAAAGAACTTCATGGTTGTTCTTAGCAACTGACTAAAATGCATGAGAATTTGTGAAAGAGTGCCAAGGAATGTTAGACACTAATTGTCATTTTTGAGAAACAGTTCAGCATAAAGTTTAGATGATGTACAAAAGATGGAAAAAGTGTGAATTGTCCATTTAATCCTAACCTTAGAACACTGAAAGTGTTCATATGCATTAGAATGAGTGAACGGATCTTGGAGGTAAGATACACACTAACATCTTCTGCAAGCCGTTATATTTCAGTACATTGTTAGGAGTACATGGGCAAAGAAATCTAGAAGCGAAGTTATTGTTGAAAACCTTGCCAGCTAGTGATAGACATTTTTTTAAAAGACAATAAAAATTGTAATTATCAAGTAACGTGATCTCCTTTTCCTTACTAAAAAAAACTCTTAGTAGTCCTACAGCCACTTCTATCCGTGATGTGCAGTGATGTGCACTGTAACACTATAAGAAGTACAAAACTTTTCTGAGGTCATAAAGCATTAAATGTATTGTATTAAATGTATTGTCAAGTTTTCTGACTGCTCTTAGTGGTGAAACTGTGACTTACAGCACTAATGAGATATGCTTCTAATAGAAAATTTATTTTTGAAAGAAGAGTGCTTATCCATTCTGAAATTTTCCAGCAAACCAGTAAATACTATCATATTCTCGATACCATGTCCTCAAAGTTCCAAGATATATGTTAGAGATATGGATCAGGATACGCAACAGATATTTTCATGCCACACTCAGCATAATGAGTAGTAAAAATAAATCATGTTCCCACTACTACTGGCATTTGTATAATCATTAGCAGCAGAACTGGTAATAAGACCTAAACTGCAAGCATGATCCACATGGAAAGATACCATCTAGCTGACCTCATGAATGTATATTCTTTTATCCTTATTGAGACTTAGATAGATAGATCTTGATCAACACATATGCCTGTTTCAGTGACTGGTGGACTTAGAAATGGCTGTGTTACATCTAGAATTGAAAATAAATTGAGGTATTGTACCTGTAATTCTAGACACCATGGTTATAATTCAGTCTTATTCTAATGGTATGGCTTAAACAGACATATTAGTGGCATGTGGCATACAAGTCACCAGAAGCAGAGATACCACAACTGAGGACTGCTGTGTGCACACATGCTTGGAGTAAAATTACCTGAGATAACAAGACAAATGCTGAATTATAAGGCTATTTGCTATTTGATTGTTTCAAGTTATTGACATTAATTTTTCTGGGTATTGTGTACAGAAGGGAACAAAAGGTTTTCAAAAGTTTTTTTCAGACACGTTGGTTATAATTCATTTTCCACCTTAATGAGGTTCCAGATAACCTAATACAGTCACTGTGGTTACCCTGAATTTTCAGTCATCAAAAGATTTTTGATCAAGTTGGTTTGTTCAATGTCAATTTGTAACCCAGAACATTGGTTGGTTTTTTGCAGATTCATAGATCTTACAGGCATGAGAAAATACATTGAATATTTTGAACTTAACTATCACTGTCCCCTGCATCTAAAGACTTACTATGGAATAGATTGAAGATGTTTTTTGGAAGATGTTTTCAAATTTAATTTAATTTAATTTAATTTAAGATGTTTTTTAATTTAAAAAAAAAACAGAAGTCCCTGAAATATCATGATTAAATATCGATTTTCTGAGTTCTGTAATGTCAAAGACTAGCCATCCTAAAAGTATCTGAAGAATTCTAAAATGCAAAATCCAGGGTTTTTAAATTATGGAAACATGTTTTGACAACTATTTCAGAACTTATTTTTAGCTTCTGTTTTAGTTTTGGTGTTTGGTTTTTGTTGGTTTGGGTTTTTTTTTACATTGATTGCAATCACTTGATGGTGTTACAGTAGTGGGTTTTTAATGGAAAATAAATCTATTTTCCAGATTGGGAAACAATAAGCCAGCGCAAAAAAAAAGAGGAATATTTAACCCCTTTTTCACCATAATTTTTCATTGGACCAATTTCAATGTTTTCTATGTGTTCCTCAGCATGGACACTTTGCCTTGATGTGCGACAATCTTCATTGCATTGTAGCAAATGTGCATGAGTCTTTCCAATAGTTTTGCAATTTACTGTGGATAATTTGCTTTATCTTCTAGGTGAGTGCCTCAGACCATATTAGTGCTTCAAATTATGAGATGACTGACTGTGCATTTTCGTTTTAATTAAATTATTTTTTAATTTCATAGTTATTGCTTATTAACTCATGAAATGTAACTCTTTGAAACTGTTGGACAAAGGTCTACTGATTCCACTGAGCTATGTGATTCAAGAGCCTAAGGGGCAGATTCTGGTACACTTGCTCACCATTTCAGCTTGGAAGCTAATTCTTTTAATTAGCATCTCTAACAAATGTTATCAGTCTTCTTATTGGTACAGCAAAGAGTCAGATTTTCACATTCAACCTTCAGTTATGAAAAGTTGTGAAAAGAACCTTTCCTTTCATAAAGTCATTTTGAATTACTAATTTTCATGTGTTTTCCATTATGAAAAAAAGTCCACAAAAAAACAAACAAGCAAAACCCCATGAAAAACAGATTAAGGAAACTAAAACTTGAGTTAAGGTTTTGCAAAATCATTAGAGTAAATATGGCTCCTAATTCTCATTTCCATAGAAATAACACTCCAATTTTTCAGAAATAGGTATTCTAACTTACACATTTCAAGTGTTGAACCGTGCTTTTGACATTTTAATATTGATATACATTATGTAAAAAGAAACAATAAAAATCCTGCCCTTGTCCACCAGTTCTTTAATAGGCAGAGGGTGATGAGTATGCTAAATATTTTTAAAGCAAATGCATTTAATTCTCACAATTCTCAGGCAGTTTCTGAAAACACTAAGAATTAAAAAAAATTCATTGTTACATAAACATTCAAATTTACCTAAGCAGAAAAAGTTCATCTACAATTAATGAAAATACTGTCCTATGTTGCTCATTCAATCATTATTTTCTCATATGTATGACATGGAAAGTCAGAATGAAATTTCTCCTCAGCATGAAAAAAAGCCTGGACTCAAATGTAATATTTAATCTGACCCTATGAACTTCACAAGAATAAAATAGGCTGGACAAAAAAATGTTTTGTGTGTTGTGCCGGTTTGGCCAAAATCTAGTAATATAGCCCCTGAGAGAAAACCAGGTTACAACCACCCTTCCCCCCACAGGGTTTGGGAAATAGGGGGATATTCTAACATGTAATTAGCCATCTCAAATGACATAAATTTAATTATAAGCACAAGTACCTACATTCCTGGAATTGTTCAAGGCCGGGTTGACTAGAGCTTTGAGCAACCTGGACTGGTGAAATGTGTCTGCCCATGGCAGTGGGGTTGGAACTAGATGATCTTTAAGGTCTCTTTCAACCCAGGGCACTCTGTGGTGAGCCTGTGAACTACTGGATTTGATTGTCCCACTCTTTAAAGCCTTGATAAGTGTCTAGTATTATGTTTGAAGGAATCTGTGAATCTCAATAATAAATAGAAATCATAGACTCTCTACGTTGAGATACTGTTCCACATTTACTAGTCCTGAGAGCAATTGCCTTTTCAGGATATGTTTTGAAGACTGGGAAATTCTCCTTTTACTTTAAAAAACTGAAAGCAGAGAGAACTGGATTTAATGGGCCTGTGAATGTTGTAAATTGAAAAATTTACAGTATTGAGTTAATAAATTTGTACACACACAAACTAAAAAACAACTGAGACTAAACAACATGTGGCTAGGAAAAGTCTGGTATACAACATACATCATAACCTAGAAGAGAGAAATAGGCAGGCAAAAGAATTATTATTAGAATCTTAATACTAAAATCTCGTGATTGTTTGGTATGTCCTGCAACTTGGGGAGCTTCTACACAAATGTGATTGTTTACAGACTAACAGATGGAAAATCTCCAAAAGATAGACACCAAACGATGAGGAAACAAGGATTCATGCTACTTCTGAAAATCCAGTCTTCTTCTGCTGAAAGTATCACAGATTTCTCTGGGAACTGTGCCTGTGGGACACAGGCCAATGGTCACAGAACGTGGTCACAGAACATAGCCTGAATGTCACCAACCCAGGTAGTTAGACACCGGCAATCATGAGCAACTGCCTAGGAATAATAGGCTAGCTGTACTCTCCCCATTCTATTCCATATCCCACGCAACATGCATTGGTTGTGTGTTTTCTCTCAAGCCCTTGGCAGAAGAACAAATTACATCTTTGGAGTGGTTCTTCTAGTTTTCTGTTGATCAGCTGCCATATGGAGCTTAGAGGTGGGTCAGTCAACCTGTAAGTGCATGGTATTATTTTCCTTCTGTCTGGAAGCAGGAAAAAAACTGTAGGTACTGTTTTTGGCAGTGAATGTCTGTGGGGCTGAGGATTAAACACTTGGCTGCAATTATGTTGACAGAATACTACATTTCAAATCCCAATCACTCTTATGCAATGGTTGCTCTTCATAAGAGAGACAGAAAGAAGTTGTAAATCTAGTAGGAAAAGAGTGCATTTTATCTTTTTGAAGATACGTCATGAGCAGCTTTATAAGAATTCTCAAGAAAACTGCAAAATGTGTAAGTCACTGTAAATACAGAGTGCTAATTCAAGTAAGAAACAAAAATATTAATAAAATTATCTTTAAAAGAGGGGAAATATTTAATCCCTTCTGTTACCCTGTGATGTCTCAATGCCCAGCTGTGTGAAATGTGAGGGGTAGGTAAACATTACCAGAGAGGAAAGATAAGGTCATCCTAGGCAGGCTTAGAGAAAGGGCAGGTCATCCAGGGCAGCCACCCTGGATGCTGCAGATAGTCCTCTTCAACAATAGGAAAAAGAATGAAGTAGCCGAAAGAGCTCTCTAGGGCCAAGTGTGCATTGTATAGGCTAATTACCCAGCTGTGACAAAACAGATAACTGCTGGAACACCCAAAGAGAATCCTTATTGTTAAATGTAGCCTCAATACTGATGTTTTGTCATATCTTTTCATGACCCCTATCTCAAATCATAGTTTAGGTAAACACTATTCTACTCTTAAACTTTACTTTGAGATAAGATTACTCCTGGGTAGTCTGACAAATGAAGAGGCATTGTACCTTCGTGGGTGTGACAGTCGTTAAAAGCAAGGGAGAGTACATAACTCCTCACTCTGTGTTGACCACTGTGGTATATTTATCCAGAATATCTGAAGAACTGGAAGGATTTTGTTGCCTTACAATTGTAAGACCTCGTAGTGATTTAGACTTTCTGAAGAAGAAATCCGTGATCAATTTCTGACACTTTCTGGGATCTTCTAGGAAAGATTTTTGGAACATCTCCAGATACTAGAGAAAAATCTACAACGAGAAAGGAAGTTTTATCAGATCCCAACATGAGTTAATGGAAATCACTAATAAGTCTAAAAGTACTTGCTTTCATTTTCACAAGCTCTATCCAGTGTGAAATCACCTATAATGAAGTATTGAGTTAATTCTTTACAAATACATAATGCCTTTCTTGCCATGTAAAACACTTCTACTATAATATTTGTTTTCATGGGTAGAACAGTCCTGTATTAAAACTACGTGATGTCGAAATCTTTGTAAGGAAAGAGGAAAACAAAAGAGTGAATGAATAGAGAGCAAAAAAGGATAAATTATTTAAGGGATAGAGATAAGTTCAGCAGAGATTTTTATAGAGGTGAGTGCTAATATCAGGCAAGATGTTTCTAGCTGGGGTGAGTGGGTAGGTAATGCAGGTATGAACTCCATGTAACCTATACTGAAAGTCTGAACTTTTCAGAGGAGTGACAAAAAAAAGAATGCATGAACAAAAAGGCAACCAAGATCCATTTGGCCTGAATCTTTGAAAATGAGAGTCAAGCATAAACATAAGAAACTGAAACTTCATAGTAAACACTCCTGTGCATTAAAGACGCATTCATTCAAAGTATATATGTTATAAACACATATAACAATTTAAATTTATGGGGTTTTTGTCTAGTTACTACTAGAGACAAATTTATAAACTATTCAACTAATTATTTATTAAAAAACCAGAACCTCTTTCATTTTCTTAACTAGCCCTGTCTCTTAAATTCTATGCTAGTCTGTCATTTCACTGTTTTCTTGTCCAATAATATTAAAGAGAAAGTGCTGTACAAAGGCAGAGTTCTGTTTGTGAAGAACAGAATCCTCTTGTGTTAATTTAGATAAGGCAAGCTGTGAGTGAGCACATAGCCATATTACAACAAATGCGAGATCCTAAGATTAGATAGCACTTAAAAAGTTTCCATTGTTTATTCAAAACTGATGTAGTTTACAAGGTGCAAGTGCTAGGTTGTTGCTTGATATGTTGTTAAAAATAGAATTAAGAAAATATAAACATACCTAAGAAAATTTCAATCAGGTTGCAAAATATTGAAAAATATGATGGAGTGAAAGGTTCAGGTTCTGAGAAAAAGTATTTCCAGTTCTACTATGACACATTGTATGCAGTGCAGATTTTGCAGTTTTTTCCTATACTCAAGGGAATAGTGTGTTTGTCAGGGTCTTTGAATTAGAAACATATGCGTTTGTGAAAATGAGGCATGGGTTCAAAGCAAAGGTAACTTTCATGTTATTTTTTGGATAGAGCAAAGAAACAGTAAGAGGAATTGCTTTGACGCTAGGCCATGTGAACAAAAAGATAAAAAATTATGTGTTTTGTACTGTGCAGCCACTTGCCCTGTAATTGGACAAAGAAGTCTGGGATAAACCATTTGGGAAGTAAAATTTACATGCTTTGCAGTTACTTATATAGTAATAGATGCTTCATGGTTTGCTGTAGCAAAACCCCTAAGGAAAGCCTTACTCATAAAATTGACTAATTTTCTATCTCATGTAGCCAGAAACTTAAAAACAGGAAAATAGATTGAAATATTCTCACAGTCCATGCCTACAAAGTGCCAGAACATGCATAAAAAGTCTTGAAGACATACTGATTATTCAGGGTTACAGTGCAGAAATTCTGATTTGTTGGAAGTGTCAAGGTTTTATACTTTGCTTTGGAGTATTCCAAACTGCTTAATAATGTTAGAAACCCATTACTAATTATGTCAAATAGTGTTTGGGACTTTTGGCACCTGGCTTTTGGGCAACAACCAGGATGGGGGAAGGTATCTCTGCAGCCTCAGGGTAGCCTTTCTGGAGTCCAGGCCTCAGATTTGATGAAAGTTAATCAAATCTGAGATGTCTCAGACAAAGAATTTGGAGTTTATATATTAGTGCTTTTCAATGAAGCTACATTTCATAATAATGTATGAGATAAACTGTATTGCCAAAAGCAGTTCTTTCTCTTTGTTCTTTTGTTCCCCCTTTGCTTTTATTCTCCTTGAACTCCCTTTATTTTATTGCTGCTCTTTTAGCCTTCCCTTTTTCCTGTGCTTTTTAAATGTGCTTAAAGCATTCTTTATATCTAGCCAATCTCAAAACAGATCTTCTTCTGTGTCATTTTGCCCTCAAACACTCTATCTCCTCAGTGAGACTGAGCAGTCTCACACTTGTCAAGCAATCTCTTGTTTTTCTTACACAGAGGGAAAACAATGGTCAATGCCATGAATTAATTCCATATTACTGTTAATTCTGCTAAAATAGTAACAATTTCCACCTAAAAGTGTCTCCATTATTCATTTTGTAATCCAGTTCTGCCTGATATAACTTTTCAAATGAATTTGTCTCAAGAGAATGTAACTTCAAGTTAATCTTAAAGTCCAACTATGCAAAAAGTATTTAAGGAGAATCCAATAGTTTTGAGAGCACTTCCCTGATAGTAAGAAGCTTAACGGTATAAGGTTAACAAGGAAGGAATAGGAGCAGTAATAAATTCAGGTGTTTAGAAACAAAGACTTATTAGAATGATGACTTTTTTTCCCCTCAGCGTCATAGACTTCTTCACATAATGTGTAATAGATAAGTGATAATACATGACCTCAAAGTTTCAATGCTTCAGAAATAATTTTGTCACTAAGGTACATCAGAGATCTGGAACATTTACTAAACAAGATTTTATATTTTCTTGCTCTCCAGGAATGGAGAAAAATCAAACTGAAATTTGCATTGGGAGACTAGTGCCCTTTTGTGAGAGAGGTTTCCCAGAAAAACCTTTTTAGATTTTTGGCATGCTTTTTGACTTTAAAAATGCTCCATTTAGCCACTGTAAAATGTTGACTTGCTTTTGGCTTCTCGTCTTTTAATTTCAGGCATAACTTTTGTTACAGCTGTAGTTAACTAACTGCAGTGAGCCACATTGGTGGTGTGTGATACACAATTACTCCCAGGTACCATATTTTTACTGACATTTGAAGGATCTGGGGTGTGCAGTCAACTCTAATTGAAGTATGTTGAAAGTGAGTGACATAAAAAGAGGGATTTTTCTGACGGACAATATACTTTGCCACTGCATGCACTGTAACAGAAAGCACTGTATGACCAGTGTCCTTGTGGAGCTGAATTAGAAAACTAGGCAGACTCATTTGCAGTACATTGTGATGTCTTTCTTGCATAGAGTTCTTCATGATAATGTACATAATAGCTTTCCAATAGCTCAGAATACTTGATTGCATATGGGAGGTTGTTCAGGTGAAATCTGATCTTAGTTTCATTTCATGTTTTATTGAATAAATGTCCACATAGAAGACCACCGTAGTGGAAAAGTTTGGGAAGCTCTAAATTTTGTCATCCAGGTCTATAAAAATATCTAGAGAGAAGTTTCCTTGCTCAGAGAATTCAGGAATTTCCAGCACTTCTATGAAGATATTAGCACATTCTAATTGAGATAGTAACACCTTTACCTTTGAAGTAATAGGAGAAATTAGCTGTATGCTGCAGCTTTTAGCAAGGTATTGGCCTAGCCACTCAACTGCTGTCAAAAAAAGTAATCAAAGTAATACAAAATTGTATCGAATGCCTGTATTTTTATTGGTTTCCCGTGATTTATTGTCTGTGTTATTGATTGTTGATATAAATGTGATTTTTTTGGGAGTTGTTTTGACATCTCTCAATACATTGTTTAACATAACATGCTGGCACAGTTTGGCTGGGCAGCCTCCCAACAACACGTCATTCTCAGAAAATGATGGAGAAAATGTTAATAGTATTGAAAGACAGGGTTTTTAAAATACACTTATTGAAAATAATGTAGTTGGAAAATAGTGAGTAATTGTCAAACAGAGAGATTAAAAATCCTGTACAAAAAGAAAAAAAAATTTCTGAACCTCTCAAAATAATGAAGGAAAGAAATAGCACCTCAAGAGAGAGGGAAGGGACGTTTTGGGAAGAGAGAGCTCTATACAGGGGCTATTACTGCAGTCACGCTCTTAGAGAATTAAGCTGTAGCATGTAGAAGGAGAATGATGAAAATATTACATATTGTGTTAGCTTGCAGAAGCTTCTCTATTGCCCCTGTTTACTTCTATACCTGCATTAAATATAGGAGTAGCTTGACAGATACTCTAGAAATTTCTAAAAATACATCTGAAGCCCTAAAGGGGATGTCTGACAGCTTTTGGCACATATAAAAACAACTGAGATTGTAAGTCCTGATGTATTTGTATTGTATAAGCATGCTTACCATTGGTTGGTAGTGCAGACAGCTACTTAAACCTGTCATTAACTGCCTTGATGAATTTACTGAAGAAGTATAAACCCAGTTCTGGCCTTTACTAAGTTCCTGCCTTGCAATCAGTTCACCGGCTACTGTTATACCATGATTGCCAATAAATATAGCACTTTTAAGGTCTTAAATAGAAAGGCAGTTATTTCTTTCCAGATATCTGGACTTTATCAAGCTAAAATAATACTTTCACAAGAGCCAACATATGAGAAAGTCAAACTGTTTTACTCTCAGTATCAGTTTTATGGATAATGTACAATGTATGACCTGAGGGAAGATACAAAATGAGGCTTAAGTATTTTGTTAATACTTCAGTTCAAAAACGGCAATTCGGTTTCATACGTATACAACATACATAAAAAGCTAGAAATACCTGAAATTAATGAAAACATCCTTTCTTAATCTAAAAATTCACTGTGTCTATGAAAACTATCCTAGTCTGGGCAACTGTTTTCCACTCCTTTACATTTTCAAGAAAAAGCACTCTTCTGACATGTTTACTCCTTTAATTTTTTGATTTGTTTATTTTTTTTTTACAAAAGCACATTGCAACTGTAGAAGATTTCTCAAGATAAGTGAATATTAGAAGTCTATCTTGTCTTGTGTGGTAGTTGTGACTGATACAGAATTGATAACAGGCAAAAAATTAGGGCATTCCTGACAAACTCAACATGAAGAATTTCTGGTCTCCTCTTGAATCTTACACTCTTGCAAGAAAAATGGCTTATGATAGGAGTTCTTCTGCTTATTAATCAGGATGTAAATGTATTGGATTATTTATTGTGCAGGAATTGGGAACTGTGATGCATTTCATTTCACTGGCTTTTTATGGATAACAAAGTGATATACACACTAAATATATTTTAACAAATAAAGTTGACTATACTGAATATCGTGTTAGTAACTTCGCAAAAAATACAAGGTTACACCTTTTTAAGGTGCTTAATGATAATACCAATCTGAATATATGTATTAGGAGCAACTAACTACTTATATTTTCATATAAATTACTATATATCAAAACGTACACTATTACATTATTGTAGGTAAAAATGTAGGTAAGTACTTTTTGATGTTTTAAATTTTTACTGTTTTCTAAGGCATATTTCCATATAATAAATTTTTTTATGCTAATGGTCATTTATACAAAAATTATACCTCAGTTAGCAACAGAAATGTTCATCCACACCAGTGCTATCGTCACCAGGGAAAAATATTGCTACCTGCAAGAAATCAAGTAACGTAGTTAATCCTATCAAATGAAAAAATAACGCAGTCTAAATTATGGATCTGTTTAGAGATTGGGATATCAATTTCTATTCCATCACATTTATTGCAATAGCAGCAAGAAATATTTATGAAAGCACCACATACAGTGATTAAAATCTATGTGGATATGACTGCCATTAATTACAAGTGAAATGTTGTACCGTTGCACACCCTATCTTTGCATGTTCCTGTTTTCCTCTCTTTATTATTGCCATGTTCACTGCTTTCTTTTATCTCTCAATCAAAGAATGACATTCAAAAGCATGACTATACTCTAACAGATTGAAAGCCTATCTAGCCCGTACCTTGACTCCAACAATATCCAGTAGCAAACACTGTATTTATTTCTGCTTCCAAGAATCTATAGCTCCCATATATTTGGAGCCAGAGGTGTTTGTGTTTAGGAGTCCCAGTGGATTTTCTCTCTGATTAAGCTATCTAAATGCCTTCTGGATCCATGTGGACTTTTCTCACCTATTATTTCTCCAAACAAGGAATTCCACAATTGAATTCTTTCGTAGAAAAAAAAAATTTTTTTTTTTGGCCCTGGCATCATTATTTCACTTGATGTCTCCTGTTTGAAATACAAGGCATGTAATTTGCTTTGTGACCTCTAGACTGTTCCTTATCACAGTATAACAAAACCAACTTCAATGAAAGAAATGTGAACAGAAGACAGAATGAACTTTCCACTGCACTTTGACGGAGAAATTACAACCAGGTGTCCTCCCTCACTTGGGTTATTGACGAAGCATGATTTACCCAAAAGCTAGTGTTTAACACCCACTACAGCTAAATGTTTACTAAATTAACTTGTTCTGCATGTCTTTTTTTTTTTTTGCCTAAAGAATTTTCATATTTTTGCACATCACTTTTGATAGAACAGTACCTGCTCTCCAGACATGTCTGGAAAGAAAAAAATCACAGAACATTTATGAAAATATGCAAGAATGCCCAACGTTTTCCTAACTTAAGAACAAATAACTATCATTTGAAAATTTGCATATGAATTGATTTATTTGTCATTCATTATTCCTAACTGATCACTATTCCTTTTTCCAAACTTTTTAGTGAGTCAGAAAACAGAAACAACAGGACTCAGGTTCTAAGCTAAGCAATAGGAAGAATAAAATCCTAAAAGAAAATAAAAAATTTTAATAAACAAAAACTTTCACAGTGAAACAAGGCAGTGGGCATGATAGAATGCTCAAAGACCTGACTTATTAATCAGAGCAATCACTACTTTGTGAACAAAAGAATCAAATAATAAATTACTATCCAGTTGATTTTTTTAATGTTTGTTTGTTATGTTTTGTTTGTTTGTAGTTTTTAGTTTGTTTGGTTTCGGTTTTAGATTGTTTCTTTTTTAAAATTGTCTGTGTTGCCTTTCCCTGGTCTTAAAATTAAAAGCCAAACACGGTTAGAGGGGAAAAAAGGGTTTTACCTTGGTATTTATTTAAGGATGCTTAGGTGCACCACATCCAGGTGGAATGTGCCGAAATGAACACCGAAATACACACCAGAATGCGCACACACACGATGATTTGCACATACAATCATAGGCCTTGCAAATTAGTATATCTATCAAAGATTCCCTAATGAGAGGCTCAAGCGAAGCCCCTGTCCCAAGGAACCTTCCCCCTGGATGGGCCTGTCTTGGTTTACAGAATGTGTTCTGGAGAGGACCTTGGTGTCTGGGGCTTTCTGACCCAACTTCGAGGTTTTCAAGATGTTTAGTCTCTTGACTTAATGGAACTTTGGGTCTA
Source organism: Rhagologus leucostigma (assembly GCA_013397725.1). Taxonomy (NCBI): domain Eukaryota; kingdom Metazoa; phylum Chordata; class Aves; order Passeriformes; genus Rhagologus; species Rhagologus leucostigma. The sequence continues at coordinate 771,940 of VZTD01005133.1, forward strand.
AGCTGGTTATCAGACTTGGGGAATTACAAGTATGTGGGCTAAAAGCACTAAGGGTTCATAAAAGCTATATAAAAGGGTATATAAAAGGGGTATATAAAAAGGCAAAAAATCATCATGGCATCATCTGTTGAGTTTCTCTTTTTTGCTTTTTACTTTCTTCTGATTCCCATTTGCTTAAAATGTGCTTGACAGTTATCATCTCTTTTAACACATCTAAATGGTATTTTTTTCTTCAAGAGCCTGTGTATATTACTGTACTTCTGAACCACTAATGTATATTTCCTTTCTGGAAAATAGATGGGAGGTTTGGGGTTTTTTTAACCTAAACATAAAGCCCTATTGTTTAACAAATACAGTAGAATGTAACTTACAAGAGGTTGAACATGGGAAATCACCTGTCATAACTTCATCTCCACTAGACTCCAGAGAATGAATGTCTTAAAGTCAATAACAGTGTTCTAATTAAAAGCATAAAGCACCATCACGAGAGTGTGTGGAGGAACCTTTATAAAGAACCCTCAAGTTCACTGGTGTGATTCTGATATGGCTAATTGCATTGTGACTTGCCTTTATGTGCTTATGTAAATAGCACTGGCTTCTGCAGCAGAACTCCCAGGCTGCCTCTGTCAGGAGGAGAGTCCTTTCCTCAAGGGCTTTCTCTTTGTGAAACACCAGCTGGTGGGAGTTTTGCAATGTTGGTCCTTATCGCCAGTGGCAAAGAGGCGGAAAAATTAATGAGGAAAAACTGCCTGATTTTATCTCTTTTGTTTTAATAGAACCTTGTTCCTTGTGCCCCTCTTTCTCCAAACTGAAGCTTTAGGGGCCTACAGCAGACTCCATTTATCTTTTATTAGTACACATAAAGATAAGGTTCTACCTCTGAGTATTTCTGCAGTGTGTAGTGCTCTATTCACTGGCACTCTGCAAATGTGTTCAAACATTGCTATTTACACTTTTACCTCTTCTGAAATCCCAGCACTCAATCCAATCGCTTTCTGTTTCTGCTACTTAAAATGCAAAGGAAAAACTGATAAAGAGAAAACATTTAAATTCAGGAATTTCCTCCACTTCAGAAGCACGTGAGCAAATGCTAATATGGCATGAAATGTACACTTGTGAAATGTTAAGATTACTGTTAATAAGCTTGTCAAGAGAATGTAATTACATACGATGATGCCCTGGTTATTGTGAAATTAAAAAAAAACCTCAACTTGATCCTTTGCAAAAATACAGCTGTTTCTTACCATCTCTGTAGTAGCCAGTCATAGGAAAAAAAAAGCTGCTAAGAAAAGGATTAAGTATATGTTTCTTTTCTTCAAAGCCTCATTCATTATATTTCTACTATAGTGTTCTTCATGCACTTCAGACCCAAAGTGGCAAAACCATGGTATACAGCTGTCAATGTGGAATTCCTCTTTACAGGGCTTTTAGTCCTGCTACAGCAAAACCTATGTTATTTAATTCATAGTATGAAAGAGAAATAGCCCAAATGAACAAGGCTGTGATTTCTAAAAGTTAAATGATATAAACTATTTTATTAAATCTAACCATGAAAATAAGAATGAAAGCACAATGGTTACACATTAAAGCTCTGCTGTTCATGCACTGGAAGAATGACAATACCAGTCCTTTGTAGAAATAACAAATAAATAAGAAAGTGAGATGTAAAAATTATTGTTACTTTTTCTACTATATCTTTTTTCTTTTTTTTTTCTGTCCAGATGTCTTCTGCATTCTGTGTTGTGCACAGGGATTTACATGATCACATTCTGTGGAATTGTTTATTGAAGCAGAGAAGAATCTAGCTGTTCACATGTCATTATTTTCACACTTTTCCCTGGTCTCTGTAAACCTTCTTTAGAACTAACCTCTACAAAGTCATTTTACTAGGAAAAGAGAAAGGGTAGCAAAATTAATTCCTGATGAAAAGAGCCAAGTATTTGCATGAGGTAAACTGGCAACACTTCATCAAAATGGCATTATGCCAGCTGCACCATTTCAGTGATTGAACAAGGAATAATAGTTCCACAATATCAACTTGCATATATTTGCTACAGAAATATTTGCATTTACTACTCTAATTATTCAGTGACAGATTTTAAATGGTTTGTCAAAAGGAGGAAACTGTGTATGCAGTTTGTTCTCAATTTGAATGAGGAGCCTTGGAAAGATTTGTGAAGATAATGGTATCCATGATCCACAGGGTAACAATGATTGTACAGCGATTTCTCCTTTTCAGTTATTTGATCTTCAGCTTTGCTGTATTTATAACAGGGATCTACAACCTTTGAGACTGAGATGTACATGTCACCTAACTTTGATATGACTAAGCAGAGAAGTGCAACAATAAGTCTCAGTGTAACACTGAAATCGTACTTCTCCCTAAATGATTTCCTTTTGCAGTTCAGCTGGACTTTTTCAGCTTTCCACAGTGTTCATGCTTAAGTAATAAAATGAAATATATAAACCAGAACTTTTTTTTCATCTATAAGGGACAATTTCCTGACTAAGATACTGGTTTTTTTTTAAGGAGCATTACATTCAAAAAACAATGAATCAGAATAAAAAATTTTGATTTGCTATTGTTTTGTTTAATAGACAAATAAGTCTGTAACAACCTCTCTGAATGAACTGCAAAACCTGTAGGCACTTTTCTTTCTCTCTTTAGTAATTCAGTAGCTGATGACCAGACAAACACATTCGTTAATTATGCCTTATCCTGTACTTGGAAAAACAAAATATGATATTTTTAAGGCTTTTCCAAAAAGTGTGTATTTGTTTCTTCAGGCATTTGAGCATTCTTAGTGACACTTTCTTACAAATAGATCATGGAACTGAAGACAAATAAAAACAAATATTATGTCACTCTTATTTGCTTTCTAGGTTTTCACTCTTTAAAATTAATGTTTTCTACCTTGGCTTCACAAGCACAAGATTTACTTTATAAATAAATACTCCAGTGCTTAAATAACACACACTGACCTTTTGATCAGTGCTAATTAATAGCGGATTTAAACTCTTCAGAATTGCTGGTACCTATTTTATTCAGAAAAGGCGTAAGCATACAAGACTATTTCTCTTCCAGTTCAAGCAGAGAATGGAATATGGTAATGGTGGGGTTTTTTGGTGATTTTACGCTGACTTCAAGGGAACTCTAAAAGATTAACTGGTTATAAAGTCTGTCAGAAAAATTACTTCCCAGGTTTTTGTTGGGTTTGGGTTTTTTATTTATTTTTTTTTTATAATTACAGTTTAAAGTATGTTTCTGCAAATTGGTAGTCTTCATTGTGTAACAATAGCAGGTATTACAGGTGTTTTTTATATGTAGTGAAAAATTGCACATCTCACCTCATGGAACCACTTTTTAAATATAGGAAGACTGGCAATAAGATTTTCAGCAATGATTTTTTTCCTTACCAGTACCAAAACAGAGGCACTAAGAACACCACACCTGTCAAGAACAGGATGCCACATAAGAAGAAGGGATTTTTTTTCTATCAGCTTAGAGTCTTTTTGTTTTATTTAGATGTTAATATGTTCAAAAAATGAAAATGAAGAGCTAAATATAGAAAGACAGCTCACTGGCCTCCTAAAATTGAAACACCATATGATTAGTAAGAAGTCCATTCAGACCCAAATTGGTGACATAAAAATGAACTTATTAGGGCCCAAAGAGTGATATGCAACTTCAAAGAATTCAAACAAGCAATAGAGTACTTTCTTGAATTTTTCTTTTTGTATTTCCTTTCTGTTATAGGGAGTTATGAAAGGAAAAATACAGTAAAATGTATATAACTTATGGGAGAGACAAATAATAAAAGATTTCTTCATGATAGTGGGTGATGAAAGTCTGTAGATGACTAAACTTCTAATTTAGTCATTCTTTTCATAATAGAAGGCAATAATCCTGCCACTGGATGAAAACCAAAGTGGAAGTATTTATTGATTTAGGCTCCTGAGCCAAAGGTCTTGAAATTTATTAGCCTCAGTCTTAGTCAGCAGCAATCCTGAATTTGAAAGAATAGCCTCCTTTTTCATTATTTCTATAGTGACTTTTTAAATGAAAGTCATGTTTCATGAAGTATGAGAGAAAAAGTTGAAAAATTATGCATACTATTAATAACTTTAAAGTGAATTGTTTAAAACATATATTTAAATAACCCTGACTTTTTTTTCCCTTATTTACATTGTTCATCTTTCTCCAGTCTGACCTCAGAATCTTCTGACTATCTTCAACAAGTTGTTGATAACTGTATGTACTTGCATGCCTAGGTTTAGCTGGAAAGACATGGCTTTTGTCCCTTACGCTTGAAATCTGTATGCAAATATTCATAGTCAGCTTATAGCAAATTATAGAAAAGAATGAGAAATATCTTGTTATAAATCCATAATGATACAGTGTCCCAGTACATTAATTGGATCAGATATCCCATAGTGCTAGAACTTGGGTAATTGTCTGACATACTGGCTACATAGGTAGAAATGTGTGATACAGACTTTTCACTATCAATCATTAAAAACAAAAATGGTCGCTCTCCAGAAAAGAAGGACTAATTTAATAGAAATTAATTTTGAAAGCCTGCAAATGTCTTCTGGAAACAGTTTTCTTGACTTCAAAAGTTCCTTCTAGTTCATACAGTAAACTGAGCGGTAGCAATCACCGTTACTGATATCAGTTCTCCTATCATAGATATGTAGGGATAATGCTCTCAGTCCTTTGTGCAGTCAGAACTGGAACAGCTTGTTTTCCTTGTATGTTTTTAAGGACATGTCAGGTGATAGTATTGGAGGGGAGTTGAGCAGGAAGGAGGCTGTAGCCCTACAATATGAACTAAAAGTAGCTCTGTACTCAGTGATAGTGCAGGAAAGAACTCAGTATTACTTGTCCCACACTGTTTTTTCACAAACAAATCTTAGACTGAATGTACCCACCATGCATACCCATGATTTTAGCTTAAAAGCTTTTCTACTTTCCAAAAACCACATTTTCACACTACCCACTTACAAATCTACTGATTTGAGCCATGAGTGTAATGTCTGAGCCACCAACACTGAAGTATTTCTCTTCCCAAATCTGTGAAATACTAGGTCTAAATTCACAAAAATACTTAAAATTTTCAAGCTAAAATCCAAACTCTTTGGGAGATTAAGAACCTAAATTCAGAGACTATGACCCTCAGAAACATATCTCTTGGATTTCTATGATGGAATAATTACATCAGTGAACAAGGGAAGGGCTATGAATATCATCTCTCTGAGCTTCTGCAAGATCTTTGACATGCTCCCCCACAACATTCTTTTCTTTAAATTGCAGAGAGATGTATTTGATATGTGGATGGTTTGGTGAATAAGGGAATGGTTGAATAGTCTCTTCCAGAGAGTAGTGGCAAGTGAGAATTATTATTAACATTCCTGTTTATGATACTCATATACTCACCTCAGATAACACTTCTCATTTATATTTGCTTTTGGCCAGCTATCAAGATAGCGCCCTGTGCAGCAAGCTGGTTTTCTGGATCTGGTAAGTAAGCATCTGTCTCTCCCTGTGGGAACAGCTGTATGGATTCCACCACATTCTTGTAAGTTATAGATTGCAACAACATACCTAGAACTCATTTGTATATATAGCCCTAAGTCACTTGTTCAAAGTCATGCCAAATTTGTAGCAGCGCAAGAAATCTGATATATATTGCAATGCCCAAAATACTCTATTTATGAATAGTCCGTCCTCTTGTCCCCCTACTAACCTTCTTTCCAAACAAGCAGTAAGATGAAACAAAACTGTACAGTGCTCTCAGGAAGGTGGCATGATTCTTGGGATGTCTTGTGCAGGGCCAGGAGTTGGATTCAATGATCCTGATTCCAACTCAGTGTATTCTATGGTTCTGTGATAAAATCCTAAGGCTATTTTTTCCACAACTTCAAAAAAAATAGGGGTTATGATGGTAGATGGCATTTACATGTTCAGGCACAGAACCTCAGTGTGTGCCATTTTCATCTCTAGTAACTTAAGTACTCCCCACAAAAAATAAACCATATTTGAAAGATCTCATTGCCTATGGAAAATCTAGACAGCACAAATAAGTGCCCTGGCAACTCTGACAAACCTGTAGCTTTGCTTTTGTTCTCAATATGGCTATGTACCTAAACCTTCCACCTATAAACTGAAGCTGAATAAAGTAAGCTGTAGAAATAGTCAGTTCTTGGATTTTAATAAAGTATTGGTTGGGTTTTAACTTAACTTATTTTAATACCTTAAAATAGGAATCTTCTTTTCCCTTCATGTCACAGTACTCAGAGCTTTCCAGTGATTAGCACACTCAAAAATTAAAGGATCATTTGGACTTCTATAATTGAAATTTTAAAAGTCAGTTAAATTATGGAATTCAGAAGGTGTAGTTTTGGGGGTTGTGCCGGTTTGGGCTAAATTCAGGGGAAACGTCCAAAAGGAAAGTCTCCTCAAAGGAAAGCAGGTTACAGCCACCCCTCCCCCACCAGGTTCGGGAAAAAAAAAAGATTTTCCTTGGAGGAAAGTGAGGGGAAAAAACTATTTATTTAACAAACACACAGGAAAAGAATAATAAAGCTAAATAATAAAACCTCTCGCTATGGAGAGAAACCTGGGAAGATTTGAAGTCCTTCTGTGGGTGTGGTCTCTCTCCTCCTCCTCGGAGCTGGGTCAGTGTGGGCTCCCTCCGGGCCTAAGGTGGAAATTTTCCCAGTGAGCTCTGGTGTTCTGATGTTGAAACAGTCCAGAAGAGAAGAAGGGAAAAGCCGAAATCCCAGAAAGAATCTTAACTCTCAGTCTCTCTCCAGAGAAACCGAGCCGAAAAGCCGAGAGAAGCAGAAAGGGTGCTTCCTTTGCTCCTCAGCAGCAGCAGCAGCAGCAGCTAATCTCTGTGCCCTTGAAGCACAAACTGTTTTGAAAAGTTCGCTCAGTTTTTCTTTTCTTTCTCTTGCACCCAGTTTTAAAGGCACAGAAAGGCTCAGGATCATATCTGGGCATAGAGCAGTGATAGGGGATACAACAGCATAAAGTCACCCCAAGACAGGGGTGAAATAGCATTTTTTGGACACTAGTGATGCTGCACTGGTAGTTTATTTCTGCCAAGGGAAAAAAGCTCTTGAGTGGTGTGAAATTTTGGCCTTTTTGTTAGCCCATGATTTTAGGTTCAGGAACTATTGGCAGGAAGCCCAGACACTTTGGATTGCTGCTGGAAGGCCCCATCAAGTGCATCTCCTGTTTATTTTCTTTGTCTTATAGACAGTTTTGTTACAGAAAAAGAATAACATCATTTACAAGATCTTTGCTACTCAGAGCATTTGATTTTATTTTCCCTAATACTGAAAAAAGTAGAGTGGTGGATTTTACTTGGGCTTTGCTGAATGAAAAAGGGAAATGCTTTTTTTTTTTTGTGCTGAGGATGTGTGGATTGTTGGATTATCAAATAATAACATTCCAGGTAACTGAAATACTACAAAGTCAAATATTGGAGCTGTTGATTTGTCTCCATTTTTATTGCTTTTCTCTAAGTATTTTTATTCCTGTCAGGAAAAGGTATTTTACTAACTGTAATTCAAAGAATAATTGTAGTTTGGGGGCACTACAACAGAGATGCTGGACAAGTCCAGTGCTGTACAATATTCATTTTAGCTTTTGGCAAAATATCAGCTATATTAACATTAATGAAAGTCTTGCCTACTGATTTACTTCTTGAGAGTTTTACCTTGCAAACTGTAGCTGTTTATGTGAAGAACTCCAAGAAGTATTTCCATCAATTGTTGTCAGAACAAGGTGAGAATCACAGGAGTGATTCACAGGAGAGAATGTTGCCTACATCTGTAACTTCCCAAAGAGTGAGTTAGATCACTTTGCATAGATCAGTGATACAGCCTTAATATTTTTTCCATTCTTTCTTTCACAGTAAACTTCAAACGAGTAATTATATAATACAGAGAAGTCATAGTAATTCTACAGTTTACTAGCTGAATTATACAGAAGTACTCCATTAAATTTACCTCAACCTTGAAGCGAAGCCTATGCATCTGGCACCAGATTTAGAAAAGAGACATATTTAAAATGCCTTATACCATCCCTAAATATATGTAGACATGGTCTTTTATCTATAGATATGGTCTTTTTTTTTCTGGTTTTGCTGCCTTAACAAGCTATTTTGCTCTGGGTTTGTGTGTATTTCTCAGTTCAAGATTAAAAAAAAAAACCCAAAACACAAACATATTTTAATGCTTATGATGAACGTGTTTTTGTATATGTGTGAGAAGGCAGGAATCTAATTTGCACTTGGTTATCTTGGAAACGTACTGTGTTAAGAACTTGTTTGTAATTCCTTGGATCATGCTTTTCACACGTATTGTTTATGAAATCTTTACAGAATGCATGGCTAAGCACTTTCCACAATCCTGCTTTCGTCTTATTTTCATGAGTGAATGCATGTGTTGTCAGTAAAATATCTATTCATCCACTACTGGGATTTCAGATTTTCTGCCCTTTAATATGAGATGAGATTTCTCCCCACACAATATAAACTGTGTTCCCAAGGGTACTTTTGCCTTGAGGATATAAGAAGCTCCTGACAGGATTTTTCAGTTATAAGTACAGGGTCATTTGCACCACATTTCTCAAAAGTGGGTTAGAGGACAACCTCTCCAAATTTTTTATGACCATTAGAGGTTAACTACCATCATGTTTACTCTTAAAAAATAGCTCCATACAGCAACAGAAGGCACATGACTCTATAACACACGGTCATAAATTTGCATGTTGCTATGAAATATAAAAATTATTATATGAATCACAAAAAAATCACAATCCTTTTTAAAAAATATCTACACTGAGAGAAAAGACTGTGTTTTTCACCATATTGGATTAAGCACAGAATTGCCAGCTGGTCAAAGGAGGTGACTGTCCCACTGTACTCTGCACCAGTGTGGCCTTAACTCGAGTCGATGCAGTCTTGGATGTGACAATATAAAAGAGCATCCAGAGGACTACAAATGTGGTGAAACACCTTGAGTGGAAGCCATACAAGGAGTGGCTGAGGTCACTTGGTCAGTTTAGCCTGGAGAAGAGGAGCCTAAAAGGAGACTTCATCATAGTCTGCAACCTCCTCACAAGAGGAAGGGAAGGGGCACATATTGATCTCTTCTCTGTGGTGACCAGTGACAGGACCCAAGGCAATATCCTGAAGTTGTATCAGGGGAGGCTGAAGTTGGATATCAAGAAGAGGTTTTTCACCCAGAGGGTGGCTGGGCACTGGAGCAGACTCATCAGGGAAGTGGTCACAGCCCCAAGCCTGACAGAGTTCAAGAAGCGTTTGGACAATACTCTCAGGAAAATAATATGATTTTTGGGGGGTCCTGTGCAGGGCCAGGAGTTGGGCTCTGGTGATCCCTGTGGATCCATAAACTTCACACAGTCTGGTGTTAACCTGAGCAGTCTGTGAGTTACCAGATCCTCCTTTTCTCCTTTTTGAAGGGGATGTGTTCTTTTCCTTTTTACATTCATTGGTAATGCTTCTAAACTTCTGTGATTCAAAGCTAATATAAATTCTTATATTAAACAGAATTCTTATTCTTTATTCTTATATAAAACAGGGCCTGTTTTCCCTCCAAGGCAGTGTCCCACACTACCTGACAGGCAGATCCTGGAAGAAGCCAAGAAGCCTAGGGCTATGATAGTTGTAGTTCCCTTATTTCTCTCACGATCCTAAACTCCACAAACTCATGGTTGCTTCATGTAAGGATACACTTAAACTCCACATCCCTGATCAATTACTCCTTGTTTGTGAGAAACAAGTCCAGATGAGTATTTCTCCTAGTTAGACCACCAACTACCTATATCATGAAATTGTTATCAATAAACTCTAGAAAACTCCTAGCTTGCTTTTGCCAGTGTTATTGCCAGAAGATGTCAGGATAGTTAAAGTTTCCAAAGTACCAGGCTTTGTGAACATGGGGTTTTCTCCAATTGCTTAGAAATGGCCATGCCTATTCTCTCTTCTTGATTATTCAGTTTGTAGTCAGACTTCACATGTCTAGATCTGTTCATTTATTCTCACCCATAAGTTTTTATTCACTCATCACCCATTTCAAAACAAATGCATCCAGGTTCCTCTTTTTCTTATGGAGTGCAAATGCTCCCCTCATCTCAATATCTAGAAGTAGTAGGGAAATTCCTTTTCAAGTTCAGGATACTGGGAGGAGTGCCAAAAGTTTCAAAATATTTTTGAATAAGTGCTTAATAATAGCTTGCTGATCCCAAGAAACTTCAGGTTTTGTATGCTTCTCTTGTAAATGTTCTGCCACTCCATTTATGTTCCTATTGAGAAAATATTAACCATGCTTGTAATACCAGCCCAAATCACATTCAGCACTGGATTGCCTTAATTTGTTTTAATTATTACAGTGACCTTCCAAAAAGTACTTTTTAAAATGGATTCTTATCAATCTATACATTTCAGTACTCTAAATGCTCTATGACTAATAATGCATTAGGTCTACCAAACTGTAATTAATTTATGGCATGTTGTGAAGACATTACTGTAAGTGAAGGATAAAAGTTTGTTCCTATAATACATGGACAGTTACAGAATCTCCAGCTTTTAGCAAAAATTCACACTATTTATACTAAGACTCTAGGAAACACGAAGCTCGTGTATTGCCCTTTCTTGGAGAAGAGAAGGCTGAGGTGTGACCTCATCACAGTCAGCACCTTCCTCCTGTGTTATGGTTGGTTTTATCATCTTTGGCCACAGAATTACTAGAAGCTACTTGACTATAAAAGCCCACTGTCAAGAGTCATCCTTAGCATTCAGAAAAAACTCATTATCTTCATCTATTTTTTCATTTTTTTCCCTGTCTCTTACTTTTCTCACAAATAATTTCTCATCATTAGACACGATATCACCTCTTACTTTTTCCTTATATTTATGACACATATTGGAGCAACATAAAACAGTAAAATAGGTAAAATTTTCTTATTTTAGTATTAACACTACTTTTAAAGTGCCTTGTTTGCAAAAGCCCATGAGCAATATCGGTTGGAATTCTTCCATCATGCAGATTTATGAATATCCATACACACACAAACATATTCATATGGAAATCTCAATAACTGATTTAAATTTCCTTCAGGTTGTCCTGTTGTTGTTTTTGTAGTTGTTTGTTTGTTTGTTTTTCTTTTTCAGTTGTCTTTTAATCCAAGAAATAATATGTCACAGCGGACATAGATTTTCTCAACCTCTCATATTTCTTACACAGTACTATGATGATAACTTGTTAATTTTCCTTCATAAATGAATGATTAAATCAGGGTTAAAATTAAAAACTAAGTAAAAAAAGCCCTGTGACAACTCTGGAGCCAGAGCTGGCACATCTTTATTCAGGCCTGTTGTTAAACACTGCATCCATGCCAATGTGCTGTAGCTTGCCAGTCTACAAAAAAATGGTGATAGTGCTGAACAACATCAAGGGCTCATTGTCTTATTCACGTCTTTTCCTCACATTCCTTTAATAACAGAACTGTTCAAAGACCACAGGCCACTGAAAAACAAGCACACATTAGCAGAAAGCGACATAACCTATGCCCATATAATTCTAATTCAAACAATTTAATACCTATCCCTGGGACTCTCATTGTAATTTTCAGTCAGAGAATAAAGAGCATAACAATTGGCTGAGACTTATATCAAAGCAGGTGGATTAATTGGTCCTGCTGTCCTGCCTACAGTAGTAATAGTGCTTGTCTGGCCTCATTTCCTATGCATGTGAAATATAGATGGTTTAGAGGAACAATTTATAGAGAAAAACTAGCTCTTGGTAAATACAAATAGTGTGAACAGACAACTTCTGCATTTCCTCTGGTAAGGTATTAGGATTGGTATGTATCAATTGGGAATATGGCTGATACTGTCACCTCAGAACACTGGTTGAAGGAGAATAACCTTTCTGTGCTGTAGTATTAGGATATCAGTCATATAGAAATAGAAAACAGTTTACATTAGTGAGATATAATATTGCACTTTAAAGAGAACATAAAGTCATATATGACAAATAAATGACTGCCCGAGGAAGTATATTAGATTTTTTTTCTATGAACTAAAGAGTTACAGATGGTAAAAGTGTAAAAGAAGGAGTTTGGATTGATAAAACCATTATCTTAAGCCTTAAATGAAATATTTACATTGGGTTTCACTATGGAAATGGAAGTTCTAAAACTGAACTTAACTTTATTGTCCTGAGGGTATCTTTTAAAGTGTCAAGTGTAAAGTGTAGAAAAAATTTGTTAAATGAAGTATAAGACGTTACTATGACTACGTGGTATTCATTCAAAAGTTTCAAGAAACTCAGATATGATAGTATGGACTTAATGTACAAAGAATTACTTAATGTTGTCTCAGTACCAAAAGGAGGGAAGAAAAAAGGTACTTTATAATTAAATTATTATTTTTTTAAAAAATTCCTTCTAGAGGAATGTAGAAAACCGCAGACTTTGATCTCCATAATGTGACAATTAATCTGACAAGAAAAAATGTTAGGAGGCTCAGGTAAAGTATATATTAGAGAAGAGTGAGTGTGCCTTTTTTAGAGAGGATGGTGATTGATATCACATAAGTTTATTCATTCTATTCAATTCAGTGTAAAAAAGACATACAGGTGTCTTTTTCTGGGTATGATGGGGTATTCTGCTTAGGCTTCAGTTGCTATTCCCAGGCTTTCTACAAATCCTGTCTCATGACTGCTAGCTCCATACAGTCCTTTGGGGTCCCCCTGCCCATCTAGGGCATCTCTAATGGCCTTGGCTGCATTTACGTGGGTGCATCCAGCCTCTACAGCTCAGGAAAAGTTCAAGTAAAATGAGACAGACATTCAATATAAGGTGGGGAAGGCAGGGTAGCATAATCCATTCCCTTCAAAACATTCTTTTGGCTTATTGACACAATACACCACCTACATAACTTTTAAACTGAGCAATCTGGTGCAATTTAAGAGACATTTTTGAGGATTGATTAGTGTCATTGTACCTGCCTGTATAGCCAGAATTTTTATGTTGACACAAAGTAAAGAAAGGATGATTGAGAAGAAAAGGAGCATGAAACCTTAGTCACAAATCCTGTGCATGTTATTTGGTCCACTTGATTGCTAAGAAAAGAAGTCTATGAACATTATTTTTGCAGATATGGAGACTGATAATCAAATAGATGACTGCAAATCATCCTCTTCTGAAAGCTGTATTCCTTCTAGCTTTAAAAATTGGGGCATTAAAAATACCATTTACACCATATTTTAGAAACAAAATTCAAACCATATATTCATATGACAAAAAAGAGGAAGATATTTATGGACTCATAGCCCTTTAAATATTACACTATGTCACATCTCAGAAGTGTAAGACACACCACTGAATCATTTCACAACATTAGTACTCCGATGAGCTTTCAGACAGATCTCCATACCTTAACACCACTCTATTGCCTTGACGCAAATTGGTGAAACCAACTAGCTGCTACTAAATAACATTAAAATCCAGGTATTTTTTCTCAGAGAAACATTGAGGAGTTACTAACTGGTTATTCTAGAAACAGTCAGGTTTTGAGTATATATTTATGCCCATGTGTTAGTGGCAACAATTAACTACACTTTTTACTTGGTCAGAGATGAGAAAATTAAACCCAAGGGAGACCAAGGACTTTATTCTCCAGTCGTATATGTCATATTTTAATTTTCAACTTTCCAAGGTTAAAGGAGTTTCTCATAATGTTTTAAATTAATTTTGCATTATATTGCTTTCATTTATATGAATACATAAGAGAGACAGCCCTCAGCATCCTTGTGTTTTTTCTCTGCCTTCTACTGTTCTGTTTTCTTTTTATTTTCCTTTTTTTTTAGTAATGTGTACAACTTACAGGGAGCTTGTGAAAATTTTAGTTTTTTCTTACCATGGGAAGTCTGGTGGAATGAAAGCAACCCCGTACACAGACTAATGGAAAAATTTGGGGGATAATTTCTTCAGGTATGGGCTGCTGACCTCAGGAACCTGACAGATATAGCTGCAGCATTATTAGCAGTCACTCAGGCCTCCAGGTGGAATTAAGGAGGCAGGAATGGCCACACATTTCAATCAGTGCAGTTAACCTACTTAGATTAGAATCTATTATTTATGGTGATTATCAACCACTGCAGCTCTTGTAAATGGCAGTAGGTCAGTGCTTTGATAATGATTAAGGTATTCATTATAGGATAAAAATGGAGGTTAGCTTCACTTCTGTCTTTTGAAACAGAATTGAACATAAGGAATTACAAGACTGAAGAAATTATTTCCGGAAAGAACCAACATACATTTTTTTTTCATCTTCTTTATTCTGAAGCTGTGTTTTCACAGCTTTCTATATTCATGGTAGCAGTAAAACTAAAAGGTCCCTAATGCCTTCTTTTAGGGAGTTCATTAGAAAGCTGTTAGTGAAGTTTCGTGTATTTTTATTGCTACTGCACTCTGGAATGAGACACACAATACCTACAGGAGTCTGAAAAATGGGAGGAAATCATGCATGCAAAGCATATAAACTTTGTACAGTTTTCTGTCTTTTTTATTGCACTGCATGATAAAACCCCTTGTTGTTTGAGCATATACACTACTTTATTCTTTAATAATGCAACTTAAATGTCATAGATATCTTACAAAGCTTATGTTTATAATATTTATTAGACAGTGATATGCTAAATGGCTCTTAGGGGATTTGGATATTGCTGAACATTGGAAAAACCATAGGCAGGACTAGCAGATTTCCTGCTATTTACCTCCTGAACTAAATCAGCCTGTAGATATACCATATTTAGCAATTGAAAAGAAGAGGAGGAAATGTTTTCTTTTTACTGCATAAAATGTCTATTATGAGTCCCAAGTTTTCTTAATGTCGTTAAAAACCTATCAAATTTTAATGGAATTAATTTTAGCCAGTGACAGTGTCCATTTATCATAAGATCTAGCCATCAAAAGACACTCCAGCATATACATCAGAGAAGTATCAAAACTTACCAGTCCAGTAAAAGTGCATAACATTATTATATATTAATGTCATGAAAGAATAAGAAAAGTAAGAAAAACTTGCATCATGTACACGTTTCATTTTTTCTTTATTTTCTGATATAATAATTGCAGTTGTTTGAGAGCCAAATGTTTTAATTTGGACAAAACTGGAAGCATGAGTCATAGCTCAGTTTATCCCATATACAAAAAATTATTTCGCTTTCCCCACCCAAGCACCAACATCTCTAGCGTCCCTCCTAGATTTCTTGTGGTATGGAACTGTGGAAAATACATGCCAACTACTTGCTTTTCTTCACAAATCTACAGGAATGGACTGAAGACTGAGTAGAGAAGAATGGAAACTGGAAAAAATCTCCACAGGATTGCCTTTCACATAAATCTGGGAGGATGAAACTGGTATTGGTCAGGTTCCTCTAACAGAATCAAATTACCGAAATTCTGAAAAACTGTTCCTTTCATGGGATGTAAGATGGTCTCATCAATCTGTGTTTTGTATCAATGTCCTCTAAAGATTGGAAGTAGGTCTTTTTTTACTATCTGGGTATGACACATATTCCATGTAAAGGCAAGAACTTACTGATTGTAT
The DNA here is from genome assembly GCA_013397725.1 of Rhagologus leucostigma. Lineage (NCBI taxonomy): Eukaryota > Metazoa > Chordata > Aves > Passeriformes > Rhagologus > Rhagologus leucostigma. Next base: position 787,593 of record VZTD01005133.1, read on the forward strand.
AACCACCTATTAAAAAAAATGTAATTCAGGAAATAGCTTCAAAATTAATCCAAATATATGTTATTTTTATTTGTTTTCCAGAATTTCAAAAATTATTTTGGATAAAATTCCTGCCTTAACCCCAGTGCAAAATTAAGAAAATATGATAACTCAACATATTTTGTAGCAGATGGCTTTAGGACTGTGCTACAATTTAAAGAAAGGGAAAAGAAAAAGAGATAACCTGGTAGATTTCTTAATTTTAAAATGTAGACAGAAAATGTAGGTAGAAAATATAGAGGAAGGGAGGATAAAAATATCATCCCCAAAATGTTTGAATAAGCATTAAAATCTTTTTGTACAGGTCTGACTTTCCAATATGTTTGTAATATTTTTCAAGTTGTTGTTGTGGTTGTGTTTTTCAGTAATGCTATGTGAGTTCTAAATGAATTCTTTTACGGATTCTGATTTGCCATTACCAGAAAACGTTGATTCACTGTCCATGAAGCATCAGACTCTGAAAATTACTAAAATAAATAGGTTGGCATGATGAATGGGGATAGACAAGCATTAATGATATCCTTAAATTTAAATGCTGTTCCCAGGAAACTTTGTGTAGTCTTAAGTCACCTTTCATCTTAAATGGAGTTGCTATCACTACTTTTTCAAAGAAATAGTACTGAGAAAGGCAAGCTCAAAAAGCAACCTGTCACCAGCACTCCTAGTTAATATCATCATGGGTAGGTTTCCGTATGCTTTCTCTTTTCAGAACTTAAAAGGATTCTTTTTTGAGTCATTAATCAGACAACATTTGATTTCAATCTTGCACTTGTTCATAGTTAGATTAAAAAATTGGTTATTTGATACTGAAAACTATTGTATAAAGCATCTAACACCTTGTATGTAATAAACAGAAGGGATGGGAATGTTCTTCTGTTTCTCTTTCCCAAAACTTTCTATTGCATTATATTCTTCCCATTTTACTTCCCCAAGCCTCCATTTTGCCAGTCTGTAGAGTCACAGCTCTCTTAGCTTCTCTATGTAGCTCAGATCTTCCAACTCTTTAATCATCTTCATGGCCCTTCTGAACTTGTTCCACACTTGTATGTGTGAATCCATCACTGGACACAGTGTCTCAGATGTATCTCACAAGCACTGAGTCAAGGAGAGGAATCACCTCCCTTGACATGTTGGCAATGCTCTGCCTAACAGAGCTCAGGAGGATGGGGGTCTCTTTTGTTATTATCTTCAGCCTATTTAATCTCTTTCCCTAATGTCTTCAGTTTTTCACCCAGGCACCCTCCCATTCTGCTGCTTCTTTTCCCTGTATCCCCTTTTTCCTCTGTTGCCTTTCTAGTTCAGCACTTTTCCTGCTTTTGTGCAGTGCAAGGAAAAATGGACAAAGTATACTTTTCTGTTGATTTTGGCTCAAGCATTGTGTTTAGGAACCACACAGTGTTACCTAATCAGCTTTCTCTTCCCCCTGCTCTGCCTGGTCTGGAACCTGGAAAGAGGCCCACATGGAGCTGTGTATGACAACCCAATGCAATGCCTACAGAAGAGGAGTTCTATGCCAAGCTCAGTCTGCCTCCCATCCAAGTTTAAGGACATTGGAGTCATTACACTTTTACATTTATGCCAAAATGAATCAGTCAATTAGTCACATCTTGTTTAGAGCGAAATTCAAGTAAATCTTCACTGAAGTCACCAGAGTAATGTTGTGTTGCAACTGCCAGTACGCAGCGTTCATGAGTCATGTTGCAAATGTTATGAAATAAGCTAAAAATTATGATTTTTTAATATAGTACATGTAGAGATTTATTTAGTTTTGTTATTTTTTGTTTTCTCCACTACTCCTAAACCTTCATTTTCATGTTTTCTTAAATTTATCTCTGAGGACTAAACCTAGACTATTTTTATTTTAAAATTATAGACTCCATTATATTCAAGTAGCTGCGGTGTCCAGTCTTTCAAAAGGGCTCTTACTATCATGAGGTTTTGCAATTTTGCCACAAGACTTTATGCTTATGAATACTCTGACAGGCTGAAAGCAAAGCATAAAATCAGTACTTATTAAATCTCTAGTAGCCCATATTTCTTTTTCTATATTGTTTTACTGAACATATATTTTGCTGTCCTTAACTGTGACGATGTTACTACAAGAGTAGAATACTGGCATGCATTTTTATTTCAACCCTAAAATGGACCCAGCATGAAATAAAAGGAATGAAAATCAATTATTTTTGTTAACCGTCGAGGCTAGCAGCAGTGAAACACTAGAAATTTTCAGAAATGCCAGTTGCTTCGTTTAATCCTCCTTCTGACAGGAACTCCAATGAAAATGTGAATCTTTAGTGGATATGACTAATTTTTTAAAAGGAGTGATTTATTGGTGTCCTGACTGCATAAGTCTTCCACAAAATTATTTGCCACCTAAAGGTCATCTACTTAATTGAGAAGTAGATGCCCAAACATTTTTTTTTAATGTGGTTCTGCTTTTTCTCCTACTATGCTTGTTCCTTCACTGGTGAAATAAAAACCATCAACCACTTTTACAATTTTTAATATAGCTCCTGTTGAAATCTTTGTAACACTATCTTGTAACTAATAACAATGACTTTAATGGTTTCAAGGTATTTACCCTCAGATGCCTGGAAAAGATTAAGAAGATTTAATGGTATAAAATCATTATTCTGTTTGGTTTTTTAACCTATACAGACTCTGATCATGTTATCCTGGTTCCTAGGATTTGCATTGAGCACTGAAAAAGGGAAAAAGGTGAATAAAGCAACACTCCTACACAAACGAAATAGAAGGAGAAGGATCTTTTGTCACTTAGCAAATTGAACACTGAAATGTGGTCACTGGGTCAAAGTCAGCTCTTGAGAAAAATCAATACCATTTACTTCCCAGGGCTTTTTCTTCTTTATCAGGCCCTAGTCTCCAATGGCAGCCAAAATCCAAGTCTGTGCTGGCTCTTCACTATGAGGAATACCCAGATACAAAAGAAAATGTTGACAGTTCTTCTGTTTAACCTGACAAATCATCACTCAAACTGTGTAGTCGAATAATGAAAATCAGAGAATGACAAGTGAAAGCTCTAGACAGTGCATGATCTCACCTATACAGTTAAGAGGGAAAACAGTCTCCTGTCCCTTTTTTTTTCACTCTAAAGCAAATTTTCTAAGAAATTATCCTGTAGAAGTTTTATTTAGACTTTGGTGTTTGTAAAGACTTATACCGCTTTTTCATGTCTTGCCAATCAAGAGCTACTGGGAAAAACCTAAATCAGCAAATTCAGGAATACATAAAGTTTAAGATGAAATTAAAAAGTATCCAATGATGTCATTTGAAAGTGTTCTGAGGAATAGATATAACCCTGGGTTCTCCTTGTAGTAATTTATATCTAATGCATGCAAAATTTTCAAAATTATTCTAAAGATACCTGGAGCTAGACAATGGGAATGGCTACTTTCCTACGCTGAAAGATAAAGTTCTTTCTAATAAAGATAAATAAAGATCTTCTGAGTAGGTTGCTTGAATATTGAGGCTATGCACACATAATAAAGAGGATTCTAATATATATTTATTCCCTCAACCCATCCCACACTGAGAAGAAAACAGAAAGGAGAAGATCAACAGAACCAACAATCCCGTTTATAACACATTAGTCATCAGCTCTGAAATGGTACATGAGAACTGATAATTTGAAGAGGTTTGAAGTACCTGGAGCATATGAAAAGACATTGCATGAGCCAGATTCTCTCTCCTGACAAATACTGTCTAATTTGCCATTTGGGCTGTGAGAATTGTTGCAATAATATAATCACAACAGAATGTATTTTTGACTCAGGTTCCACATTCTCTCTTTCCCAAAGTTATACTACGGTAGCAACCATATTAGTATTCCATTATTATTAAATTTCTCTAGAATTAGTTTAAGAGTCTAAAGCACCAGAAAAATATAATGCATAACTGGTTTGAACTAAAGGACATGTCACTTTACATGGTTTTTAATTTTCAAGGTCTCCAGCCTAATTAGAGGCTGCTGTGATGTCATGAACAGCCTGTATTGCCCACTGGAGGCAGCTTGTGCACTTCCATAAAACCAGGGCATTTCTTCAATATCCTATATGCTCTAGTGGGTAGAGAAATATGTATACTATGCTTACAAAAAAAAGATATCTCTTGAGAAATCTAAAAAAGACATTATATTTTCAAAGCTTACTAACTGATTATGTGGGATCTTCACAGACGTTCTAAAAATGTAAAACCAGAAGAGAAATCTATGGACTTGCGCTGGAGTTGCATCTGCTTTTTTTTTTTTATTATTACCTTGGTGGCATATTAAAAGAACTTGGTTCTATTTCTTTCTTTTATATTCACAACTGCCTTTATTCAGAGTGGAAAGCAGGAATGTTGGAGGTATAGTGCTTGTGATCAAAAGCTGTGTTCAAATTGATTCCCTGTATTGCTAACTGAACAGATCACTTTTTTTTTGGAAACTGAAGAGGCTGAATGAGGAAAGGGGTCATGTAGACACATTCCAGGCAGTGTAACTAAAAGAGTAATTTCTTCTTGGATTCATCTACAGCAAGGAATAAGCCTCAGAGCTGCCTGTGAAAAAGATAAACCAAGCTCTTCAGTCTTAGGAATTTCATTTTTATTAGAAAGAACAATAGAAAATTAAAAAAAAAAAAAAAAGAGAAAAAGAAAAGAAAAAAGAAAAAGAAGATAAAAAGGAATTTCAAACTGATGCCTAAATAACTCTGATATAAAATGAAACTGATGTGAATTGCAAAGAAGACCTCACAAACTTGTGATTATAATTTGGGGAGGGAAGGGAGAAAGGCATGACATTAATGCCTAATTTTTTTATTTATTCAATTTACAATACTGAATACTGGGATAAAAGACCAAAATGTACATGAGAAAAGTATCATGCGGTGAGAATGCATGAAAGAGAAGCAAGCACACTTCTCCTTTAGAAAAGGAGTAAAGAAATTATTGTTATGCAAAAGGATGAAATTTAACAGTAAGAATCTGCTTAAATTGGTGCAGATGTTCCACATACACAGACAAGTTGCAGGAGGGGAGTCTTCTCTGGATTTAAAACACTCTGCTGATGAAAGAATAGATTCTTGAATTTGGAAATCCCTTACTGATATTCTAACAGTATCATTATAGGTAAATGTTGACTAAAAATCAACTACAGCAACAACTGAAATGAAACTTAATCAAATCCTTTTGTCCAAGAGTAAAGCCATAAGTCAGAAGGTCAAAAATATATGCTAAGAGTTTAGCTGGCACATGAAAGAATAGAGTTATCTCTTACTGAGCATCTGCAACTGCTCGTATCTTTATACAACGGCTATTTTGATCATATAAGCAGTTCTCAGAGACTCTGCTGTAACTGCTAAGATGAAAATGTCACTTTCAAAATGTGGCAGATCTTACTTATGTCTTTGTAAAAGCAGTTAAAATTTGATTTTCTTATAGAAAAAAAAAGAAGAAAATTTTGCTAAAATCCCTTCAAGACTTGGTTAAATTTTCACCGATCCCTCAAGATATTTATGCCATATCATCTTAGGTCACAGGACAAGAATTATTTTCTCATCAGTAGGAGTCATTTGAGTAAGAGAGTAATTTAATTAATTTTAAATGTCTCTGGTGTAGACATTTGTAAGAAATTATTCACCTTAGTTCTCTTTGATAGTCAGAGAAAATTACACAAATACTGTCAATGGGGTCTTGTCCATAAAGGTTTTTTTAAAATATTAGAATATATGCCACAATTAAACACAAAACTATTTCTTTCCAATCTCTAAAAAGAGATCTGAGCACAGCTTTTTCAGTTTTAGACAACCTATTAAAGTCTCATACTGTATTTTTATTAATAATGCTTGCAACTATCTGAAATAATTTAGAAACTAATTAAAATACTAATTTTGATGTTCTCATAATATCTGCTCTTATTGTGATATACTCTCTTGTTCAAATAATTAAGTTTAGCTTCTTTTGCTCAAGAGATTTTTTTAACTAATCATACCCTGTTTTCATACACATTTCTATAGTATGTTTTATATGTGTTAATGTTATCTCAGGATAATACAATAGGAAGAAAGAAGTCATGTTTTGTATTTCTGTTCTGCAGCAAGACTGTACTGCAACAGATTAGATGTGGTGGGAACTGAAATACCCAATAGAAGAACTACTGGCTTATGATAGCACACAGGAAGAACTGCTTGTGAAACAAGGAGAAGCCTGAAAGAAGGAGCTATATGAAGGGAAGTGGAGGAGTAATAATTATAGAAATTGTGTTCCAGAAAGCAGAGGACTGAGTGACAAGAGCAAGGTCAAAGGTGGTAAATGATATTTGTGAAGAGACTTGGAGACAGACCAGAAAAATTGGATGTGAATTGCACATGTTTCAACAGGCAGAAGGTTATTTGAGTATCATAAGTGTTCTATGACAAAAGAATCACTTTACACTCAGAAAAGTATGTATCTTAATTCATATGTAGTTTTAGGTTGCTTTTTTGTGAGGTTGCATAAAGTGTTATTGTCAGACAGATGGTTTCGTATTTCCATGTAAGATGTTATTTCAGGAGTACTGGGAGGATAGCATGTTGTTCCTCATTAAAAGAGACATTTCACCATAATGAGAAACATGCTTTTCTTATAAAGCCTCTGTCGGAAGTTATAACAAGCATTAGCTAATGTTCAATAAAACCAGGGATTGTAAAAGGAAATACATAAGATAGACATGTACCTTGTAGGTCAGCAAACGTGAAGTTGCTATTGCTGTTGCTTGTAACAGGTCACAGAGTGTGTGCTAAACTAACAGAACAAGCACTGAGTCCTGTCAGGCTTTGTTAGGACTTCTTTCGGCCTGTCCAGAAATTTGTTTCATCTTGTAACAGCATTATCTAATACCCAGAGAACTGTTACATGTGCTGTTTCGGCTTTTCCTTGCTTTGCACAATGGTGCAGTGTAACATTTTTGTTGTATATATGTATATTTCTAACTAATGGATACTAATATCAAGTGACCTTTCTTTGCAGAATGAACTGTCTTTGACCCCAGAATAAAACGCAGCTGTGAGTGGGTTGAAATGGGAGAGCAGGCACACGGTGATGTCAAAGGTGCAGAAGCACAGGCACAGATTGATACTGGAGGCCCACCAATGTAAACAATTCACTAGTGGTCAATTCCAGGTCATCAAAAGCACGAACCCATGCCCCAGGTATACATACCTTTAGAGATAACAAAGAGAATAAAGTACAAATATACAATATATTTAAAATACATAGAGTAAAGTTGTATGTAAAATTGATTTACAGACAAAAAAAGAAGAGCAAGGTGTAGAACAAGTCAATTGACAGAAGAAACTGACTCCAAGCAGATTCTAAAGAGAAAGAAACCACCAACATCAGTGCCATACCTCTCCAAGCAAAGATACAGACAACTAAACCTGTAGATTCTGCCCTGAATGAAGCCACTGGCTTTACCAGAGCAAGCATAACATCTGAGACACATGTAGAGACTGGAAAGTGTGTGTATGCATCATTTTAATGATATACAATTTAAACCATGTTATTATCATTATAGCTGGTCTAATAATTTTTTTTTTTTATTACACTGTTAATACCTTAGTTAGACTAACACTAAATGATTGGCTTTGTACATGTATGGTGCTCTTCTTTTGGCCATAACATTTTGTAGTACAACAAATTGATGGGAATACAATCAGTTCTTTCTGTGAACCGGGTAGAACAAACTGTTAGCAGATATTAATCATAATCCTTGCCAGTAATTCAACTTTGTAAAACTATAAATGCCATATAACATAGCCCATTTATTCATTTGATAAAAAAATCTAATCTTTTCTGATTTTATGTAAACCTCAAATTTTGATTGATTTTATAACTGTGAATCATTTATTTAATCATTATCTTAAAATGTTGGATCTGTCCAGGAAAACCTAAATACAGACATATATTTTCTATTTAATTTATTTTTACCAGTAAAACTTCTTAGTCTACTTCTATAATAGTTACAAAATTTTTGTTCCAATGACGCCAAGGAAAACTTTTATACTAGATGGACAAATTAGTTTAATGGCAAGAGACGGACAAGACTTTTTGCACTTTCTGTGCTTTCCTATTACACTATCCATTTGCAAAAGATGTGTGATGGAGTATGATATAGCAGTTTATAAATTAAGAAGTGCCAGAGAAAAGGTAGTTTGGAAGTAATTATTTGGTATTTCTTACAATACATAATCTTGGGACTCTTCTCAAATTTCATGTCTCACTGTCTAATTAAATTGTGCTACTCATTTGAACATTGAATGAAAAATAAAACCATTTACATCAGTTCTAAAAGCAATTTGATTAATTAATTGGGAAAATATCTGTCAAGAAATCTCAAATTCTAAAATATCATTTTTGACTCATTAACGTACTTGTAATACACATAAACAGCAGAAGTATACTTTCAAAACAGAGTGACGACACCATTGTATGTTTGCTCCATTCTTCTTAAGTTTGGCCTCGGGTAATATCAGACATAGCTACTTTGCAAAATTGCTCTACCATTTAACTCTCCTTATGATATATTATAAGACAAAGTTTACTTTGAAGATATCAAGGGTTGTTCTTGTATTCCTCAATACATTGTGTTTGTCACACATAAATTTGAAATAGTTTTGTTATACATAATTTGTCATTCTAATTATTGTACACCATTATTAGTAAAATTTATTATTGAAAAGGACTACTGACAAAGTTACCTCTGAAATTATTATTTTATTTATATATTTTTATTAGATGAGTCTGAGATTTGTATTATTTTGATTTTAACATTTAATATTTTTTCATAGGTTTCTATAAAAAGAAAGCTATTAAGCATTACAGCTGTAGTGCAGGTGTGTTGTCTAGGTTTTGAACCTGCTCACTGATTATAAATTTTGACAGATTGGAAGAGGTCTGAAAAATGTTAAGTTCTTAAAAATTTGATAAAGTTAAGTAACTCCGTTAGTAACTCCAATGAAGAAGGTCCTTTGAGAACTCACTCTTCATGAGACACTTGAGAATTTACAAGGCAGAAAGAGGTACTCAGTTTTTTAAATGTTGGAAAAGCTTTGATCAGAGTTCCTGACTTATTTAGCAGAGAACCCAACCAACCAGATAAAAAGCCAGACTTTATCAGTTCCACAGTTTCCAGAAGGGCTTTTCCTTGCTTCAGCTGAGTCTCTCAAACCTCTATTGTCTCTCTACCATTTCTTGCTCTCCAGTCTTTCAGGGTGCTGATTCAAGTTTTCATGGCAATTTTTGGTGAGTTTTTTTGCCCCCCATTTAAAAACTTCAGCATTTCAAGCCTTGTAAAGATCCCTCTTCAGTCACTGAAGAAGAAAGAACAGGAATAATTATCAAGTTCAATATTTTCTTCTCACTTTCTGTAAAGAAAAGCAAAACAATGTATTGCAGCAGCAAACTACATAGTTTTGTTGGGCAGTATATTAGTTCTTACTACTCCAAATATTTTATAATCCTGCAGGGGATTTTCAGTCATCATTTTGCAAAGTTATTTTCTTTATTCTGTTTTTTATGAAATGATTTTACCAGTGTAGGGCAAGCATAACTCATACCAACCCACAAGCCCATGTTCATTCAAATTGTTCATATACCTGCTTATATTGGGTTCTTTTTCGAACAGTAGCCTAGGAGAAACATTTTTATACTTACATGCTATATTTTTGTTTATTTTTGGAAGAAAATATTTTTTTTCTCAGGTTAGGCAGGGGAACATCTGATGAAGCCGGATATTGTTGTTTACACCTTGAGCAGTCAGTTCCTCTAATGTGATGGGAAAGTCTCAGAACAATCTATGTGTCTTCCAGGTCTGTGAGTCCCTTGAGCTTAAGCATCTTCCTCCGACTTGGGACGGAAATCTTTCAATTTAATTAGTTATCCTATGGCTATTTCTCTATAAACTCTCCTCTGCTAAATCCCTCCTGACATCTGCAAACAAAACCTCACTGCCTTGGAATGAACCAAAACCGATTCCCTGTGACTGATCTCACCAATAAGCTTGTCGTTAACAAAGGCCTTTAGATCTGACAGCGGGTCTGTGCCATGGGGCCTGAGGGTAAGTGCTGTTCCCAGGTCAGGGTCCTCTGCAGTGTGCAGATGCTTCAACTAGCACTGTCTGTTTAATTAATTTCAGTCTGCTTCACCTATTTAAGCTTTTCACTTGCCTGCTGTTTTCCCTATCAATAAATATAAGTAACACATTATAAGAAGAGAAATTGTATATAGAACAGGATGAATCATTTATGCTAACATGATTAATCTCTTTTCATCATTAAACTTGAAGATTTTTATGCAGCATATCAAACAAATTACTTGAGTATATTTTATTTCTGATATAGTTGAGGTGTTCATATATAAGCAAACATATGCTCGTAAATACAAGATATGTTAGAGTATATCCCTCTTTATACACACAGCCATGTAAATATAAAATATTGTAGGATATATCCATCTATATACACACAGCTCCTATGACTAGATAAAATTTTTCCTAAATTCATTTAAGCACATTACGAAATTCAGCCTATCAGAATTTGTTAAAACTTGTTTATATTAGAAATCTTTCCTGTTTCAGGCAGACCTGGAACTCTGTTCTTTTAAAATGCTACATAAGCAAGTAAGCCTATTAGTTTTAGTGTTGTTGTGTTGGTGGAGCCATACTGACCTAACTGTGCCAGCAAAGAATTTGAGTGCAAATCCCAACCTTATACAAATTATGTTTTTCTGGGATACTTGAGCTACCATTTCCAAATCCATATTATATTAGGACTTTAGTTCTTCACCATCAGTAGTCCTATATATAACAGTCCTACAAGCAAAGCTATGGTTTTATAAGTTGGGATGAACAGGAATATAGCAACCTGTCACCACTGGAAATGAAGGTCTTGAACCAATCAGCTCTCTGTCCTTGGATGAGCTTATCTGTCATCTGGGAAAACAGTCTGGTCTTATATCTCTCAAAGAACTGATTTAACTCAGAAACTAGTTAGTTTCCTGCCTGGTAAGTTTAACAGCTCAGGGAGACTGGGAAGAGTGCTACAGCTGGCACAAGGGAGGAGTGGAATCTGTACTGTAGGACCACAAGAAGAGGCAGAGGAGGAGAGGCGAAGGCAAGGAGGGACAAGAAAGCAGAACTCCCTCAATGTAGTGGATGATGAGAACAACACAGCTGAATATAGAAGGACAGATCAGGTATTTTGAATGATCATAGCCCAACAAGTGGATACAGGAGATATAGAAGGGTGTTGAAGAGTGACAGTGACCAGGTGACCATAATTAAGTGAAGCAATATTGGCCGATTTTGTTTAAGCTCTTTTTGTATTACCTTTTGTTTGACTTCAAAAATGCAAACATATTAATAGTAGCTATTGATAGTCCATTAACCTGTTTGAGAGGATAATGCTGCTTCCTTTGTTGTGGAACTTATAGTCACTAAATTCTCATCAATATTCTTCTGAATATAATGAAATAGTGTAAAAAATGACAACAGGAAAAGTGATGGTGTTACTAAAATATTAAAGCATGGGAAGTTATAAAACTACTTTTCATTACTTCCTCACAATGTTGCAAGATGTGGGAAAGCTATATATCTTTCTGTGAATATCTGCTTTCTGTGTTAGAATAGTGATGTTCATTGAGTATGAAGTGGGACACAGCTCTTGAAAACGACACCCAAGGCTAAAGGCAGGACGAAATTCTGAGTAAATGGATCTGTGACTAAGGGAGTCTGACAGTCCTTTTTTTTCCGCTCAAGGCATAAAACTTTCTGGACAGGGATACTTTCTAACTCAGAGTTTACTAAAATAATACTTTTTTTTTTCTCTGAAAAAGTATAAAATTAAAACATTTCTTTAGTAAGTGTGATAAATTTTGGTCTTACAAATGAAGAAAAGCACATATGAACCTTGTGTCCTTCTTTTGTCTCTGAATATCAGAACATTAACTTCTTTCAGTTTTCACCTGCAGTAAGGAGAAAATTAACCTTAAGGTCCAGAATAAAAACCCCATAGTTTCTAAATATTGATAACATGTTTTAGTTAGAAATTACTCCACACCAAAAGCGTGACTTATCTTAGGAATCTCAGTAAACAAAAAAGTATAGCTTTAAAATAAGTGCTGAAACTTAGCTCTAAACCAGTTTTCCTCGAATGATTGGCAGGTAAAATGATCAAATTTAATTTTCATTTAATAACTTTTATTTAATAGGATTTTGGCAGAGAAATAATATTTTCATTAACTTTCTTGTTAATATTAACCAATATTTCCAGCATGCATGGATCATCCTGTTCTCATCACCTTTCACTGTTTCTAAGCTCAAAGCAGGTGACAAGCACTGCAGAAATAGCTACTCATAGCAAGCAAGCTGCTCTCCAGGAGTCACACTTTTTTCAGCTGTTGGCTATATAAGCACCATTTTACTCTAATTTGTCAGAGCAACAGAAGAATACCAATTATCCAAGTGATTGAAAGAATGTGCAATAAACTACATTGTTATTTGCATATTCTAAGTAAACCTACTGTCATATTTCCATGAAATGTTCTTTCAAATTAATAAAACATCATAGTATGACAGGTACATTCATCTACAGTTGATGGTTAGGGATGAGATGACAAGCAGCAGTGAAATAGTTAAAAATGTTGGCATTTAAATTAATCTTCAAAGTTAACTCCTCCAATTAAGAAGAGTGGAAGATGTCTAGAAATATTTTAGTGCTATTGTTTCAATCTTTACTGATTGCCATAAAGACAAAAGTACATGCATTTACATTATTAAGGCTTTCTTTTCATCTAAATGTAATTAAAATGAATAACCAAGCTTTGAATCTTAAAATACTGCATGAGGAAAAGTTTAAAAACACCTTTTTTTCCAGTAATAGCTTCCTGCGGTCCAGTAAAATATTTTGCCATGAAAACCTTCCAAGCTCTCCACCACTTATGTGTGACTCTCGAAAGGCTTATATTTGCATAAACACTCACAACATTTCAACTTGGGAAAAATAAGCACATAGTACAAGAGATAAAGAACGTTGTTCCAGTTCCTCCATATGAGGCCTCTGCAGTGCAGTCTGTATGTGACTCTCTCAAGATGTCTCAGAAATTCACACAGCTGGTGCGGAATTTGGCAGCTTGCTAGCTGCGTAGCACATACTTCTGGGAATGTCTGGCATTTCTCACTGCCTCCTGAATTGATACAGGGTGCTACATGAGGTCCTGACTTTCAAAAGCCTGTTGTGCCCTGACTGACTGGCATGAGAGGCAGCTGTTCACCAAGAGCACTGGGAGGTTCCTCAGCTGGTGTCCAGATTTCTCAACCTTTACTTAAAGCATAGGTTAAGAAACTGGTAGTTTGTTTTTGGTCTGGTTTTGTTTTTTTTCTGAGGTGCGTGTTAGACTGGTAGGAAGCCAAAAGAATGAAATATAATTTGAATTCTGAATTCTGTATTCATGAGCACTCTAAAGGCAAGCCCTTACTGAATACAGGGACTGAGAACCAGCATGAACTTCTCCATTCTCACCAGAGACCAATTTAGCTCACTCTGGAGAGGAATCTAGATCCAAATTAACACTTACACAATCATAGGACTCTAACATTAAACAAGTGCTATTAATAATGTGGCAGTACAGACAAATAGCAAGAGCTTTAGTTATCCTGCAGATCTGAGTTGCTCCAGAGGCCTGGATGAAGTAGAGTGCAAGAGAGAAATGATGAAAATTTATATAGCTATGCCTGGATGAAAGGGTGAGATGAAGGCCACATAGAAGCACTAAACTGAGAAGCAGAAGTAGTTGCACCTATAGCAAGGAATATCTTCTTTAATAAATGTCTATGCATGCAAAGTAAGTAAAAAACTCTGAAAGCAAAAGACACTTAAAGTATCTGAAATACGGTCTCAAAATTAACACCTGGCATTAAGCCTATTCAGTAAAAGATTCACCTTGTCTCTTAGGAGTGTCTGCATTTTATCTCACTTTGACCACCTGTGGGATTTGCTGTATGCTAGACATCAAAATTGTTCAAACCATCAATGGAACAATAAAGCCACCTCAACCAGGGCATGGTCTCCTCAGAGGAGATAAAGCTCCCTTCGGAGGTATTATCCTTCTCCTTAGAAACAAAAGAGCCTGAATGGCCATCTTACATCTGAAGCTTAGCAGCTAGGTAGCTGGAGCTGGCTGAGCTGAATCTCACCCTAAACTCACGTGCAGTTCCTCTCCCTCAGTCTTACATGGTTCAGGAGAAGATACAGCTGTGGATTTATTTATTCTTTCTTCAGCATTGCTGGGATCTTGACTACACGTGATTTTCCAGCAGGTTTATTGACTACAGCTGAGTCAAGGGGGAGGAGATCGCAATTTCTACTGGTATTCTACCGAAGTAAATCTGCTGTCTCCTCTTTCGACAACAACAAACTTGGAGGTATATATCGGATTCTACATCACCTTTCTGACTGACTCAGGACTCAGCCTAAAATCACAAGATATTCCTTATACAGAACCTTTTTCTAAAAATAAATTTACACTTCTTTCTTACTCCTCCATTGTCAGTGGTGAAGGATCTTTTTATCTTAATCCTTCTTTGTCTGCACTTTATTTAAGAGGTAGTCTGTAAAGCCTTCAGCATTTCTCCATGCTGAAACTGGAACAAATTTTTCATGTTGGTTGTACTCATTGTTCTCTTAGTAAGAAAAAATACTGCCTCACAAAATTAAACTGTTGTATTGTCATCTAGCTCTTTCATCTACTTCTCTCTGTTTCTCTTATTAAAATAAGACTTTATTTATACTATATTTTATTGTGTTCTCCGTATGACTCTTCAGAGTTTCACAAGGCTTAGAGGATTAAAAATTTTATTGCATTTCTGTTTATTTATTTGTCTATTTTCTATCTGCTACTCCATTTAGATAGCATCCTCAAGTTTAAAACAGAATATTATATTTACTTAAATTGCTATTAGAGAATCTTTTAGGCATCATTTTCAAATCTTTCTGTCGGGTTCCATCAATGATTTAGATATCTTCATTGCAGAAACAATATTTCCTCATCATAATTTTTTCTGTCAGATTTTCTACTGTTTTATTTGGAAATTTTCTCTCTGCTAACAATTAGCAGAAGTTTAACAGTTTAACATTGTAACAACTTGTTTACTCACTATTTTATTTTTCCCTTTAATTTTGTGTGTTGAAGATTAAAAAAAAGGGTTAATATTTTATTCTTTCCATTTAAGAATGCAATGCCAGAATGAAGTGCAGCAATAATTTATTACCTTTCTTTTAATCCTTTTAAAACTGTTAAGAGGAGGAGATATGTCCAGTGATTAAGCAGCAGCAATTATGGGTGAGAAATTGGCAATCCAGTGCCTCTCTCTGGCATGGAGTTTCTAAGTAGACACAAGCAGGCTGCATCAGCACTTACATGAATGATGAACTAATAGAGTCATACTTGAAAGGTATATAGAACCAAAAATAGATTAATTTTGTTCAAGCAGAGTTAGGAGTTACTCATCACATTTATATTTCCATACCACATCATAAAAAGTGTCTGTCCATGACTCAGTAATATAAAATGGCACGGAGTTATTTGCAAAAATTTCATTTGCTCTTTCTATGAAATTTACATATTTCCTAAGAGAAATATATTTTTTTCCCAAGGAATATTCCCAAGGAATATCCCAAGTTTTTTCCTTTTTTTCCCAAGGAATATATGAAATAAAGATATAGGCATATTTTTGACACTGCTAGCTGCTATGCATGGAAGTGAATTTGTCATCTTCTTCCCTTAATTCCTGGAGAACAAAAGAAGATTTACTTCTGTTATCAGTCTGAAGTGGTTGCTGCTGTGTTACGCTAATTTCATAAGCGCTTCTATTAAGGAAATTTTCTGCTCATAACTAGAAAAAAAAATGAAAGCATTTTAGTATAAGTGTATTATCTTATTTTCATTCTCCTTCTCCTTGCTCTTCTCACAGAGATTAAGAGTATAAGGTTCATAGGGATAGTCAGATCATCTCATCTGACCCCTATATTTGCTAGTCAACCTCTGTATTCCTCTCAGCATCATTATTGACTGAAGTATATCTTGACCAATTTAGGCCATGCCTCATTCAAAGTCACCTCTTTGTGCCTCATCATAGCATACAGTTCCTGGACAGACAAGTTTTTTAACTCTCAATTTTTTCAGCAATTCATCCAATTTTACAATATTCTTCTAAAATGTGGACTCTATATCTCTCCCTTGAGCCATATACTTATCACACTGACAAAGGAAGCTGTGTAGAAAGGATTCATTGCACCTAATTTAGATATCCACTCTACAGACATCTAAAACTGAGGTAATCAGGATTCCTTTACAGAAAACTGAAAGAAACAGGCACTTTCAAGGTATGTCTATTTCAGCCTGTTTTAAATGCCTATGTTAGACAAGATGAATCATATTTCACTAATAGGCTGCAGAACTTTTTCAGACTTCGAATGTTTTCTACTCATTACTGGCCTGTTTATGCACTGCAATTGTATTACCTTTTTTATCTAATACTACTAATGAGGGCTCTTATTGAGTCGCTTAACAAATGTATCTCCTAAATTCTTAGAGAATCATGAATTTCCAATAATTTTTTTCCATTTCTATAGCTATGGGTAAGTTCCTTGTACCAAAATGCATTCAGTGATGATTCCTCTTTGACTGATATTGTTTGTGCTACAATGGAGGCTGGAAAGCTTAAACTTGTGTTTGGTTAGGTCAAAGCAGCAGAAAAGGTTATTTTGATAGAGATCTGCTACTTTGTCCCATGAAGTACCTAGTTGCTCACAAACAAGGTAAGCCATCTTGTTTAGACTTTATTTGTTTAACAGTTTTTAGTAAAATAATCGTTGCATAGAATAACCTAAAATACATACTAGCTGAATTTTGGAAACTTCAGATTAAGAAATTATTAGACATATTCCCAATTTTTAGATTTTCAGCAGAAAAATTCAAGAAGCATTCTTCTATAGCAAGAATTCTATTTTTTGAAAGATTTTGGTACACACATCCAGGCACAAAATGGCATAAACAGTTATAATTTGTGTCTTTAACACCATCTGTAGTACTTCAGTATAATTATTAAAAAGAATAGAACTATAAAAATAAAATTAATCACAACCGTAAGATTTAACAAAAAAGAATTTTAAGGTAGTCAACAGAGAAGCGACAAAAGTACTCTAGTTTCTTGGAGGTCATTCAAGATCCCGTACTCATGTTTGCAAAATGAACTGAATAACCCTTAGAAAATAACAGAAGGCACTGAATGGATAAAACCATCGGTTAACAGACAGGAAAGGACTGACTCTAGGTTAGTCATTTTCCACAATAGAGGAAGGAAACCTGTGCAGTATGTGAGAGATCTCTATTGTGAACAATGCTGCACATTCACAAGTAATCTACAAGAATGAAATTTAAATATTTAAAAAATTATTTTAGTTTATGCAAGCAATGTAAATAAGAGGACTGTCTGTAAGTACTGCAGGCAAATTTGGTATCTGAGCTTGACCAGTTGCAATCCACTGTAACTGAACATGAAATGAAACTCATGAAAAAATGGCCTTAACTTGATGACTTATAACAGTGTCTTGAACCTGCAGTAGACAATTTTAGGAAAATGTCAGATCAGTTCTATATGAAGACCAAAAAGCAAGTAGCAAGATACTGACATGGGAACATTTATACCTCCATGCATCCATATATGTACTCCCATTGGAGGAGTGACTAAATAAACAAGGACTCCAAGGTAGAAAATGGGAGATCTGTCACGTGTCTGAGGAACTGTAAGTGACATTAAGAGGTGTAATAGATAAAGATCACCTGTTTTGTCTCTCTCCCATGAAAAGAATGGGAGCTGAAGATCATAAACAGGCTTTCAAAAGCAAAGAGAAAAACAGTTCATCGCAAACTACATTGTGAAGATGAAAAATCCTCCCAGTGAGGAAAGTTGTGGTTGCTGAACGCTTGCATACCTTCAAGAATAGCCTGGACAAGCCCATGGAAGAGAAACAAGTCATGTGGTTTATAATGACTTTGTCTTATGTTATCAAGAAATTATTGAGCCACCAACTACCAGAAACAGGAAAATTAGTCAGAAAAATGCTACAATATGTTGTGCCTGCTCTGATATTTTCCTCTAAGCCTCCATGTACAGGCACAATCAAGTGCTGTCTTTGATGAAACTTGCAGTCCCTGTAGTCTTCAGAAAACCAACATAAAATTTCAGAATTCTATACAGAATATGCTTTAAAACATACAGAATTTTATAATATGATTGTATCATTGCATTTTTAATGAATGATTTTAAGAAATTGTGAAAGATTAAGTAGAAAAATTACCATAAGTAGTTTGATAGCAAAAAGGGGATGTTAGCTATACTGTGTCTTATTGTGACTGAGGTGGTTTTCTAAATCTTTAGGGTACGGATTGTGTTGTAATCTACAGCCATAGTTCCATAAGTCCATTATACAAATAAGTTGCATTAGCTAAAGTAAAGTACAACAAAAATAAATTACTAGAAAAATCAAACAGATAGTAGAAAGCTCTGCAGAAATATTTGGTATAGAATTTAAATTGCTGCTGAAGCTGTTAACATTCAAATTGGAACAGGATAGAAAGCCAATGTCTATATATAAAATAGGACAACAATGAACTTTAATTATAATTGTATATACATATATTGAAATCCCCTGGACTAGATAAACTATTTTGAATGTGTTTGTTATAACTTCAAGTATTTTAAGTTGTGAAGAGAATGACGATGATATATGGAAAAAAAGCATGGTGCAATGTTTGATGCTGAGATCTTGTGCTGCTTCTGCATGCATAATACGGTAGTAAAAATGTCGATATTAGATGATGAGGGTTGATGAATCAGCCTATGGAAACAGAGCAGCACAATTGTATATAAATGCAGATTCAGGTGAAAAATAGTCTAAGGACAAGCACAGATAATTATTGTAGCATTCTTCTCCTGTGTGAATCTCTTATGGGTCATGATTATTTTGCTAAAATCATGTAGTCAGGAGACCTGATTGGATAACCCAGCATGTCTGAATTCTGAAATTGCTGCCCAAAGACTGCTTGATGTGTCACAATGAGTAAGTGTTGGCTTTCTGTTGCAAGTATTATGAAAGGAAACCATTGCTTCATCCTCTACTACAAGCTCTTCATACCTGCTACTTTGCTGTCTTTTTACAGTTACTTATTTGTCTCAATTCTAAATATTCTAGTTGTAATTAAACAGCTTAAGAGTGTTTTTGTTCAGAAGGAAAACCTTATTATTACTGTAAACCTTTTAAAATATGCCCAAATAAATATATCATTATGGTTATGAATATAGAAAGAAGTTAAAGGCATATGTGGTAGGGGGAAATCAGATAACTATCTTTCACTGACATTCAGTGAGAACTGTGTGCTTTAGTCTGGTTCATGACACCTCACCAAGCTGATATTAAGGCTAGTCATGAGGAAAAACTTTCTGATGATACAGACAGTGAAACACTGAAAAGGACTGCAGGACAGCTGGAGCAGACTGCTGGCCTTTATTGTTGGAAGGTGCACAAACATCTGTCTCCACGACTGAAGGTGATCCTATATTGAGACATAAGGATAAATTAAACAAACTTCCATTGTCTCTTTCAACCCTATAAATCTGCAATTTTATTCATTGAAATATTTTTTATAACTCAAGTTTTATAGGCTGAGGGCTGAGGAAGAAACTTACGTTGAAGAAAGTAAAGATAACACACTACAAAGCTTATAAATACGAATTATTTTATAGAACAAAGTATAGAAGAAAAGAATACTAACACTGAAATTCATTAAAATAGTTCAGTATGTTAATGATCAGTAGGATTATTTTAGATTTTGATAAAATAGTCAAGTGTTACTTAGCTAATGGCTATATCACCTTATATCAGTGACAAATATGGGGTAATACCTCTCCAGATATTAAATTCTCCCAAACGAATGAATGAATGATTCAATTAAATTAATCTGAATGAAACACCAGAAAGTGTTTTAACTAAAATTGAAGACATTGAGAGAAATACTTATAATACAACTATATTGTTAAAGTAAAAATCTGTACTCAGACTTTCTTTTGTTGAGAATAAGGACACCAGTGAATAAAAATGACATTATTGTATTGAATTTAATGCTGTTTTCATTACAGGTTTCTACAGAGAACATGCCATCGATTGAATATACCCTGCTATATTATCTTTGGTGAAAGCTGTGTTAATCAAAGATATTTATATCTTTCTTCACTAGAGGAGATGGGTGGTTACCAAAACATTTTTGCAGCTTTCATTTCTGACATACATAAGAGCAGCTATATATACACGAGTGCTAAATTAATAACCTGGACAATGGCAACGATAATAATTGCCATATTACACCGTATACTATCACTATTGTGGCAGCTGTATGACAATCGCAAGACTATGTGCCTTGTGGCATCCATATTAACCACACGAGATCTGGGGAATTAAATCTGATTCCCTTCTGATCATCATATTAATGAAGAAAGAAATTTGATGAAAGTGGATGAGTGCAGCTGTGATGGAATCAGAAGGGGCTTCAACATGCAAAAATATAACACCACACACCATTTTTGCTGTCTGGAAGACTGTTATGATGGAGCTCAAGTTCATGGACCAAATGACCTCAGTGGACTTCTGTAGGGATATTCCACAGACTAGGTAAATTATATTTGTGTGTATCAAAAGACAGGAAAGGTGTTGGGTATTGGGAAGTGTGGGACCTGGTGAGACATAAACGATATGGAAAAAGGGATGGATACTGTCCTGGTTTCATCTGGGACAGAGTTAATTTTCTTCATAGTAGCTGGTAAAGTGCTGTGTTTTGGATTCAGTATGAGAATAATGTTGACAACACATGGATGTTTTGGCTGTTGCTGAGTTAGTGCTGACCCTAAGTCAAGGGCTTTTCAGTGTCTCATGTTCTGTCAGTGAGCAGGTGCACAAGAACCTGGGAGGGAGAGTGGCCAGGACAGCTGATCCAAACTGGCCACAGGGATATTCCACACCACAGACTACCGTGCCCAGTATATAAACTGGGCATGGAATTTGCTGGGAGGGACTGATCATTGCTGGGGCACAGGCTGGGCATCAGTCAGCAGATGGTGAACAAATGTATTGTGCATCACTTTTTTCTTGGGTTTTATTTGTCTCTCCCATTCCTTTTCTATTACAATTCTTATTAGTATTACTGTTCTTATATTTTATTTTATTTCAATTATTAAACTGTTCTTACCTTAACTGGAGCCTTTCACTTTTTTTTTTCTTATTCTCCTCCCCATTCCACCAGGGACAGGGTCGGGGGAAGTGAGTAAGTGGCTGAGTGATACTTAGTTGCTGGCTGGGGTTAAACCATAACACCTAGATGATTCATAATTGATGTCCTTTTCCCTTTTAAATTTAAGAAGGATGAGCAAAGAGAGATTCAACAAAGCAGGTATGTCAAAAAGGAAAAAGAAACATTACAAAAGTAAACTATCGATGTAAAAAGTACATGTGTGCTTCATGGTATGAAAATCAGTATAAAACACTTTATGACAGTGTTTCAATGATACCCACTTCAAAAAACATTTTCAAGAATGCTGGAGAATGTTACTGAGGTTAAAAAACTTTTTTGCCACTCCTTAGATATGCCTTCACTTGGAAAATATGAACACACGAAAATTGATAGAGTATGTATATTTTGGGGTAATGGAATCCACTAATAGTGAATTTCTGTCAAATATTATTTAAGAATAAAGGACACACATCCATCACAAGCAGGCAAGAAATAAAGAAATGAGAAAAAGAAAGAAGGGAAGAAAATAGAGGGAAAGAGGGAAAACAGATAATAAGATAAAATAAAAACTTTTAAAATCACATATATTTGTAAAGTACTGATCAGAATCTGTGACCAGTAGTTTCTGAAAAATATGGTCACTTCAGGGCATCTCTATTTGAGGATCATGCAGTTAATTTAGAACTAAGTATTGTGATTTCTTAAGTGCAGGTGGGTTCTGACTCTTCTGCATTCCCTCAATCCTGCTTCTGAGGTGAAAATAGCTTAGCAGGAATTGGTGACCAGAATACCTTTAGACTGCCTGAAGCCTTGCTAGCATCATCATCTAAGACAATAGTTTCTTCTTGTTCAAAACTGGAATTGCTATGAAGAAGCTTGTTAAAATGATTATTCTGAATTTTAAAGGGTGACCTGGCCAAGCTGTGTTGCCAGCGAGATATTAGACTCTTCTAAAATCTACATTATTAAGTTTATATTAGAATAAGATAC
This sequence comes from Rhagologus leucostigma, assembly GCA_013397725.1. NCBI lineage: Eukaryota > Metazoa > Chordata > Aves > Passeriformes > Rhagologus > Rhagologus leucostigma. The sequence continues at coordinate 809,997 of VZTD01005133.1, forward strand.
ATAAACTATTCAACAGAAAATAATTTATGTATGTCAGTGTGTGTGTGTATTTACAAATGTTTTTATAAACATTACACAAAAAGATTTAACATATGATCATTAAATATAAAAAATAACTTTAAAATATGGAACCAAGATAACTAAGTACCATTGAATTATTTAATCCCGTAGTTGCTTCAGGCAATTTTACTCAAAGTATGTGCCAAATTGAGAGCTTTTATCTGATATACAGGTTTAAAAAATAATTGTTTAAAAAGACACTAATAGGCTAAGAAAAAAAACTGAGATAAACAAGGTTTTGAAAATTTGAAATTCTGCGGCAATTTAAATACCTTTCAACATTCAGAAATTCTTGGAATTTTGCTTTCAACACCCTGAAAAAATCCAGCAGTGGTGAAAGTTTCTATTGTTTTTATTCCTTTAATACTGAAACTGCATTTACATTTCATACTAACTTTCATCAACCACATTAATATAAAAGAATTGATATTGAAGTATAGTGATGATAAGATATACGAGATTGCTTTGTCATATGATATATGAGGTTATTTTTGTTATTTCAGCATTTACAGTTACTTTGAAAGAAATGACATTTGAAATTATAAAAAGTATGTTCTTTGAGGAATTCTAGAGTTAACTCTATTTCCTCTATTCCTAAAAGCCATCACAGTAAAGACTATTTTATATCTTTTACTTCCCAGAGTTTCTTGATAGAACACAGACTGAATTTGCTTTGTTAGCCATTCATACTTTCCAAAATACGAATACCTTTTTGAGAAGTGCTCCTGTTGGTGACGTCTTGCAGTTGTTTAGACCCCTGGGGGACAGGTTGTCATGTCTCCAATAATTATATGTGATTTTATAAAAGGGACTGACTTCTTGACTTCCTGTATTCTTTTCTTTTATGGAATATAAATAGCCTAAGTCATGCCAGGTAAAGAACCTATAACAACTGGAGAAGAGCAATTCAGAGGTAATGTGACACTTTTTAAATTAATTGTCTGTAACAGGCCTAATCAAAAGGTCCTGATAGAAAATATTGTTTTTTCCATTAATTCTGAGTAGTGTTAATAGTGTAGCTAATGCGTTAATGAGGAAATGTCCTAGAAACAACAGCTAATTCTTGTATTACTATGTCCAGCAACAGCAGAATTAGTGTCCTGAACTCTGTAAGCCTATCAAGCTGCAGACATCTCCAGAAGAATCAAAACCAGTATAAATCACTTCTGAAACTTTTAAGAAAGCCAAGGACGAGATGCTCTGATGACTCTTTTAAAGCTTGGAATTGAGAAATTCTTGGCTCAAAGTGCTGACTTTTAGCCAAGTACTGCACAGTAAGTTTACTTTTTGGCATGCTATAATCAACTCAGAAAAAGCACAAGGTGAACATAAAGAAAAGGTTGAGGTAAAACAAGCGCAAGAAAAATAAACAGTTACGACTGAGAAAAAATCTGTAGAGTTCAAGATGTAGTGGACATTTTGTTCTTAGATGAAGAGACTTAATGTTAGAAAACCCATTCTTTTGTCAAATTTACAGATTGTACTTTGTGACAGACCTGAGTTTTATGCTTTGAAGCTGTGTGAATAGACATAGTCCCTAGGATTTGAATTAAACTGATGCTGATTTTCAGTGCTATATTGCAATAAGTTTCAATTGTTTGATACCATAATGTCAGCAGACATCAGAAGTGCTTAATGTGTTTAGTCTAAAAACAAGCATATAGGAGATACCTGATCCCGGACAAGGCAGAAAAGCTCAAGCAACAAAGTCTCAAACAGAACTGGGACCATGAGTTACTGTTTCCTTAAAGAAAGTGAATGGAAATTATCCTATATTCAGGATGAAATGGAGCTATTGGAAAAAAATTGAAATTTAATGATAATTGTACTGCTCAAAGAAATAGGGACAAAAATGTGTAAGATTGCAAAATTGTGGACTGGATGACTTAAATATCTTAAAATATGATCCAGACATCATTTAATTAACAAAGACTCCCTCACTGACATTGCTACAACAATGGAATCCTAGAAAGTAGTATTTGAGGTTCAGATAAAAGAAATCTGTTCTGGGTTATCATTGTTATTATTGTTATGTTTATTATTATTATTTGTTTTGAGTAAAGCATGATTAGACTGCAAAAAGCCCAAACCCTAGTATTATTTTATTGATTTTTAAAGACATATCTGATGTATCTTGCATTAAAAGTTCACCACAATACAAACATACCTCTCAGTTGTAGTGCTCTCATACTTTGGGAATACACATAAAGAACATATGTACTTAATGAATATTTTTTTATTATATGTAAATGGGAAAGCCATGCTCCAAAGTCCAGTTACATGGTTTATTTTTTGGATATATTTCAAAGAATTGGTCTGTGAACTTTATTTCAGAAATAAGTATGGTCTTAGAGTTATGAGTATCTGTTAAAATCTTCCATCATATCTTACAAGCAAGAAATGGAATTCTTCAAGGCACATCCAGGGGGTAGTTGATCAATGACTCCATGTCCACATGAACATCAGTTGCAAACGGTGTCCCTTAGGGGTCCATATTGTGACCAGCACTGCTAAATGTCTTCAGCAGTGAAACAGACAATGGGATTGAGTACAGTCACAGCAAGATTGCAGATAACACCCAGCTGAGTGATGCTGTTGACATGCCTGAGGGACAGGATTCCATCCAGAAGGACCCTAACAGCCTTGAGAAATTGGCCCATGGAACTTTATGAGGTTCAACATGGCCAAGTGCAAGGAGCTTCACCTGGGTCGGGGCAACCCCCCATTACCAACACAGGCTGGGGGATGAAGGGATTAAGAACAGCCCTGACGAGAAGGACTTGGGGGTGCTGGTGGATTAGAGGCTGGACACGACCCAGCAATGTGCACTTGCAGCACAAGAAAGCCAAACGTGTCCTGGGCTGCATCAAAAGCAGCGTGGCCAGCAGGGCGAGGGAGGGGATTCTGCCCCTGTGCTCTGCTCTGGTGACACCCCACCTGCAGTGCTGCATCCAGCTCTGGGGTCTTCAGAACAGGAAAACCACAGCTCTGTTGGAGCAGATCCACAGGAGGGCCACAAAAACTATCAGAGACCTGGAATACCGCTCCTCTGAAGCAAGTCTGAAGGAATGGGGGCTGTTCAGACTGGAGGAGAGAAGGCTCTGGGGAGATCTTACTGCAGCCTTTTAGTACTTAGAGGGGGCTTATAAGAAAGTTGGGGACAAACCTTTTAGCAGGGGTAATGGTTTTACACTGAGAGAAGGTATATTCAGATAAGATATAAGGATGAAATTTTTTGTGATGAGGGTGGTGAAACACTGGAGCTGTTTGCCTAGGGGGTTGTAGATGTTCCATCCCTGGAAACATTCAAGATCAGGTCGAATGGGGCACTGAACAACCTGGTCTAGTTGAAGACATCTCTGCTCACTGCAGGGGCATTGGACTACGTATTCTTTAAAAATCTGTTCCAACCCAAACTACTCTATGATTTTATGGTTCTATGATTCTGTGACTAACACCTAAAATATAAAAAAGTATATATGGCAAGATATAGAGATGTGATCATTATTTCATTTTTCTTATTATTCAGTGAGTTCCCATTTGACACTCATAATTAGCATTGATAAAGGATAGCATAGTGCTAACACTGCCAAAGTGGAAATATAATCTTATGTAAAACTGGCTTTATTAAAACACTTAATTTGAATAAAAACCTGGCCTTACTATGCATGCTTATTAAAGACAGGATGATTATTGGCCTAACTCATTCAATCTTGCATCTACATTTAACCTTACATGTTCTCAGTTCTCACAGAGTGACTGATGTACACAGAAATACAGAGATGGCTAAAATTTGAGAAGGAGGAGCCTCTCCTGTTACCTTGAGGAACCTGCATTTCAGCAGATGTTTATAAAAGAAATGGCACTATGGTCTTCATTTATTATCGCAAAAGCATTGTCAAATGTAAACAGAAAAGCAGGGGCTATAAAATTAATATTCAGTTCACCTCTCCCAGGCAATACGAGAACAGGGAAGTAATTGAGGTTCTTTGCTATATCACAGTTCACACATCTTGCCTCCTTGCAAGTCAAGAAGACTTGAGCTGTTTGCTGTTTTCTTTGAGTCAGTTCTCCAGTGTTTGTCTAATGTTAGTGTGTAACTTCACTGTGATGACTGTGAGGCCACTGAGCCTTAAAGACTAATGAAAGTGAACAAAATTAAGATCTGTTCCCAAGTCCTTCTGTGGATGCTGAAATGAGCCAAAGCTGTACAAGGAAAAAAGAAAGAACATTAAGCATGCAGAAGAATGAACAAATACACAAGTTCAGCATTGGATTACTGTCTCGTACCATGTTTGCATATCCCGGGATTTTTTGGTCTGTATGTCATGTTAGGATATGTTAAGAAGATATAGGTAATAAGTAAAGATTGGATCAGGGGAAAAGCTTTTAAATGGCTTAGATTTAAATTATTATTTATGCATCAGTCTATTTCTTCTCTAACTTAATAAGTATTGGTTCTGGGTACTGAAATCAAATAGACTTTTGGGAAGATATTGATGTCTTTTTTCTGAAATATACAAACTGGTACAGCTGATATCTAGACTTAAGCCTTCTTATCAGCAGGTACTGAAGAGATTTTCATTGTTATTTATCTCTTCCACTATGTACAAATTTCTTACTGAAATCAAAGCAAAGACAAAAACCTACTATACAGCTCAGAAAGAGTGACAAAATTTAGCCCAATGTTTGTAAATACACGTCACTTTTTAGAGGCAGAACTTAAAGGCAGCAAAATTTACTGTTTTAATGAGTCATTTGACAACACAGGGCTCAGTAAAGCAATTAACAACATATGAAGTATAGAAAAAATGCACACAATCAGGAAGACAAACAATAGAATAAAGACTATCTCCTCCGGAGAAAAGTAGGCTGCAATTTTCCTGCTACCTGAATTCGGTTCATTACTGAAGAGAGTGCTGAAGATCTCCCTAATGAAGGAAAATCATCAAACTGTAAGGAAAATATATAATACTACATCTTCCCCATTAAGGATGGCAGCTATAATTCTTTTAAACAGAAAGGTTTAGCTTGAACCAAATAACTTACTTTCACTCTTTCTAGAAAACATAATCCTACAGCTTCTTAAAAGCCTGGGTGAAATTTAGCAGACTAAGCACACTTTAGCTCAGTAATGCTTTAGAAAGAAATTAAGAGAGAAAATTCAAAATCATAGCATAAACGTAATATCTTAACTCTATGTTTGCTATAATTTATTCCATGACAAATTAGAGTCAAATCCAGATTGTTCTGTTGAGAGTTCCTACTTAGTTCAGTAAAATTTAGATCAGATCCTTCTGACATAACAGTCTTGCAGCATCAATATATTTACGTGTGCATCCCTACTTATCATGTCCTCCTATTATACCAATTCCGTGTTTTCTAACTGAGTAAAGAATGTTTTACAGCGGTATGTATCCCAGATTGGAGTTCAGTGGACTGTCTTTATGATTTGTAGATTCAGCAATAGATTCTGTAAATGTTTCTCTCTCTTTTTAAGCATTTCCTGTGAGGAGCAGCACCTCTGACAGTTAATACAGTATCCTAATGGAGCACCATGTGTATTGACTAAATTCATATTTCTGAGCAATTAATTTAGTATCAAAATATTACTCTTCTGCTCACTTTCTGGGCCACCTTATACCGTGAACTGAGACATTGATGTTAGCAAAATTGTATATACAATACACAATTCTACTTGAATTAGGTATGAATGCTTCCTTAAGTTTTGGTACAGGTCAAATTCATACCAGCACTAGAATTGTCTTCCATAAAAATGCAATTTTAAATCAAGTTCTTGAACTATGAATATGCTGTAACAATAGAATGACCTAAGTTTTTATCATCTTTAAAATATTTTATTCATTATCAAATGCTTATAGAAGATGATTGCTTTATTTTTCTTGTTCTTTTTAATTCTTTGTCCCTGAAGAATAGATCCATCTTGGAAGTTTATCTCAAATGTTGAGTTTTATCCTTTTTAATTAGAGGACATAAACAATTGCCTCTTTAGTCTTTGCAGTTCTTTGAACTGCCTTTGAATCAAGATCAGAGACTACAATAAAAGAATTTCCGACTGTACAGTTTTATACCCTTCTATGTGAGATGCTTAACGTGTTTAAAAACTTAATATTTTTCAGTATTTGTTGCACTAAAAAGAGACAAATGTGGGGGTTTGCTGTCACTTGTCCTCATGTACTTTGCTGGAGGAAAAAAAAATTCAACAACAAACAAAATTTACAAAAATAACGTTTTGAAGAAGGGAAAACATTATTATTTTAATATTTCTTCTCATTGTTCAAAGCAAATAATATGTGTATAGCAAAAAAAATCAAACAGGGAAAATGTGTATCTGAAGAAAATTGTAGCCCCGTGTAAGACCCTTTTCCTGTTCCAGATACTCATTTTTCTTGTCAGCAGCTTAAATATTTTGAGCTCTTGGAGCTGTTCATGCCTTGCATATTTCTTCCTTGTGGTTTTAATTTGCAGGGATCTGGGCTGCTAATGCAACTGCGGGCGAGCGCGGGCCGGCGCGGGCGGGAGATGAAAGCGGCAGCGCTGCCTCCCCGGGGCGCTCGCCGTGACCTACTTCCAGGGCAGCCAGACACAACACGGGCACCACGTGCTCCCGCCCCGCCGTCACAACAAACCATTAAAACCGGCAGCTTAAGGCTGATTTAGGACCCTCTGGTCTGTAAGTGGTGTCTGACTTTTTTGATCTGCTAACTGATCACAGGTGGATGAAAGGGGATCTCTGAGACAATTAACCGTGAATTCGACAGGTTCGCTGTCACAAAGGAGAACGGTTAGTGTTTCGCCTAGGAGAGCGTTGAAAAAGCAGCATTCGGTGATTGTCGTGACAAAGACGGGAAAGAAAAGCAGAGGATCAAAACATAGTGAGCTTAATATCCATGCAAAAATTCTGCCCTAAGTATCACATCTTCCTCATTAAATTCTTGGTTCTACCCTCGGTAATGTTGCATTTCAACAGCATAAAATATACTATGACAAATAAAAGCACAGCTAAAAACAGCTGGGAAAAACATTGTGCATAAAAAACCCCTAGTGGCGTCTGAGAAAGTCATCATTTTTCAATAAACTTGTGATATCATGCTCAATAAGCTTAGTATTTTTAAAAAAAGGATTCCAAACTGTCTAGGTTAATAATTAAGGTTATTTCTTCTTTGGTGCCCTCCATGTGATCTGATTATTATACTTAGCAAAGGTTGAGTAAAGCCACTGAGGCAGGGTGCCCGTGGCAACATTTTCAGAGGTACCTAGCTGAAGTTTCTTGCAATGGAATTACAAAATAATTATTATTTATTAAACCATTGTTATTAGTATTGCTATTATTATTTCATTATTTTGATGCATTATTGATAATTTTGAATAGCATCAGAGTACATAATTGCATCCCAACATCCACTAAGATATACAAATTCCATATTCCACATAAAAAAGGTGCGAGAACTGCTATTCTTTTTTTTTTTTTGAATTGACCATGGACTTTTTATTTTTTGAAATAGAAAGCTGACACATGAAGCCAGCAGACAACAGAAATCTATCCCTACTGTATGCTTAAGTACTAAACCAATATGTCTTTTTAGAACTCCTTTATATGGGAATTGATAGGTTTGGGTGAGTAGATGACTGCTGCTACCTGTGGTGGGCAGTGATTTATTGGCAATTTGTGAGAAAGGGAAAGTTGTAAAATACTCCATTTCATGTATTTTTATTTTTTTAATATATAGCTAAAGTAACTGGGAAAAATGCTCTTCTCTGGTTTTAAGAATTAAGAATGCATAACATGACATTAACAATAAAAGGGGACAAAGTGCATCAGGAAACACAACCTCTCATCTTTTTAGTAGAAAACAGAAAATCCCTTCCTCTCCCTCATTGAAAAATCCATTCCTTAGAGATGTAATTATGTGTGGTGTTGGAGGGGCCACATCTCAGCTGATATTCTACAATTGCTGACATATTTGCCTGAGTCCCCTGACACACCTAAATATCTGCTATTTTGACTCATTGTAGGAGGAGTGATTCTCAGACAAGATAAAAAGAGATGGATAAACTGGCCGTTGAACCTGCTCACAAACACAGGCACGTGCACCAGGGATCATCTGGCTTGTCAGAAATGCAGCTAAGTGGCGAGAGGAGCCCATCACTCTGGTGCAGTTGGCCGTAGAGTGTCCAGTCCCACACTGGGTTGTTTCTTACTGTGGGTCTGGGTTCTTTTAGTCTCTCCAGCATGCCATGAACTGTAGACCTCCATGATGCAATGTTGTGCCTTTGGGCATAGTAAGCTCTCAGAATAAAAAAACACTGGAGTGAGTAGGGTGCCTTTTATTTTCTAAATCTCTGTATTTATAGTAATTTTGCTTCTTAGGACATGCCACAGACACAGCCTGAGCAAATCTGGAACCTCCTGCTCCCATGTTAAATTAAGCAGGGACACCCTAACAGGTGATCCAGAATCTTTGTCTTGGGCAGGATTCATCTTTTTCGTATTAGATCCCTAGAACTTAGGCTTTTAGTCTAACTCATATCCCTAAAAAATTAAGCTTTAATACCAACTCTTACTGTCAGCAGAGAGAGAGACTGAGAGACTTTCAAAAAGAGGATATAACTATCAAAGAGATGCTTAAGAGGAGGAAGACCTAGAAATATGCACCCCTTTCTGCAAAAGACACCATTTATTTGCAAACTTTTCTCCACTGTTAAAAAGAAAAAAAAAAAGGGGGAAAAAACCCCAAACCAAACCTAAACTAAACCTAAACCAAACGACAACCCACCAATCCTACAAGAAAAGCGCTTCTTAGCATTCTGGGCAAGGAACTCAAAACACTTTTAGGAGTATAAAAGACTGTGATGAGTTAGGGAATTGTTATTTTAAGCATCCCCTTAAAACTTTAAAATCCTTATATAGCATACATATTTTGTAAGAATGTTTTAAAAACCTGACTTCTTGATACCTTTTTTTTGTATTCTATTTTCTTTTAGTTGAGTAAAGATTTGTTTCTTAATATTTCAAAGTTCCAAAGAATAAATCTTTAAATACTTGCATTTGTATAATTACATCTGTTATATATAAAACTCTGAGGTTAACTGGAGACTTATTATTTGCACAAAAGCTTCAGATTTTGAGAAGGTCTAGGTCTCTCAAATGGAAAAAAATTTGGGGATGGGGAACACATTAACAGACTCCTCCACAGCAAAGCTGAGGTATTTCCTTGATCTGTGCTTGTCTTGTTTGAGTTTAGGGTACTTTTTAAAGAATATTGCTATCACTTTCAAGCCTTATATCTGATACAGTCTTAGAAAAAAATTAATAAAGGAAGGTAATTACACATTTTTTTTCAGAAGGGAAAAATATTTTCTGAAAGATAAATGAAGACATAAATGATGAGAATCTCTTCAACCAGTGGACATTTGAGTGCACCTTCCCCACAACATAAGGAAGAAAATACGGAAATTTCTGTACTGTTGAAAATAACCAGCCTTTTTACTCTGTTGTAGTTCCTCACGTTATTGATTTGATTATAAATGGTAAATCTCCCCAAAACTTTTTATTCCAGTTAACCAAATGCTAAGCTGTTGTCATATGCCTGCCTGAACTTCATCCATCCCTGTCCATGTGTTTTGTCAAATCTCACGACAAAATACTTTTCTGCTTTTAGGTTTCCTTCATAAGAAAACCAGGCCTGCAGCGGTAGCACCTGCTGTTTCCTGAGAGTCCCTCCAACAGGGATAAACCAAATCAAGCACCAGACGGTCTTTACCTTGAAAAATTGGCAAATTATCAAATTTTCCTCTGATGGATCAGTGGTGAAGACTCTGACTCCCTCTCTTGGTATTGACACCAGTTTTGGCTCTTGACTGCACTTTCAGAAAATTCTATTTGTGAAATTCTCATCCTGGAATGGCCTCTGTAAGAGACTGAAATATTATAGTTTATGACTTAAATGTTTTCATGAAGGACCTTTTTACAAAAGCTGCATAGAAT